>JACEEZ010021841.1:28785-121285 GCA_016584305.1 Chionoecetes opilio | reverse complement strand
ATATATATGCTACTTGCTGAGAGACAAGACTAGGTTATGAGGCAGGACTAGGTTGTGAGGCAGGTTATGAGACAAGAATAGGATGCGAGGCAGGTTATGAGGCAAGAGTATGGTGTGAGGCAGGAGGTTATGAGGCTGGAGTAAGTTATTAGGCAAGAAAAGGTTATGAGGCTATGAAGCAAGAGTAGGCTATGAGGCAGGTCTAGGCTATGATGCAGTAGTAGGCTTGAGGCAAGATGTTGAAGGATGTAATGGTCACATTCATTGTATAATAATCATTGTATGATAACATTCCTTGTAGGTATTCATTCATTGTGATGTTTTCCCCGGTCGGCATTGCCGAGGGTGGTATGTTAGCCAGCTGCCAGTAGCAGCCAGCAGTCATGTTTGCATCACCAAGGACTGAACACACGTCTCCGTCTCGGTGCGACGTTAAGCTGCCTTGTACTTACGCTATTTATTGTTCTTGGTCTTTATAATATGCCAAATTGGTTTACCAAGACCTTTCATTTCTAATACCCAATAATTAATTAGAGAATCTGGGCGAATTCATTTATAATATTTGATACCAAATATTTCATGCATTACCTTAACCAATAAATGTTTATTTGCATATTAATCGAGGCATTTATTCATATGAAGTCCTGGTAACCATCTCTCCGTTTATATCTACTGTATCTACTCTCATGTGTCTGTCTTTTTATATATTTGTCTGTTTATGTAACTGTTACCCCTTACCCCAATATAATATAATGTTGCCTATAAATTATAATATATAATATTATAATTGTAATTTGGTCTCAGTTATCCAAGCCCCGTGACCTAGTATAACTTCATCATTACTGAGCAACATGTTCAAGATTTGCATAATACCTCTGTTTGCATTATACCAACAGAATGCAAACCCTTTAATCACTGCAAGCTGAAGGGCGGCTATTGCTCCTCTACCCCCTGTGGTAGTTCCTACGTGCACTTAAAGGATGCTTGCGAAAACAATAAGTGCTTCTGCTGCGTTCATACATGTGAGTAATCTTCGAACTCAGCAATACTCTGATAGCATAGGAGTCTTGTGTTTATTGGAATGTGTGGGCGAGAGCGGGAGAGGGTATGTGCTGGCAGACCAGTGGCCGTGTTGGCAGCAGAGTCGGATCGATTATTAAATGGATTCATGATTAGCAATCGATTCTTTATTTTGGTGTGCACTCAAATATGACTATGATCCAAACTTCTAAGTACAAAATGAATAGAATTATAATCATATATTAAAGTTTTTGAAAACATAATTAATCGAATTCTAATTCTAATTGACTTTTAAAACAAAACAAATATATTATATTTCGAAATAGTGCAAGATAAATTCGAAACAGTAATTGCGTGCTGTTGGGTGATGTCAATTGTGTAGTCAATTAGAGAGAACTGCAACTCCGAAATGCCAGTGGTCGCTGGCAATTTTAACTCACAATTTGGTGAAAAGTTGGTCAACTTGAAAGAAAAATATGGGCTTATTCCACTGCACTTAAAACACACAAGTATAATATTAAGAACGATTTTCTTCTATATGTATATTGTATAGAAGCCTGATTCTGTAAAACATTGTATATAACCAAATAACCAAGTAGGTTATAGTTGAGGAGGCGAGGTAAATGTTACTCTATGATATTATATAGTCAATAACGTATGTTTAGAAGTTATCTATACCTAGGCAGTCATATTTTCCTGTTATTATTGTGTATCAATCAGATAGAAAGCCGGGAAGTGCAATGAGTCGACGCGTGAAGTAGCAATGTTTTGATTCAATCTCCCCGCCCACCACTCCCCGCCGCGGCGTGTCGCCTCCACAATTATAACCTACATTGTCGCAGCAACAAGCCGATATCGGCATTCTTTATTCTTCGTTTTTCCAAGGCATTGCTTATTGTATTTTGACAAGCGTTTGCCAGACGCAGCAGTAGTCTTAGAAAACAGTGTGAACATCGCCCAAATTTTACATGCCACAATATACATGTAAAAAATATATTAAGCTTTGCTACTCGAGGCGAGTAATTTGCATTAAATTACTATTATAGAACATTCCATCGTAATGCATGTCATCCATATAATTAGTAGAACAGAAGAACTATATTTTTTGGTATTCAGATGCGGTGCATCAATGTTTATCGCGAAATTAATTTATGAAAAATATTAGTCGCGGAGCCAAAACACAGTAGACCAACCTTTGAGTTAAAACTGCCAGCGACCACTGGCATTTTCGAGTTTCAGATCATTGGAATTAGCTACTATACGAGCGGTAACGGTGTGTGTGGCTGTGTATTCATTTAGTCGTGATTTATAGGAAAAAATGCTTAGCTCGTACTGTCCCGTCTCCGTAACTATTATTCAGCTTGGCTTTGAAGTCGAGAATATCACTACCAAACACACCCTCCTCACTACACAACGGCGCGTGTATACTGGGAAGAGCCATCTTCACTACATAGAGTGTAGTGTAAAATATAGGCAACAGGAGTGAGTGTATAGTCTATTTTATGGACTATAAAAAAATGACAAAAAATCACAAAGAAGGCCACGCCCCCTTGTACCTGATTAGCTGAACGAAGTGTATCCGAGCTTGTGAATGACAAAACTAGAAACCAAACTACAGTAGTGTAGTTCATTCAGATAATACTTCAATAATTAAATAAGACAATTTGTATGTATGTATTTATGTATAACCGATTATGTATTAATTGTAACTCATTCACAAGCTCGGAAACGTTGTGTTCGATCAATCAGGTATAAGGGGGCGTGGCCTCCTTAGTGCTTTTTTGCCAACTTAAATAAAATAAACTTTTTGAATAGTGTACTAGCCATCTTCAATACAAAAAAAAGGTGCT
This sequence comes from Chionoecetes opilio, assembly GCA_016584305.1. NCBI lineage: Eukaryota > Metazoa > Arthropoda > Malacostraca > Decapoda > Majidae > Chionoecetes > Chionoecetes opilio. The sequence continues at coordinate 118,415 of JACEEZ010021841.1, read as the reverse complement.
ACACTATGCTATTGGTGGAGTGTGTACGGTAAGCAGGTTGTGGCAGGCGCGGAGAGAGAAGGGTGGATGAGGCGCACCGAACATACGTATGTACATTATAAGGGCACTAATCAGCTGCCCCGTAGAAAAGGGGGAGGGGAAGACAGGGCAAATTTGCATTTCTAAGTTTAGTTAGGCTAGAAAGCGGCCGGCGCGGCTGTCTCGGTGACTGCTTTACTGAAGTGGCTCCCTTTACAAGACGATATCAGGGAATAACAATATGCTACAAAGTGATCTGCAGATGTTTCGTAATAGTTTCATTCTTCATATAATGATGCGATAATTCTGCCAATAATACATAATGAATAATGTTGTTTTTTTCTGATAATCCAGACGTGATCTCTGAATACTGTTTGTAAGAAATAAGGTATTGTCCGATTTCCTTCAATCAGTGCAATGTGTGATATCGGATTTTATTATTCCAGCTGAGTGCAGAGGTCGCTATTGCTGGCGTAGATATCGCCAGAGATCCACCTGCACACCTAATCATTGTTCTGCCAGCTCATACGGATCAGGGTATTATGCCGGAGAATTTGCTGGACTACAATCTCCACCACCACAGCCTGCTACAGCAGGGAGTTCTGAAACACAGATTGGTTCTGATTCTGAGCTTTCACAAGCACAGAGTCCTTCACTAGAGACTTCATCGATAGCGGCTTCAACGATACATTATAGCTGCTTTGGGGGGTGCAACTGTTGCTCGTGGACTAGTCGTGAGTATTTTTGATCACCCGTAAAGCTTGCAATGGTAGGGCTCCTCGTGTCGACATGAAGGCCTTAGGAAAGCAGTCAGGGTTTGATGGATTTCAGTGCTCTGTAAACACAAATTATTCACTTACTGACCACAACTACTTCCCAGATTTCGTCTTAAGCTTATTTTAAAGATTTCTCAACTGTCCTACACGAGCAATCTGAAGCAAAGTTTCATTTCTCCTCTCTCATTCGAACAATTTCCATGAAGGCTCTCGTGTTGTCTGTCCCCTTCAGTCCTCTTCTCGGACACCTAAGTTGGCTTTTCACGGGGCTTCTTCCATTCGTGTGTGGGATATATTTTTCATGTGTGAAGTGGCTCCACTTGCACATCTTGTAGGACCAAAACACTGGCAGTAAATTAACCTTATCGTGACCTTTATAACTCTTCGTGTGCTTCCTCTCTGGGTACATCTTTCCGAGGAATTATTTTCCCCTAAAATATGTTATACCACTTTATAGATTTTTCTCTCATAAAATAAAAGTAAATAGTTTTGTTTCTTAATATGTTATAATATTCTACTGAATTATTTTTGGGGGACTCTCACTTAAGCGGGCCTTTTTTTTGCTTCATATATTTTCTACCCTTGGCCAGTCTCATTATGATTAAAAATTAGTTAAATGCATATGGTTAATATGGTTAATAATTTGTCTCTGTCACGCTACAGGCTGTATTATCAAAAGCATATGCGAACAAGTTGGCGGCGTCTGTGCGTTGGTCTGTCCTCCCCATCATGAAGTGAGAGGCGGGTGCTATGATATCTATGGTCCCTTTAGCGGAACCAGGGAGACTTTTGAGGCAGACATAACCAGGGGGAGTTCTGAGGCAGACGGAACCAGGGGGAGTTCTGAGGATTTTAATAATAGCAATCCTATTGTTTGCAAGTGTTGCGTCATACCCGGTAAGTATGATGGACTTGTCTAGAGTAACTCTGTTGTGCGGAGTACTTTGCTTTATCACAACTACACCCACAACTACTATTACTGTTGCTGCTGCTACTGGTACCTCTAATTTAACAATAACAACAACTACTACTACTGCTTTTAATGATAGTGATAATGATGATAATACAACTACTACTACCATTATTAGTACTACTAACAATAATAATTATCATTATTATTATAACAATGCAAATAGTAATAGCAATTATAATAATAATAATAATGATAATAATATTTATGAATGAAAAATGTTATGAATAAAATAATGTTATAATTTTATAATAATAATAAATAATATTATATATGTTACTGAAATCTTTACTATATAAATAATAATGTTTTAATATTAATAATTTATATAATGATAATGAAAATAAAAATAATATTAATAATAATAAAATTACAATAAAAGTCTTGGTACGAGTATATAACACTAGATAATGTCGTTTCGTAAATAAAAATTATATGAAAATCTTGTACTACCCAATATTATAATAATTTTACTCGCACACACACATCATAAACAATAACTATTGTTATAATAACATATACGCTGGGCGAAACGAACTATATAATAAAAATAAATATTTGATATATATTATATATATATATATACATATATATATAATAATATATATATAATATATATATATAATATATAATAATATATATATATAATATATAATATATTATATATTATATATATATTATACATTATATATATATTATACATATATATATATATATATATATATATATATATATATATATATATATATAATATATATATATATTATATCATATATACATATATATATATATATATATATATAATATATATATATTAATATATATTATATATATATTTATTTTATTTTAATTTTATTTAAGCTTAGAAAGACTTAATTATACCAGGAGTTCTCAACATGTTTAGCTCCTGCCCCCTTTATTCAGTCAGCTTCATTTACTCTGTGGCTCCCTCATGGCCGCTGCTAGTTGGAAGAAAGTACTTTAACATCTGCTTGTTTATCAATCTCGGCTGTAATACTACATTAGACAAAGTGTCTGTACCAGCAAGCAAACACTGCTACACGTGTTTGTGTTATAGTCAGCAAAATAGTACAACGATATTATGTCTAGCAGCACCAGGATACCATATTACAGTAAACAATCTCACATATTATATAACTTTCTTATTAATGTAGCACACCCAAAGTGTGTGTTATTATATGTGCGGTAAAGAAGCTGAAGACCAAGAAGAGAAAGGAGCAAAGATAGGGTAAATAAGGAATATGTTGTAAGGGATAACATTTGAACGTGTGCTAAGATGCTTTGTTGTCATTATCATTATTACTATTTATCTACCATTTGCCAGCATAATTGTGGCGTCTGTTGATACCCTGCACGTCCCTTGCCTGGGATTACCGCACAATTGTCTTTACCTGTGTTTTTATTTGAATACATTTTTGAGCGTCCTTGACTTTCAACACTACAATGAAAATGAAAATATGCATCTAATTTTACCGCTTGTATATTTACATCGCCATTTTTCACATTGATTAAACAATTACACTTTTATTGCCTTAACAATTATATTACATTTGACAATTACAGTTCACACGTTATAATTCTTAATAACATAAATTATCTATATTCTATATCGTCGTTAGCACTTTTGTTTTCATAGTTTCACCTTCTCTACCATGTCTATAGATAAATCAAGCCTACTCTCACACCATAGTTACTTCTATTGACACATTTGATAATTATACGTATCTCCCCCCCTCCAGTTTGTTACCCAGTTGACAGATGCACAAAAACAGGAGGTTTCTGTACGCTACGTAGATGTCCTGCCAATACAATACCCCATCCCCTCTGTAAGGGCCGCTGCTGGTGCTGCGTCCCTCGACGTGAGTACTTTGTGACTTCTCATTCTGTTGGCTAGAGAAAAAAAAAAAAGAAAAAAAAAAGATAGATAGAGATTTGTAGGATTTACTGTGATTTGTAGGCATTACTGTGCAGATGGACTGAGGATTCTCTTGTTATCGTATAAGACATAAGTGATTACTGGGTTGAAGGCGACGCAACAACAAAGGTATTTTTCACCTGCAACCAAAAAATATTTGAAGTACAACTTAAAGAGATGTAATATAGAATAGAAATAAAGCAAGTAAAACACTGATGAAAACAAAAACAAAAGAAAAGACATTGCCCATATTGATGAATACTGTAGTGATAAGATCAGATATCTTTAATGTAGATGTATGGAAAAGAAAACTTGAAATATCGTCCACCCGGCAATCTGTTACTTTACTATAATCGTGGTGTAGCCTAATTTGCCCTTCCTGGATCGCAACAATACTTCACATTCTCATGAGTATTTTGTATCTACAGCTAAGTGCACCACTGCTACTCCCTGTGCCATAAAGGGCGGCTACAGTACGTCTACATTTGCCTGTCCTGAAAAGAATCGAATCACAGGCCTGGGTGATCCTGAGCAGAATTCTGATGGTTGCGTGTGCTGCGTCATCCCAGGTGAGGATACACACGTGTGTGTAATAACCCCCCCCCCCCCCCAACCCAAACACCCACACCATTCTTGTATATGATCTATAACTGTGGTGTTGTCCCCCAGGATGCCCTGTGTCCGAGCGATGCTACAAGGTCGGCGGCGTGTGCAAGACTCAGTGCCCTGACGGATATGATGATGTTGACCTGTGCCACGACAAAGGATGCAAGTGCTGCGTTAAGCTTGGTGAGTCAGCAAAGATATAACTTCTGTGTTTATTTCTGATATTCTTCTGTGTCTCTTTGATGCAGACACTGAAAACAGAAAGCTTGGCGTTTGTTTTAGGTTGCAAAATGTTACTTACATCACCCTAAATTTAAACGATCATGATTGAATTGAGTGCTATCACCAACCACAGAAGCGCTTAGTATATAGGGATGACACTGGTTTTCCAGCATTATACACACGCATTTAAAAAAATCAAGGTTTCACACAAATGTTACAAAGTCAAATTTTAACACCATGACCAGTTTTCAAGTTCAGGTGTTCAGTTCAAGTGTTCTGTCTACCTTTCTGTTATGACATGACATGCTTTACTCATGGCTCCTCAGAAGTATTTTATCCTTACAAATGTTATCATATCTATGACATGCTTCCCGCATCTAATGTTCAAAATTCTCTCTCTCTCTCTCTCTCTCTCTCTCTCTCTCTCTCTCTCTCTCTCTCTCTCTCTCTCTTCTCCTCTCTCTCTCTCTCTCTCTCTCTCTCTCTCTCTCTCTCTCTCTCTCTCTCTCTCTCTCTCTCTCTCTCTCTCTCTCTCTCCATTCGTGCGCCATCATCGTCTGTGTGCAACATTCAAGATACAAACGAGTGATGAGAATATTGGTAGCGGAGCTTATACAGCAGGAGTAAATAAAAATCTTACTATAATGCACCGAATGTCCGTTTGTAGCCTACAACTAACTAAGGCTCCGCCATTTGTTATCAGATTTCAACCAAACTTTCAGGAAAGGTGAAGGTCATCCCTGGGATGCTTATAAGCTGTATTTGGCAAAGTGTATCCAATTTCTCCTTTAGTTAGTGTTTTTTTAACCTCGGGTGACCATTAGCTCCATCGTGGAGGGCTAGAGGTGCTGGAGGCAGGAGGTTGGAGTTGGGAGTGCGGGAGGTTGGAGTTATTAGTGCTGGAGGGGGGAGGGGGGATTTGGGAGTGCTGGATGTGAGAGGTTGGAGTTGGGAGTGCTGGAGGATTGATAATTATTTAGTAATCCTACTATAAATCACTAAATGGCCATCTGTCTATCCGTCTAGCTAAGGCTCCGCTATTTCTGTCCCATTTTAATCAAACTTTCCGGAAAGGTTAAGAAAGAGAGTGCCATAAACAGTGTTATGTGTACAAAGCCACTAGAATTGTCTTTATAAACATCATACTTAATATGGGTATCTGCCGTAATGTATGTAAATATAACATAAAAGAACTTACGATGGCAGATATATAACTTAACATAACTATAATAGAAACTGGGATTTATATTTCGTATATTTCGTGAAAAAAAGAAATTCCCTTACAATCCCAACAGAGTGCCAGGCTTTGTCAGAGTGTACCGAGAAGGGCGGCTATTGTACCACTAAGGAGTGCGCGGGACGGAGCGTGCAGCATCTCTGTGAGGGAGAAACCTGTACCTGTTGCTTCTCTCCAGGTGAGTTTTAGTGCGTGTTTCAATCAAAACAAACCCTGGCATGATAAATTTATCCCTTGATGTTAAAAACGGGACAAAAGATACATTTCGACAGACAAAACAATAAATAATAATAAACACAGACACCTTTATGCCGCTACAACCAATGTGCCGCAGCCCCAACACACGGCTCGCATGTACGTAGCCTACACCTTCTCGAATACCCATCCCAACAGCAGTCACAAAGCTTGAATCACGGGTCAAATTGGAGTATATTATTTACTTCCGTCCCTGCCACTACATGGTGTTGTGCTTGTTAAGGCCAACAAAAGTTGTCCATGTATGTTATCCAAGTGTAAATGAATTCACTATCTTTTCCTTGATCAGAGTGCAACGAAGACGACGAGTGTACGAGTGCTGGTGGTTATTGCACTTCAAGGTGTCTTGAAGGCAAAGAGGTGCATGAACTGTGTACCCAGGCCGACTGCACCTGTTGCCTGCCGACACGTAAGTATGCTACACTTAGTTGCTTTTCAGGTACACCTTAGTGTTTTGTTTAATATTTTTTTGTATTTTACCATAACGGACAACAATGACTGCGACATTTTTGGAACATTCTTGCTTCGCTCCATTTTTTCTTTAATTTTATGGAATTGGATACGTATTATGTAATAAATAGCCAAATAATAGACAAACAATGGTCTTTGGTTAATTACCCTGCATATTTTTCTCGTCTTCACTGTGGTATCCTTTACCGAGACGTCTTGATTTACTTTGAATCTTCGAATTTCGTCCGTTTTTCTTAAAGTCAGTGTATATTTATTACTCCGATTGAATTTCCAATAGTTGATATATGCATTTAAGCCGAATTGTGTCCTAAAGTTGAGGTTTTCACTCAGCATGAAATAAAAGACTGTCGTGCTTTGGGCCATGTAGTACAGTATAGCAGGTTGCAGCCAAGATGATACTTAAGTGGATGGCCTGAAGAAAACAATAAAGAAATATTACACGTACGTCAACGGACTGCATCTTCTTACGCCACGCTAACAATATACTTCTAAAAGGATAATATTTTGTGTATGAATCAAGCTTAGCATATTTGCTGACCATATTCAGATGGCCTCCTCTTTGGATATTCTTGAATAATTTAGGAAATGGAAAAAAAACAAGATTGGTAAACGGACGAGTATTGTCATTGTCGCACAAAGTTGTTGGTTAACGTGGGTAAAGCCCTTTGAGACATGTGTTTCAGGATTGCATCATTACTGGCATAGATTCTATTTACTTTTCTAGCATTTGTTAGAGATGGACAATGCTCTTTGATTGTCTGCACGAATATTTCACCATTACTCACTTTCTTTTTTTATCGCTAAATGATAACTTAGTGGACATTTTTGAGTGGTGGTCCTTGTTTGTCAAGTAGTATATCGATCTTGAAACAGTCTCCCTTGCTCCCCAGCCGTCTGCAAACCTGCGTCACTCTGTACGAAGAAGGGAGGATACTGCACGAAGACATGTGATGATGGACAAATAGTGGAGCACCTGTGTGAGGGAGTAGGCTGCTCCTGTTGCTTCCCGCTTAGTGAGTACTGATCGACTCTCCTCCGCTTCAACGTTCAGAAACTTTGTTCAGCCTCAACACTGTCACCCGTCATGGCTGCTTCATTTAGGGAAAGTTTTTTTTTATCGAAGGATGGCAAATAAGGGAAGACTGATCAGAGCTTTCCAGTGAAGTCTCAGGGAACTGGGTACTAGTGGGTAGTCAGAGGGCAGAGCACATTATTTATTGCCGAAGTCATGTACTATACAAATATCAAATCATAGAAATATTTAAGGAATAGGAAAGTAATCAGCAATTACCATTACATTAAACAAGTGTCATTATACCCCTGATAGTCTTTAATTATTCTAGACTAGTAATCATATATTTTCATGAAGGCGCCAAACACGTGAAAAAACAAAAGTTCAATGTAGTACTTATCTATAATAATATAAGCGAAAGTGTGTCTGTGTGTCTGTGTGTGTGTCCGCTCTAGGTTCCGTCCCCCGTGGCGCAATCCCATCATATGGCACAGTTTTGGAACCGGGTCGACCAGGGGAAGGTTTTAAGCCCACTTATGGATGATCCGGTCAATTTTTTTTTCCCTTTTTTTAGCAGCCTATTAGCGAGAATTGTGAAGAAAAAAACTGGGTTGCGAGAATTGAGGAAACCTTGATGAAGGGTGATGGGTAATGGGTGAGTGAATGGGTGGGGTGATGGGTAATGGGTGGGGTGATGGGTAATGGGTGGGGTGATGGGTGAGTGAATGGGTGGGGGGTGATGGGTGAGTGAATGGGTGGGGGGTGATGGGTTGGGGGTGATGGGTGAAGGAATAGGTGGGGGGTGATGGGTAATGGGAGAGTGAATGGGTGCGGTGATGGGTAATGGGTGAGTGAATGGATGGGGGTGATGAGTAATGGGTGAGTGAATGGGTTGTGGGTGATGTGAAATGGGTTGGCGTTAATACATACATTTCTACATCCATGATTTCAGGAAAGTTAGAAGGGGCTATCTAGAGAGTCTGTGTTTGGTGGGCCGAAGGCCCACCAATAGCCCTCCGCAGGAGCTCGCCAAAAAGTCCGCCCGGAGGGTGGCTTTGCGGCTAGTTATTATTAAAAAAGAAAAAGTCTTCCTGCTGACTTGTGTGCGAGAAGAGTTCCTTGTTGGTATGGGTGAAAACATGCAACCTATCCGTAAGTGAATGAGACGTGAATGATTTCTCATTTTCCAAAAAACTAATGGGACTGGTAAATAAAGGAGAAGTTGATAGTGAGGACGATGAATAGAGGTAGGGTTGGGGTATTGGGGATGGTGGATAGAGGAGGATTGGTAGACTACGTACAAATGTATATAAATCATTTTGTCTTCTCCCCATCTGTCTGTCTCTCCTAACCCTACATCATATTATTTTAAGTTTTACCTCAAGAATTAAATTGATACCCTTTCTTCACGGTGCTAAAGATCCTTATCACATCCACGTTTGCAGAGTGTCCTGCTACTACTAAATGCGCCAGGGCGGGAGGCTTCTGCTCGCAGGACTGCGCCGGACTAACGACTGGGCCAGATGACTACTGCGAAGGCGGCTGCAAGTGCTGCATACCTACTCGTGAGTGATCTTGTTGCTTCTTACTTTGATCTTATTCATGACTTGTTTCTTTGCTTTGTGGAGTAGTAGTTGTGGTGATATGGTAAACATAAGCAGTTAAAGTAAAGGAATTTGTGTGACTGGTTTTGCACAAGATTGACCAGGTGAATTTAAACGTCACGCTGCCCATGCTCCTCACCACTTCAGTGCGCTTGCGCTAAGAGTCTAACAGACACATGAACACACGCCCAAAGGTTAAAGCAGTCAGGCTGTGCAGAGGTAAGCTCTAAACTAACGAAAATCTTTTAAACTGATTCTGAGGTTAGCATTGAAGGCCACCCAGGTGCTATGGGGTTAGAAATATTTCTCATGATGAGAACTAAATGTTCAGAATACTTAAAAACTACCGATCGTGTATTGGTCGAAACTGCATATATACTGAAAAAAATCTGGAAATGGCATTAGGTGACCATTGAGAAATGTGAATACCAAATAGGAAGGTATCATTCGTTGTGAATGATTGACTGCAATAAGTTTACACTTGAAGGTAGGGTAGGTTCAGGGTATCCTGCTTTTCGTTTTCTAAGAAAATGTTTCAAAAGCTGGAAATTGTAATCAAAATCCCTAAATCAACATATTTCCATATACAATTTGGCAGGTTTTGGTATCTCAGCATCCTGCTATTGATTACAAACTGATAGATGTTGATGTCATTTTAAAATATCTGATAATTATTTTACAGCAGAATCATTATTTTATTATATTCAAGGCAGTTGGTGCCATTTCTAGCTTGGTTTGTCGGATTTATGGCCGTCACTGATTTGGGCCGCCACTGACGATGATGCTCGGTAACCCGTGGGCTGTCAAGTGTGAAAAAACTGCTCTCTTGCTCGCTAACAAATGTTCGGCGTTCGACAAAGCATGAATAAAAAGATATTGTATAGTGGGAAGCCGCCTTAATGAGTTAAAAACTTTAATTAATCAAGGCAAAACATGAGGGCAAAGTGGCGTAGTAATTTAAAAAATTCAATTATAAAATAAAATCTGTTAAAATGTAAAATTATCTAAATATAATTATGGCATTCAGGAGATTTAAATATTTTTTGCACACTCGCCAGCTATTTGCCAGGCCAAGCCCATCTGCGCCCTGGTGGGAGGCTGCTGCACGAAGACCTGCGACGAGGGCAAGTACGTGAAGGGAATGTGCGACGACGACTGCAAGTGTTGCTTTTCTCCTCGTAAGTATAAACGCGCTCAGGTGTGGGGCGTGTCGCGGGTACCGCGAGAGAGCGAGAGCGAGAGCGAGAGAGAGATGCCTTTTAGATGTTCTCTACAAAGTCTGATTTCTTGACACCATTGTTGATGTTGCGTCAGACGATGTAGTCACAATGAGGCTGCGAATACCCAGGAGGGTTTGTGGTAACGGCCTCCTTGCCTGGCAATGAAAAGGGAACAAGTTTCATTATGAGTGAATTAAATTAATATACCACTGCTACGAAACCGAACTATATAGAACAATTTTATTAATTTTCTTTGAATATAATCTTATTTTTGCTACTCCATGTCTAGTCCTAGTTCTCCAGTTTGCTACCTTAGAGCGTCTCATCCTCTTAGTAGCCCAGCGGCATAGCAGACCAATTGTTCAAATTGTTCTAAAAGCACCAAAATTGGCACACATGTAGATTAATATATTCTAAACATTTTTGGATATGGAGGCATTCAAGATTAGCCCTGTGGAAGATATGGCGGCCATTGTTCAAAATGGCCGCCATTTACCATTAGCGTCATTACATAGACTTCATTATGTGTCGTTAGTATGGTGCTAGATGGGCCAAAATTCCTTTTTTTTACATCAGAATTAACATCAATAAGTGTTTAACATATATTTAGATGAATCTTCTCAAAAATGGCCCCCAAACTGGCCGCCATTTTGTGGAAAAAGTGGACATTTGATGAAGATTCCAATACTCAATGACATAATACCTCTAATAACCAGTACATGATTTCAGGAACACACTTTAATTGCTCAAGTTGCTTTTTTATTTCAAATTGCTGGCAAAATTGCAATGGAATGGTAGTCAAAATAATACACAGAGTACGGGGAGTTTACAGTATGGTCAGATTGTAGTTATATAGTCGACCAAAAGCCCAGTCTCTAGGCACAGTACTTACAGTTATACATTTATGGAAAGATCTAATATAAATGAACAAATCTAAGTGGCTTCAAGAAGAGGACACAATAACAGTTGCCAATACAATAACTTTCAGTATTGTGTAATCCTGCAGTACATACATGTAATACAATAACGTAGATTTTGTCACACTATGTTAATTAATTCTGACTTTTCAAATCTGGTGGGTAATGGTGGGGTGATGGTAATGGGGGGGTGATGGGTGAGTATGGGTGGGTGATGGGTGAGTGAATGGTGGGGGGTGATGGGTTGGGGTTGATGGGTGAAGGAATAGGTGGGGGGTGATGGGTAATGGGAGAGTGAATGGGTGCGGTGATGGGTAATGGGTGAGTGAATGGATGGGGTGATGAGTAATGGGTGAGTGAAGGGTTGTGGGTGATGTGAAAGGGTTGGCGTTAATACATAATTTCTACATCCATGATTTCAGGAAAGTTAGAAGGGGCTATCTAGAGAGTCTGTGTTTGGTGGGCCGAAGGCCACCAATAGCCCTCCGCAGGAGCTCGCCAAAAAGTCCGCCCGGAGGGTGGCTTTGCGGCTAGTTTATTATTAAAAAAGAAAAGTCTTCCTGCTGACTTGTGTGCGAGAAGAGTTCCTTGTTGGTATGGGTGAAAACATGCAACCTATCCGTAAGTGAATGAGACGTGAATGATTTCATTTTCCAAAAACTAATGGGACTGGTAAATAAAGGAGAAGTTGATAGTGAGGACGATGAATAGAGGTAGGGTTGGGGTATTGGGGATGGTGGATAGAGGAAGATTGTAGACTACGTACAAATGTATATAAATCATTTTGTCTTCTCCCCATCTGTCTGTTCTCCTAACCCTACATCATATTATTTAAGTTTTACCTCAAGAATTAAATTGATACCCTTTCTTCACGGTGCTAGAGATCCTTATCACATCCACGTTTGCAGAGTGTCCTGCTACTACTAAATGCGCCAGGGCGGGAGGCTTCTGCTCGCAGGACTGCGCCGGACTAACGACTGGGCCAGATGACTACTGCGAAGGCGGCTGCAAGTGCTGCATACCTACTCGTGAGTGATCTTGTTGCTTCTTACTTTGATCTTATTCATGACTTGTTTCTTTGCTTTGTGGAGTAGTAGTTGTGGTGATATGGTAAACATAAGCAGTTAAAGTAAAGGAATTTGTGTGACTGGTTTTGCACAAGATTGACCAGGTGAATTTAAACGTCACGCTGCCCATGCTCCTCACCACTTCAGTGCGCTTGCGCTAAGAGTCTAACAGACACATGAACACACGCCCAAAGGTTAAAGCAGTCAGACTGTGCAGAGGTAAGCTCTAAACTAACGAAAATCTTTTAAACTGATTCTGAGGTTAGCATTGAAGGCCACCCAGGTGCTATGGGGTTAAAAATATTTCTCATGAGAACTAAATGTTCAGAATACTTAAAAACTACCGATCGTGTATTGGTCGAAACTGCATATATACTGAAAAAAATCTGGAAATGGCATTAGGTGACCATTGAGAAATGTGAATACCAAATAGGAAGGTATCATTCGTGTGAATGATTGACTGCAATAAGTTTACACTTGAAGGTAGGGTAGGTTCAGGGTATCCTGCTTTTCGTTTTCTAAGAAAATGTTTCAAAAGCTGGAAATTGTAATCAAAATCCCTAAATCAACATATTTCCATATACAATTTGGCAGGTTTTGGTATCTCAGCATCCTGCTATTGATTACAAACTGATAGATGTGATGTCATTTTAAAATATCTGATAATTATTTTACAGCAGAATCATTATTTTATTATATTCAAGGCAGTTGGTGCCATTTCTAGCTTGGTTTGTCGGATTTATGGCCGTCACTGATTTGGGCCGCCACTGACGATGATGCTCGGTAACCCGTGGGCTGTCAAGTGTGAAAAAACTGCTCTCTTGCTCGCTAACAAATGTTCGGCGTTCGACAAAGCATGAATAAAAAGATATTGTATAGTGGGAAGCCGCCTTAATGAGTTAAAAACTTTAATTAATCAAGGCAAAACATGAGGGCAAAGTGGCGTAGTAATTTTAAAAATTTAATTATAAAATAAAATCTGTTAAAATGTAAAATTATTTAAATATAATTATGGCATTCAGGAGATTTAAATATTTTTTGCACACTCGCCAGCTATTTGCCAGGCCAAGCCCATCTGCGCCCTGGTGGGAGGCTGCTGCACGAAGACCTGCGACGAGGGCAAGTACGTGAAGGGAATGTGCGACGACGACTGCAAGTGTTGCTTTTCTCCTCGTAAGTATAAACGCGCTCAGGTGTGGGGCGTTGTCGCGGGTACCGCGAGAGAAGAGAGAGAGAGAGAGAGAGAGAGATGCCTTTTAGATGTTCTCTACAAAGTCTGATTTCTTGACACCATTGTTGATGTTGCGTCAGACGATGTAGTCACAATGAGGCTGCGAATACCCAGGAGGGTTTGTGGTAACAGCCTCCTTGCCTGGCAATGAAAAGGGAACAAGTTTCATTATGAGTGAATTAAATTAATATACCACTGCTACGAAACCGAACTATATAGAACAATTTTATTAATTTTCTTTGAATATAATCTTATTTTTGCTACTCCATTTCTAGTTCTAGTTCTCCAGTTTGCTACCTTAGAGCGTCTCATCCTCTTAGGAACTATAGTCTATTTCAGCTACCGTGAACCTTTTTTTGCGCCTCCTGGGCACACGCGGACCTGGCAACACTGGGCGGCTGCTCTATCTTGTTTCTGATTGGCTGGCGGCCACAGGCAGGCCGTCTCACCGCTTATCCCAGAAAGTGCCTGTTGGTACTGTACTCACACTACATGTCACTTATTTTCACTGTAGCTCACTTAATGGTCCCTTTTATACTTCTTTGTTGGACACTAGAATAATAGCGGATTACGACGGTTTTAAAAAGAACATCTAATCTAAAGAAATAAACGCGATTAAACTCAAAGTTTAACTCGATTGAACTGAAAGTCGTAGCAACAAATATTTATACCACCTTTTTTCTATGCAGAGTTTTTACAGTATTCGAATTATCAATCAGGTGTAAACATGAAGTGTGCCATGTCATAGAAAAACTTCTCTTCAACACGATGGTGTGCTCACACTTTCGACAGAGGGAAAACGAAGGAGAACATCACAAATAGGTACAGAAATGTTGCAAATATCAAGTCGACTTTCCGGTATATATCTACCCCCGAGGCATTGATCGACATTTTTTGTTTTCACATTTTTGACCCGCAAGGTATCTATCGACCTCCTGGAAGGTCTCAGACTCCCGGTTCCTGGGAATCGATATTGACCATTTAGGGAACACCTGAGCAGACGGTCCACTAATTCGGTGATGAGTGAAAAAAAATGAATGATCATACAAATGATATCTTCTGTTTACTAAATTATGTGTATTAATTTCTTCTGTCTATTCGCATTTTAAATACTGTGTAAGTTCACATTAATTAGTTTCCTTTACAGCATTGCAAGTACAAATAATACAACGATGCCATATATAGCAACACACCAACATTGTATATCGTAAATCTACTAGCGTTGTGTATCAAAAATATACGTTGTTTGGTTACTTTGAAATCTCGCCATCAAGCTTCCCTTCCCCTACAGAGTGTTCCTCGACGCCAAGCTGTGACTCATCGGGAGGATACTGTACAAAGGACTGTTCAAAGGGAGAAGTGCTGCCGTATGATTGCACAGAACAAGGCTGCCAGTGCTGTTCACTAAGAGGTGAGTGCCACCTCGACTGTGTTATAAGTTTGGTTCAGCAGTGATGGAAAGGTACCGATAGCAAGATGAAGAGAGTAACTGTTTTCAATCGGCTTTATACAGAATATTGCGTTAGACAATAGCTGGGAGGACATGGAGGTCGAAGGGCAAAGAGGGTATACTGGAGAAGCGATGGAGGCAAGCATGGAAGAATACTTTACATATTCCATAGTTGGAAAGAGCAGGAAATGAACATCCACAACAATGGGTGTGGGTATATGTGGGTATATACCCACACACTCTTGAAGCCATGAGTAAGAACCGTTCTCTTGGCCTTACATTTTCATCGACTTGTGCATTAGTATGACGTGATCAACAAAGCACTTCATGTCACCTTAACCCCTTAAAGTAATCGTCCAGACCATTTCATCATTCCTGATTTAATGCAGTCAAAATATAGCCATGATCGAGTATATCAACAATATGTTGTCACTTTTTGCATCCAGTCACCTGTTTTTAAATGATCCGCATTCAAAATCTGTAAATTCCCCGAGCTCTCAAAACGCTCCTCACGACAAGCAGACGACGCACCACGGCTCGGCGACGTCAAGTTCGGTAGCTTCCCAGCCCTGCCTGATACAAATACACAGAGAATCAGATATAAATATAGTACTTGAAGAATTTTGGGTGTTACTGATATTTTTTTTTTTGCGATATGGCATGTACTTGCATCCTTCATGGATACAGCAAGAAAGCTGTGCCTTTGCAGAGAGCTTAGCACCCATTTCCGGCCTATTTGACTATGATATGTGTGTGTAGCGCCTGGCAGTGGCGGGTGAGAGGAGCGCGGTGTGAAACACACTGTCTTGTCGCGCTCCTCTCACCCACCACTACCAGGCGCTACACACACATCATGGCCAAATAGGTCAGAAATGGGTGCTAAGCTCTCTGCAAAGGCACAGCTTTCTGCTGTATCCTAAAGGATGCAGTATATCACATGCCACCCTGAAGGCAACTTTCCTGTGCTCCAGAGCACTAAGTTGGCGGGATGTTCTGAACAGAGCTCTTCTTTGCAAAGAGCTTCTTTCTCGCCTTGTTGACGTCCTTGCATTTGCTTGTGCGGTCATACAGGAGTATTACAAACCTCTCGATGACATGCATTGTATCCTCTTGGATGCTTGTGGGTGCATTTGCCAGACTCAGCAGGGCATCAGTGAGTTCTGGCAGCGTGTTCCATGTTGCCCAGGCAGATTTCTTCCCATGTCCGACGAAGGCTGACACAGTATCACACCCTGTGATGGCATGAAACATTGGAAGAGCACATGTCTTCTCTGGACCAAGGGAGGAAGCTATTTCATGGGCTGCAATGTAGCGGTAGTTCTTGCCTGTCCCAAAGGCTACCCAGAGTTCGTCTCCAGCTGGTAGTTTCTGGACTACCATCACTGCTAGGACCACGACGTCAGTGTCTACTGTTCGAACCTGTATCTGGTAAAAGTTCTTGTAAAATGGTAGCCATTTTATTTGGTAAGCACACAAGTATGTGTAATTGTACACTACTTATCACCTCTAGCACACTTATCACCTCTAGCATCCACAAAAAGACAAATTATGGTACATATTCAATGACGCTAATGGTAAATAGCGGCCATTTTCAAAAAATGGCCGCCAAATGTGCTACGGGGAGAATCTTGAATGCCTCCATATCCAAAATTGTTCAGAATGTATGAATCTACATGTGTGCCAAATTTGGTGCTTTTAGAACAATTTGAACAATTGGTTTCGTATTTTTTACTATGCCGCTGGGCTATTAGGAACTATAGTCTATTTCAGCTACCGTGAACCTTTTTTTGCGCCTCCTGGGCACACGCGGACCTGGCAACACTGGGCGGCTGCTCTATCTTGTTTCTGATTGGCTGGCGGCCACAGGCAGGCCGTCTCACCGCTTATCCCAGAAAGTGTCTGTTGGTACTGTACTCACACTACATGTCACTTATTTTCACTGTAGCTCACTTAATGGTCCCTTTTATACTTCTTTGTTGGACACTAGAATAATAGCGGATTACGACGGTTTTAAAAAGAACATCTAATCGAAAGAAATAAACGCGATTAAACTCAAAGTTTAACTCGATTGAACTGAAAGTCGTAGCAATAAATATTTATACCACCTTTTTTCTATGCAGAGTTTTTACAGTATTCGAATTATCAATCAGGTGTAAACATGAAGTGTGCCATGTCTTAGAAAAACTTCTCTTCAACACGATGGTGTGCTCACACTTTCGACAGAGGGAAAACGAAGGAGAACCTCACAAATAGGTACAGAAATGTTGCAAATATCAAGTCGACTTTCCGGTATATATCTACCCCCGAGACATTGATCGACATTTTTTTTTTTCACATTTTTGACCCGCAAGGTATCTATCGACCTCCTGGAAGGTCTTATAGACTCCCGGTTCCTGGGAATCGATATTGACCATTTAGGGAACACCTGAGCAGACGATCCACTATTTCGGTGATGAGTGAAAAAAAAATGAATGATTATACAAATGATATCTTCTGTTTACTAAATTATGTGTATTAATTTCTTCTGTCTATTCACATTTTAAATACTGTGTAAGTTCACATTAATTAGTTTCCTTTACTGCATTGCAAGTACAAATAATACAACGATGCCATATATAGCAACACACCAACATTGTATATCGTAAATCTACTAGCGTTGTGTATCAAAAATATACGTTGTTTGGTTACTTTGAAATCTCGCCATCAAGCTTCCCTTCCCTTCTTTCTTCTTCTTTTATGTAATTGCTACTGACGTCCTAGATAAACTTGTTTGTAAACTACAGAGATGCTGCCCGAATAGCCGTATGGCTTTGTATGGGCTGCTTACACAATTTATGTTATATAACTTTATTAACGTATGTATTATGTATGGTAAGCATATTAAAGTGTTTCAAGTGTTTCAAGTGTTTCCCCTACAGAGTGTTCCTCGACGCCAAGCTGTGACTCATCGGGAGGATACTGTACAAAGGACTGTTCAAAGGGAGAAGTGCTGCCGTATGATTGCACAGAACAAGGCTGCCAGTGCTGTTCACTAAGAGGTGAGTGCCACCTCGACTGTGTTATAAGTTTGGTCAGCAGTGATGGAAAGGTACCGATAGCAAAGATGAAGAGAGTAACTGTTTTCAATCGGTTTTATACAGAATATTGCGTTAGACAATAGCCTGGGAGGACATGGAGGTCGAAGGGAGAAAGAAGGGTATACTGAGAGAGCGATGGAGGCAAGGCATGGAAGAATACTTTACTATATCCTTAGTTAGGAAAGAGCAGAAAATAAACATCCACATCAATGGGTGTGGGTATATGTGGGTATATACCCACACACTCTTGAAGCCATGAGTAAGAACCGTTCTCTTGGCCTTACATTTTCATCGACTTGTGCATTAGTATGACGTGATCAACAAAGCACTTCATGTCACCTTAACCCCTTAAAGTAATCGTCCAGACCATTTCATCATTCCTGATTTAATGCAGTCAAAATATAGCCATGATCGAGTATATCAACAATATGTTGTCACTTTTTGCATCCAGTCACCTGTTTTTAAATGATCCGCATTCAAAATCTGTAAATTCCCCGAGCTCTCAAAACGCTCCTCACGACAAGCAGACGACGCACCACGGCTCGGCGACGTCAAGTTCGGTAGCTTCCCAGCCCTGCCTGATACAAATACACAGAGAATCAGATATAAATATAGTACTTGAAGAATTGTGGGTGTTACTGATATTTTTTTTTTGCGATATGGCATGTACTTGCATCCTTCATGGATACAGCAAGAAAGCTGTGCCTTTGCAGAGAGCTTAGCACCCATTTCCGGCCTATTTGACTATGATATGTGTGTGTAGCGCCTGGCAGTGGCGGGTGAGAGGAGCGCGGTGTGAAACACACTGTCTTGTCGCGCTCCTCTCACCCACCACTACCAGGCGCTACACACACATCATGGCCAAATAGGTCAGAAATGGGTGCTAAGCTCTCTGCAAAGGCACAGCTTTCTTGCTGTATCCATAAAGGATGCAAGTATATGCCACATCGCAAAAAAAATATGTCAGAAACACCCAAAATTCTTCAAGTAGTATTTATTTCTGATTCTCTGTGTATTTGTATCAGGCAGGGCTGGGAAGCTACCGAACTTTACGTCACCAGCAAGTTTCGCGCCACGGCTGGAATGAAGCTGTTGTTCTTCCCGCGCTTTTTACAAGTCATGTTTTTAGGGAAATAAGGCGTGGAAATTAATTATTTTTTGTGGACTAGGTATTTTGAATGAACATTCAACATAATTATGCAAAGAAAAAATGGGTCTGGACGATTACTTTAAGACCCTGAGCGTGATTTCCATTGTAATTTGACTACCATTAGATGATTTTTAGTGAATATAAGCAATATTTTATAAATATGACATGTTTAGTATCCTTATAGACGAACTAATTCGGTATATTAAGTTACTTTTCGTAATTTTATGGCTTGACAACATACAATTTTTTATAGCAAAGGAAAGATCTGGGTGTGAAGGGGTTAATAAGCCTTGTTGTGTGCAGAATGTTCGCCCACGGCTAAATGCTGCGACCTTTGGGGTCAGTGTGTGAAGTCGTGCTCTGGAGGCATCCCTGTTCCAGGCCTCTGCAAGGACGACTGCACCTGCTGCACATCACCTTGTGAGTATTTCGTACAATTATCTACAACATAAACTGCCGAGAAATATCAATATTCCTCCCTTCATAATGCGGGACAATTATTACCCAGTGTGCAATGATGTCCCTTTTACCTTTGTCACGAACTGCATTGAGGTTCCCCGAATGTATGCTTGCCCAACACAGGATCATGTATGGCATATATTATTCCTATCATTCCAGACAAAGATGAAACAAAATTAAGCATAAAGAAAGGAAGATTAGTCTGTGGCGGCATTTTCTGTTTACCAAGCGAATGACACGGTGGAGATTTTCGCCATTTCTTCTTCATTAAAGACGGCCACCAATGATGTGCTGCAGCATTCTTATGATGGTTATATGTATATTGAGTCTGGTGCTATTTTCACGGGTGATGGCAACCTCGAATGAATATAATTAATAATTAATAATTTCCCACTGCAGGACGGCAACATTGTAGCCGTAGCTCGTGCCTCAATACCAATCACCTCTTAACTTTTCTTTCCGCAGCGTATACAACCAATAGCTAAAAGGCAATAAGAAATAAATGCCTAAAGAATCATGTGCGTAGATAGAAGAGTAATTACAGAGTCTTGTCGTGAAGAGCAAGGAAGCAGAATATCATGAGCGAGACAGCAACTGAACAAATCGTCACCTGTAGGAGGTCACAAAGAATTGATTGTTGTCTTCTTGTCCTGCAGCTGCGTGTACCCAAAAGATTGATTGCCGGTGGAAGGGTGGTTACTGCACTTACCACTGCCCCGGCGGGAAGTATCTGCCGGGCCTGTGTGAGGGCGATAATTGCTTGTGTTGCTTCGCTTAATGTGAGTATTAGATAGTTGGAATTATCTTTTTACACACCGTGGATGGAGTCAAGCTACCGTACAGTAAGACGCACAGAAAAAGTTTTGTATTTCCCGCTGTGAGTTATCAGTTTCCCTTAACCCCTTAGAGACCCAGTACGTAATTTACATTGTAATTAGTGTACCATTAGACGATTTTTAGTTAATATAAGTAATATTTTATAGATACGACCTGTTTAGTATCCTTGTCGACAACAAATTTGGTATATTTAGTTATTTTTCGAAATTGTATGGCTCTACAACACAATTTTTTATAGCAAAGGAAAGGTCTGGGCGTGAAGGGGTTAAATAAATGAAACCTAAAAAGTGACAAAATTGCCGTCTGGAAGGAGTACTCGGTGATAGGAGGCAGAAAATACAGAACGCAAAATTCGTATTGAAGAAATACATTTGGTGCAATTGCAGGAGTTACGTTACAAAATATATCAGAGAAACATCTTCATACTTTCCTTTACTGGCCTATACAGAAGGAAACATTGCCAGTTTCATGCAATCTCTAAATCTTCAAATAAATGTGCACATCCATAAATAAATCGAAATGTATCGGTGTTGAGCTCCACCTTGAGGGGGGCGGACAAGTCGCCAGAATTTCCTTAAATAAATTCCTGCATCAAGATCTGGATTGACTGGATAGGATACTCTAATAATTGTTCCTTTCTAAGTCGGGCATATCTTGTACAATTTTCAATCAAATCTGGCAGTAACTTTTTCGAGTAATTCTGCTTACAAAAACAAACAAACAAAAACAAACCGAGCCGATCACATCATCTCCTTGGTGGAAGTAATGAGCACGAGTATTCAGTGTTTTCTATTAATCAAGTGTTTCTCTTCCCTGTGGTGTTCCGGTGTGCATTTCAATAAAAACCCACAAGTCTTCAATACCAAGGGTAGCAACGGCTCCCGGAAATATGACCGACAGATTTTTGACCGAAGGCCATTAGACCGAACGGACATATCACCGAAGGACATTTGACCGAACTGGCATTCAGCTGAGATGTAAACGACCGATGAGATAATTAACAAAACTAATATTTCATCGAATTAACATACGGCCTTTTTAATATAAATTTTAATTGCTTCATAAAACAAACTATAAAAATGATAAAAGGATAACTTAATTGTATGATAACAAAATATTTATTGCAGATACTAAAAACTAATTGCTTTATAAAAACTTGCAGTATAAAATGAAATACGCTTATAAGCATTTAAAGATTGTGTGCAATTACCTCAAGAAATAGATTATGGGGTACTCTTCATATTTCCCAATGATATACTTCAGTCTTGTGTTTAATATCTGGTACTTCTTCGGTTTTCTCATGTCCACTCCTGATACTAACATCTCAATTGTCAACTCCCAATCCGACTGCTTTTCTTAGTTTTGAAACTAGACGACAAACAGTGGGGTGGGTGATTGCCATTCTCTACTCAAACCCGCTGTGCCATCCTTCTAGAGCAGTGGTTCTTTACCTTTTTTAGTGTTTGTACCCTTTGAGATCTCATAAATTTGTCTCGTACCCCCGGTCAGAAAAGTTTAATTACAGTAAGGAATCTTTTATATTCACTAACTACAATACTACATAGTACACCATGTTACATTTCAGTGACTTCTGTTGCTTTTCATCAATTATGATGCTAATAAATTAATTAGTTATTATAAATATATAATTCCAGCCTCCTAATAATATGACATTGAATTATTGGTCAACATGTCTCGTACCCCCAGATGTAAGGTTTCGTACCCCCTGGTGGTACAGGTACCCCAGGTTAAGAACCACTGTTCTAGAGAGTTTGTTGTCCGTGAAAGGTCTTGTTTCATTATCTCTCGTGTTCCACATACTGATTTCAAATGCTGGTCTTCGTCGTCTTCCACGCTGTACAACACCTATCCATGTCGCTTCATAGTTGCCAAGAAACTCAGATAGTTTCATCAGTTTCATCATCTAGTGATGAGACAAACTCATTGAAGCTTTCAACGACGTCACTGACTGATACAACTGCTAAAGCTTGAATAGACTTGATAATAAGTGCATTTGTTGGATCATTATACCAAGTCTGTAGTCGTAAGCCCTGTATGTGTCTCCACAAGCACTGTCCGAAATGGAAAAAACATCCATAAATGTTTGTGTTTGGGAAACATGCTGTGATGCTATTAAGAGCTGCTCTTTCATAGTAAATGGTGACTGAAACAGGATTAAGATCTGGTCTCACTTGCTTGAGGGTGCTAAAAAATCAAGTCATAAGTTGCTTGGTCTTTGTTCCTGGAGATGCAGTATACTAAGGGAATTGTATTACTCTCATCCAGCATAGCATGCTGGCTCTGTATATAACTGAAAACTTAATGGTGCACAGTCAAAAGTCCCATCACACAACCAGTGGTCTTTGAAAACAAGAAGCTGTATGTTTCGAGGCGTCGACAGAATTAGCAGGTAGTCACTTACATGAACGACAAAGTCTTCTCCTCTTATTGTTTTTCGTAACTCGTCAGTTAAAACGTCCCCGTCTTGTGCCGTGCGTTGTCTACGCACCATTCTTGCCAGTGTTTCTTTTTTAGGAAGAGCACCAGCAGCATCAAGTGGGTACTCACTGGTGCAGTTTTGTATAATAGTAGATGTCACTTCCTCTGACTGTCTGGCTCTTTCTTTAATTTTCTGTACTGTTTTCAAGGACAGGTTGAGTCCGGCATTAGGTGGATGAGAGTGATTACTCGCTTCTCCTTGAATAATGTCGTCTTCTGTTTTTAATCGCCCACCACAGCTTCCTTTGCGTTCACATCGCCAATATGTAACATTTGTCTTTTCGTTTATCAGTTATGTAGGTGTAACTATCGAACAAAAGCTTTCTTCCTCCTCTTGTCGTTGGTATGAATTCCATGATCTTAAAAGAAACAAAAAATTTAAACGAGAATAATAACAATGTATATAAACATATAAATGCAGAATAGATTGTCGAAACAAGACACTGAAAAAATGTCGGCTTTCCTTTACAAGTTCTGAAAAGCGACTGCATCGCGTCTAGGCTGGCTGCCTAACGTTGGTTTGGTTTGGTGTGTGGCTAAAAAGTTCAAACAAGCAACCGACCATTAATTAAAGTGAAATTGGGGAAATTAAAGCCGAATGTTTCTGAATAATGCAGACTGTTTCTTAGTATTAAGAGTATGCTAAAGAGTGTAAATTTTATTAAGTTATTTTGATAAAGTTCCCCACATGTATATTTTGTAGATGTATTGAAGGGAACAACAACTTTGTCAGTTGTCTGTTCGGTTGTTTACGTCTCAGTTGAATGTATGTATGTTCGGTCAAATTTCCATTCGGATAAATGTCCGTTCGTTCAAATGTCCGTTCGTTCAAATGTCCGTTCGGTCAAATGTCCGTCGGTCATCTGACCGGCCACAGTATTAACATGTTTGATCGAGTAACGATTTGAAAGAATTATATATATATATATATATATATATATATATATATATATATATATATATATATATATATATATATATATATATATATATATACCGTAACTGAATAAGAAAGAACCATATACTCATTCTTGTATCTATCTGCCTACATTTAGTACTTGTATCTATCTATCTATATGTAGTAGTATTTTTAGATCTTCGTTATTGAAAAATGCTAACCAATATATTCCATTACCCTTCATGTTTCTAATGGCTCTCCTCTTTGCCTCTCCAGGAAACCACTGCAGCTTATCCAGGGTGCAGCCCGTCAGGGTGGCAAGGTTGGTAGAGACGTGAGCTTGCAATGTGCAGAGTCCCTGCGCATTCGGTCAGCGGTTCGAGTCCGCCTAGTTCGTCTGACGTGGCGGCGCTTTGTATAGTCAATAACCTTGTAGTTGGTACTTGCAAAGTGTCTAGATAGGATGAAAATCTTATCTTATCCAGGGTGCGAGTAACTTCTAAAACTGCAATATTATTCATGATACTTAGAATCATCGTATATGACATTGGTACATAATTATATGGCAATTACATGACAATTATATGGCTCCCACGCAAGCACATCCATAACTATATTGTACTTGCTTTATTTACTTTTAGCACTCGTGTAATTATCATTTTGTTGAAATATATCTATTTGTGTGACTATTTGACAATTGTGTGAGAAATATAGACAATGCATATAATCGCTATTTTACTTATCCCTTCCATAAACATGTGTGATTATTAGTCAATTTATACATATCATTATCAGTGTTATATATATGAAATCAATTAGAGAAGTGAATGTTATATTGTATGATAAATTTCGACAAATAAGTTGCAAGAAAGCTGAGTAATATGAGTGTTCTTTGGAAGGTCAAACTTTTCCTGACCATGTGTAGATGAAATTACATTCAGTCTTTGATTATGCAACATCTTTCAATATCAGAAGTTCCAGTTCTTGTTCTATAAGTATCATAAGTTCTAGTTCTTGCTGGCTCAACTGTATGATTTATTCTGGTTATGGGAGAGAGAGAGAGAGAGAGAGAGAGAGAGAGAGAGAGAGAGAGAGAGAGAGAGAGAGAGCAGAGAGAGAGAGAGAGAGAGAGAGAGAGAGAGAGAGAGAGGCGTAGGTATGATTTTTTTTTTTACGAGGCGAAAATTCCATTCTATCTTAAGGTCTCATGCTTAAAACTATGCCTGTTAACCTGTTAATATGAAACATAAGTTCATTAAGTACCAGTCAGTATCGTGTATAAGCAGGATTATGAGAAAAATAATTGATGACGCAGAGATATGTGACTCGTGAAGCTATAAAGAGTCCATCACCGACTACTCCTATTATTTGTACCATTCACCGTAGATAACACTATAGTCGCCACCTGCACTAATGTCGCCAGCCGCCATATATTACGAATTATAGCATCACTACTGATTTCTATGTGCCACTGACGATGATACACAGTAGTTAATATCATGACTGTATAATCTACCCTATTTCAGCGTTGTTTTATGCTTTGTATCTGCAAGTATATACGGTTTCAAATTTCCCTACTCTTTTTTTATTTTGGGGCGACGACGACGGCGGGAGGACACTCAGAACATAAACACTAGATGGCGACCTTAGTGTAGGTCGCCACTCGATTTATATTTTTGTAATTTGTTCATTTATAGCTGTTAAGCTCCGGACGCCGCCGCTCCGCTACTCCCGAAGGGGGTAAGGAAGGAAATTGCGTGCGCGGAGGCTCAACGGGGGGGGGGTTGATATACGTAGCTCGTTTTAGCGTCCCCCCCAACCCGCTATGGTTCTTCCAATCGGTCGCTGGTCGTGGCATGACAAATAACCCCGGCACCTCTACCTGAAGGCGCCGGGTTGGGCTTTATCTCCTTGTACCGGCAGGTACGACGGGGCAGTGCCCGTAGCTTCGGAGATACGGGGAGCTTACTTCCCCAGGCTTATAACGCCCCGGGCTTTACCCGGGGGGCGACCCTCCCTGTTCCCCCCCGAGGCCCCTAGCTTGCATAGTTGCCCCGGGGTCAATCCATTATCGCCCGCCCCTGTCATGCACTGTCAATCATATGGATACATCACCATCTGCTGCGTCGCCTTCAGGAAGACCTGTATGTGGTGCTCAAGAGGTCCTAAGATCCTGTTGCAGGTGCCTCGTAATGCCCCGGGGTTCCAGGGGGGAACCCAGGGGAAGCCTCCTGAAGGAGGTATCTAGTAGGGCGTCGTAGTAGCGTAGAGTTTCACCTCCGGCCCACGCCCGCCCCTAGTGCCTGCCCCAAGCGCCCAGTGGCTCCCCCCCAACCCGCTATGGTTCTTCCAATCGGTCGCTGGTCGTGGCATGACAAATAACCCCGGCACCTCTACCTGAAGGCGCCGGGTTGGGCTTTATCTCCTTGTACCGGCAGGTACGACGGGGCAGTGCCCGTAGCTTCGGAGATACGGGGAGCTTACTTCCCCAGGCTTATAACGCCCCGGGCTTTACCCGGGGGGCGACCCTCCCTGTTCCCCCCCGAGGCCCCTAGCTTGCATAGTTGCCCCGGGGTCAATCCATTATCGCCCGCCCCTGTCATGCACTGTCAATCATATAGATACATCACCATCTGCTACGTCGCCTTCAGGAAGACCTGGGCCACATACAGGTCAGTACAGGTCAAGGGCCCTGAAGAGAGGCCACAGGGGTAGGTAGTGTGGAGGGACGTCATGGTCTCTTAGAGTAGCACTTCCCTACCCCCTGGGGCAAAGTGAGGGCGCCCCTTGGTTGCCCCACGGCGGTTCCGGGAAGCCATGCGGCCCCAGGGGAATCACCACCGGGGCGGGCAGTGTTGCAGGGACATCTTGGTCTCGTAGAGTTGCACTTCCCGCCCTGGGGTTATGCGGGGTATTCCTTAGTCGTCCCGTCGAAGCTCCATCGTCCCTGGGGCAAAGTGAAGAGCCACAGGGGCAACGCCGAGCGCCGCTATTTGCCCTGCCGTGGCCCCTTCATCTCAGGAGCTCAGGAAGAACACAGGGGCAAAGCCACCAGGGCAGGTGCCTGGCAGGACGTCGGGACTTCGTAGAGATGAGTAGCACCTGCCCCAGGGGACAAGCGGCGTGGCGGGCGTCGGGCGTCTGGTAATGAAGGGCGCGGCGTGTGTTGGCACGTACTTGAGCGCGTGGTATCTGGAAGGAATACCACCTAACTCGCCCGCCGCACTCAGACACTAGTCTCGTAAGATATCACCGCGACGCAATAAGACGTGTGGCCACACTCGAGGATATATAGAATCTCCTCCTCTCTCCTCTGTGTTCCGCGGAGAGGCCAGGCCCAGGCATGTGGTGGGTACATGTCAAAGGTTATTTCAGTGCTGACATAAGTGTGAAGTGATGGCGTGAATTGAGGGATGAAGATTCAGCACTCTTCCTCCTTCTCCTCGCCTCCTCACCTTCTCACTCTCTCACACTCTCCCTCACCTTCTCTCACTCTCTCTCCTTCTCCTCCCCTCATCTTCTCTTTCGCCGGGGGAAGGGAGGGACCCTTAGCTGTGGTCAGCAAATGTGCAGGTGGGCGCCGGCCACCCCTTCGTAGGGCTGATAAGGAAGGGTGTTGTAAGCACAACATCATTGCGTCTTTCCCTATCTACCCCCGTCATCAGTACTCTGCCTCTTCCTCCTTCTCTTTCCCCATTTATTCTTCCTTCCCTTCTATTCCCCATTCTCCACGTTCTCAGCCCTCACAATAGCCATAATATGACACAGATGAAGACACAAAATGACACACTCTCCAGATAGCCCCTACTAACTTTCCTGAAATCATGGATGTACTGTAGAAATGTAAGTATTAAAGTAATCGTCCAGACCCATTTTTTCTTTGCATAATTATGTTGAATGTTCATTAAAAATACCTAATCCACAAAAAGCTAGTCATTTCCACGCCAAATTTCCCTAAAAACATTACTTTTGTAAAAAGCGCGGGAAAAACAACAGCCCCATTCTAGCCGTGGCGGGAAACATGCTGGTGACGTCACAGCAGGCAGCCTCCCAGCCCAGCCATATACAAATACACGTACTCAGAAAAAAAATATAGTACTTGAAGAATTTTGGGTGTTTATGATATATATTTTTTTCGATATGGCATATATTTGCATCCTGTATGGGTGCAGCAAGAAAGCTGTGCCTTTCCAGAGAGCTTAGCACCCATTTCCAACCTATACGGCGACGATATATGTGTGCAGACGTGTGGAGCGCCGGGGAGTAGCGGGCGGTGTGCTCAGATTGTCTCGCTGAGCGAGACAATCTGAGCACACATATACTATACTAGCCCTGTTCCTACATAACAAGACCTTTCTCCTCCGTTCCTCAATCCCTTCCACCTCCTCCCCTCTCCTCTCCACACCCACGCTTCCAGCCTCTTCCGTAATGAGCGCTAAGGTCCTTGCCTGCTCTGCGGCTGCCAACACACTTAGCAAAGGCAACATTGAACTTTATTGCAAGTTATTTCCGAAGATCCTAAAAGACAACGAACGCACTTCCTGAAATTCAAATCTCACTTATCTCAGGGCAGGGATTCAGAGAGTTAAAGACCACTAGTGTTAGCTTAACAACATCCCTCTGTTAACGGGTATTCAGACGAGACATGGCAGTGGCGGTACATGGTTGCTGATAGATGAGTGGCTGAGCGACTACAATGACGTCACAGCCTCGCCAGCGAATCACATAGTATTTCTCAACAAGTTTCAGCCAATCACAAGGCTTCCACGCTCTCAGCTGTTTACAACTTTATCGTCCACACCAAAATCAGCTGTCCGTACTTAATTCTCAAAAGTAAGTCATTCCATGATTCCTTCTTTCCCTGCCTCACCTCCGTCGCTTCGGCAACACCTGTTCCCACCCCCACACAGGGCCACACACGCAACTGTGGTTCAATTCCTTGTATTCTCCAGCTATTCCATCATTCCTTCTTTCCCTGCCACACCCCCGGCTAACACCCGATACCATTCACTGCTGGATGGACAAGGGCTCGGGTTTTAATTAAGGAAAAGGGCACACCACTCACTATACCTGCAGTCTGCCGGAGCCATGCGTGGTGTCTGGCATCGATACTCGGGTAGAGATGCCGCGCTCACCACTCTTGGCACATCACCACAGAACATAATCACCACAAGCGGCTGGGTTTGTTATATGGCCTAATTTCGTTTGTATACTTGCCCTGTTCAGTTCTTGAGTCAGAAAACATCATAATTATATACTTAATTTATGAGGATTTTTATGTACGTAGCTTCCTTAAAACCACCCTATAGGCAGTTGCCGTGTTAACAACAACTCTGCCGTCATCAATCTAATCTGTGAATGTCAAAACAGCTGATAACAGTTGTTAAGCTGTCCATGGAGGTAAGCGTCTCTGAATGCGCCCCCAGAGGCGGCAATCTCACCCCTCCCTCTGCCTCCAGCACCGCCGCTCCGCCTGTCTCCTCGCCAGCCAATGACGCGCCAGCATCCGCCTCTCCTTCCCGCCACAACCTCCCATCCTGTCCTTCCTCCCCCTCCATTTCCCATTCCCCTTCCCCCAAACCTCCCCCATCCTACCTTCCCTTTCCCAATCCCCTCTCATAACCCAAACCTTCCATATCAAGCCAAGACCACAACCTCCAAACATGAGGATACCACCTGACTCTTGGTTCACTAGGAGGCTCACCAGCGCGCAGGCACTTTTTTAACACACTTTCCACTCTCTCCCAGGGAGGTACCACTCTAATCACCACTTATATCAACACATTGCCTTCCTTGCTCTCGGCCAATCACAGCGTAGGCACACATTCAGCACGTCTCACCTCCCTAGCGTTTTCGGCCAATCACAGCGCGTATCCTTAAGTTAAGCCTGCGTGACTGTCTCTTCTCCTACCAATATCTTCTCTTCCTCCCCCTACTACTTCCTTCTATCCTATCTTGCTATCTTTCAATCTTTTTTGTATGACTCAGTTCAGGGTAGCTTTTGGATGGGTGACCACTGTCTGTCTGTCTGTCTGTTAGTCTGTCTGTCTGTCTGAGCGTTGTATATAATATATATATATATATATATATATATATATATATATATATATATATATTATATTGCTTGGGAAACAACACTCTTAGTAAAATTAGCTGAAAAATGTTAATATGAAATAGAATATAGACACATTTGCGGTAGTAGTATATGTCACTGGTTGAAATTTCCAGCAAGAAAAACAATGAAGTGATTTGTTGCAAAGTACACAAAGTAGCAAACAAAGTAACAAAGTACACAGTAAAAACGTGTTTTAAAAAAACACGTCAATCAGTCCATGAACCTCACCTGTGTGGAGGAGATCTGGGAGCGCTGATAGGTTCCTTGCACTGACGTCACAATAATTGTCCAGAGGAACTACCTCGCGTAGGTCTCACGGCCTCTTGTAGCTTCCTTCCTTATTTTCTTGTTCTTATTCTTGTCTGCTCTGCGCTCTGATTTTGTTTAAATTTTTTTGTGGAGGACCAACAAAGTTCGGCGAAGCCAAAGATGGCTACAAATATGGCCTATTCAGCATATTTTCAAAAGCTGCCGGAGGTTGCAGCAAACGAAAACGAAACTAGCCATAGGATGCTCTCGAAAATACCCTCATTGTGATTCCCAGTTTCTCGATAACAGTGGCGTATATTTATCCTAACCGTAGCCTAACCCGACGTGTTCAAGAGTGAAGTAAGCAATCCTATCCTGACTTCCTGACTGATGGGATTAGAGAACAAACATTTAAAAGCGGGAGTTTCGGCAAATAGATGTAAAGAAAAGATATATGTAATAGGGAATATATCCCTATAGTGTAGATAAGGCTAATTTTTAGTGATGTGGGGAAATGGCCCTGCGTGTCCTTTACGGATTTCGTGAATTATTTGGTTTACTACAAGTTTTGCCACTCAATAGGAAATAAGGGCAATGAAGAGCCTCTGGTCCTACAAAATCTCCATTGATGGGATGGTCCAGGAGGTGCTGTCTGCTACCAATAACCCCTTGAGACCCAGAACGTAATTTCCATTGTAATTTGGGTGCCATTAGACGACTTTTAGTGTATATAAGCAATATTTTATAGCTATGACCAGTTTAGTATCCTTGTCGACTAACTAATTTGGTATATTCAGTTACTTTTCGTAATCTAATGACTCGACAACAGACGATTATTGATATAGCACAGGAAAGATCTGGGCGTGATGGGGTTAATTAACTAGGAAATAGACGTCCACACTAAAGATGTGGAACGTGTCCAAGCTCGCACAGGCTAAAGTCAATTTCTTAAATACCCTCACCTTAAAATACTTCTATTACAACCTGACCTAACCCAACCTAACCTTCACCATCCCCTTCTTTGATTTTCTTTACTTTTTACAAAGAAAAGAAAAGTGCTAAATTGTTCTTGAAAAAAGTTCTAAAAAAAGTTCTAAAAAAAATGGTGGTGATGGCGGTGGTGTGGTGGTTATGGTGATGGTGGTTATGGTGGTGATGGTGGTGGTTGTGGTGGTGATGGTGATGGTGATGGTGGTGTGGTAGTGGTTTTGGTGGTGGTGGTGGTGGTGATAGTGGTGGTGGTGGTGGTGATAGTGATGGTGGTGGTGGTGGTGGTATTGGTGGTGGTGGTATTTCATAATTGTTATATGCGAATGTCCAAGCTCCCTTCCCTCGCTTGGACAATAACACGGGTTTATACTTACTACATTTTCTTCCTCCTCTCTGAACCCACGGCTGAAATGGCATATTTAACACCTCACACACACCCTACCACGTATATAACACCACGCTAACCCTAAATAACACCTATAACGGCATTAAAAACACGAGTTATAGTGGATATATGAGGCCTAACACAAGCGGCCCGCCTCCCCGGCTCAGACACTGTTATTGTGAGGGCTACGGGTCGAACACATTTTATTTCCCCTGCACTAATGCACTACTTTCGCCACTGCACTAATATCGCCAGGCACAATATATTAAGAATTTTAGCATAAATGCTAAAAACTCGCTTCGCTCGCTTGGACAATGAGTTAAGAGACGAAATATAACTTTCTGTGCCAAATTTCTTCCTTTGCGCCTGTATCCTCGTTGCCTACAAGTCACAAGAAAAATTCGTGGAAACATTTTTACAAGCCTATGACACCTGATTTCGGCTGAAATAGGTGTCCAAGCGAGCGAAGCGAGCTTGGACAATAAGAACATAAGAACATAATAATATAAGGAAGCTACAAGAGGCCGTGAGACCTACACGTGATAGTTCCTGATACCTAACACTACCTACATCCACCTTTCATCCCCATCCATGAACCTGTCCAGCCCCTCTTTAAAGCTCCCCAATGACTCCGCACTAACTACCTGTCTACTGAGTCCATTCCAATCATTCACCACCCTATTTGTGAACAAGTTTTTCCCTATTTTTTTATTTTTTATTTAATGGCAAAGCGCTGATATACGTGACAAGGCATGATGTAGCTACGATTTGTTGAACATATCCAACCTATCCTAACCTAACCCGCTATTGTTTAGTATCTCAGCATCAGTATCTCGTTAAGTAGGGAGGGAATGGCTGCTTTTTGCTATATTACTAACAGCTGTTAAGCCCCACGCACTTTGGGGGGAGTGCGGGGGCTCAACGGGGGGTGATGCTCCTGTTAGCGGCCCCCCAACCCACTACGGTTCTATCCAATCGGTCGCTGACGTGGCATGACAACTAATCCCCAGCACCCCTACTTGTAGGGTGCCAGGTTGGGCATATCTCCTTGGTACCGAGGTACTTACTTTGCTCATTAACCGGGGCAGTGCCCCCTCGCGTCGGAAATACGGGGAGCTTGCCTCCCCAGGCTGGTAAACGCCCCGGCATTGCCGGGGGGGGCGACCCTCCCTGTCCCCCCCGAGGTCCCTGACTTGCTTAGTTACCCCGGGGGCATCCTTAATCGCCTGCCCTGTCATGCACTGTAATTAATACATCACCATCTGCTACGTAGCCTCCTGGAGGACCTGTGATGCTCAATGGGTCCTAAGACCCTGCTGCGAGTGTCTCGCCATGCCCCGGGGTCCCAGGGGGAACCCAGGGGAAGCCTCAGGGGCCGATGTTTAGCAGGGCGTCGTAGCAGCGTAGAGTTTCACCTCCGCCCCTAGCCCGCCGCTAGTGTCTCGCCCAATGCCCAGTGGTCCTGACGAGAAGCCACAGGGGCAGGCAGTGTTGTAGGACGTCGTGGCACCGTAGAGTTGCACTTCCCGCCCCGTGGGGCATTGCGGGGCGCTCCTTGGTTGCCCCGCCGTGGCCCCGTCATCTCAGGGGCCCAGGAGAAACACAGGGACA
Source organism: Chionoecetes opilio (assembly GCA_016584305.1). Classification (NCBI taxonomy): domain Eukaryota; kingdom Metazoa; phylum Arthropoda; class Malacostraca; order Decapoda; family Majidae; genus Chionoecetes; species Chionoecetes opilio. The sequence continues at coordinate 85,153 of JACEEZ010021841.1, read as the reverse complement.
GGTGCTCTGGCAGGACTTCGGGGCATCGTGGAGGTGAGCGGCACCTGCCAAAGCCTTCACCTGCCCCGGGGGACGAGCGGAACGGCGGGCGTTGGGGGCGTCGGGTAATGAAGGGCGCGGCGTGTGTTGGCAGGCGCGCAGAGTGGAACTCAGCCACAGGGGGAGGCGGTAGCGGAGCGGTTAGTCTCCGACTGGCGTTCTCGGTGACCCGAGTTCGATCCCCGAAGAAACCCAAAACTTTTCTGCACCGTCGAGTGGCCTAAGAACACCCACATGCTCTGCCTATCAACTCTACCTTCGACTGCGAGTGCATCGGAGGACACAGGGGGGCGGCATGAGCCTCACAGGCGTCACTATAAGAATCCTGCCTGCGCCAACAACGGGCGAGGACCAACCATCAGAACCCTAAAGTGAACCTCCAGAGCCTACCATCCGAGCCCTGGGTCACCACTGCCTACAGGCGCTATAGGCAGATGTATAAAAAAAAAATTAAAAAAAACATACCCGAGCGCGTGTAGAGCCCTGGAAGGAATACACGCGTAACTCGCTCGCTGCACTTGGACAAATACACTAGTCTCGTATAAGAGGTCACCACGACGCAGTAAGGCGTGTGCCCACACCGGAGGATATATATATTCTGATCTTTGTCTCCTCTGTGTTCAGGGATAAGATAAGATAAGTTTTTGAATCTATACTTAATAAGATTCTTAAGCATCTATCTGCTCACAATCTTCTATCTGATCGTCAGTACGGTTTCCGTAAAGGGCGATCTACTGGCTATCTTCTAGCTTTCCTAACTGAATCTTGGTCATCCTCCTTTAGGGGTTTCGGTGAAACTTTTGCTGTTGCCCTTGACATATCAAAAGCTTTTGATAGAGTCTGGCACAAATCTTTAATTTCCAAACTACCCTCATTCGGTTTCTATCCTTCTCTCTGTACCTTTATTTTAAGTTTCCTTTCAAACCGTTCTATTGCAGCTACTGTAGACGGACATTGTTCTTCTCCTAAATCTATCAATAGTGGTGTTCCCCAGGGTTCTTTCCTATCACCCACTCTCTTTCTATTCATTAATGATCTTCTAAGTCTAACTCAAAGCCCTATCCACTCCTACGCTGATGATTCTACCCTGCATTTTTCAACGTCGTTTATTAGACGTCCAACTCAACAGGAACTAAGTGATTCACGGAGAGATGCCACCAAGCGCCTAATTTCTGATCTTTCTATAATTTCTGATTGGGGAAAAGCAAACCTTGTTTTGTTCAATGCCTCAAAAACCCAATTTCTTCACCTATCTACTCGACAAAACCTACCAGATAACTATCCCCTCTTCTTCAATGACACTCAACTGTCTCCTTCTTCTACAATGAACATTCTAGGACTATCCTTTACTAAAAATCTGAACTGGAAATCTCACATTTCATCTCTTGCTAAAACAGCTTCTAAGAAGTTAGGTGTCCTGTGGCGTCTGCGTCCTTTTTTTTCTCCCTCCCAATTGCTTGCTCTCTACAGGGGCCTTATCCGCCCATGTATGGAGTATGCCTCACATGTTTGGGGAGGATCCACTCATACAGCTCTCCTAAACAGGGTTGAGTCAAAAGCTTTTCGTCTCATCAACTCCTCTCCTCTGACTGACTGTCTTCAATCTTTAAATCACCGCCGCAATGTTGCTTCTCTTGCTCTCTTCTACCGTTATTTTCATGCTCACTGCTCTTCTGAACTTGCTAACTGCATGCCTCCCCCACTCCCGCGGCCTCGCTGCACAAGACTTTCTACTCATTCTCATCCCTATTCTGTCCATCTTCCTAATGCAAGAGTTAATCAGTATCTTTACTCTTTCATCCCTTTCACTGGTAAACTCTGGAACTCTCTTCCTGTTTCTATTTTTCCACTTTCCTATGACTTAAATCTTTTCAAAAGAAGAGTAACAAGACACCTCCCGAACTAAATAATTGGCTCACCCCTCTGTTTTTATTTTATTCTCATACTGTCTTCTTTATAGGGACTGGCAACTAAGCGGGCTTTGTGTTACCCATTTTTGTTGTGCCCTTGGCCAGTTCCTTGTGATGTATAAAAAAAAAAAAATTATAAAAAAATAAAAAAATAAAAAAACTTTTCTTGGCTATGAAAAATTATGTTAACCATAAAATTACGAAAAGTAACTAAATAAACCAAATTAGCAAATGGACATTAAACAGGTCATAACTATGACATTAAACAGGTCATATCTATATAATATTGCATATGTTCATTAAAATCGTCGAATGGTGGATATATTACAATGAAAATTTACGTTATAGGCCTCAAGGGATTAAAAATGCACTTCAATACAATACATAGACATTGGTTACGTGACCTGACTTGACTAGAGTGGCTGCCTCCCCCCAGACCCCCCACCCCGCTAGTTCACTAACCTAACCTGGACATTAATTGGTTACCTAGCCTAACCTAGCTATCAAGTTATTGTGGTATTTAAACCCTTCACGCCCAGATCTTTCCTTTGCTATAAAAAATCGCCTGTTGTTAGCCATAAAATAACGAGAAGTAACTTAATATACCAAATGTACTAGTCGACAAAGATACTATAGTCTATTCACTTAAGCTGGATTCCTGGGAGCGGCTCGATGCCTAGGCGAGTATGTAACGACGTCGCTGATTGGCTGATAGCCTCGGGCAGGGTGGCGATGGTGGTGGTACTTGCCTCGCCGCAACCCAAAACCCTTGGGTTGCCTCAGAAAAATATTCATATTTCTTGGCTTTACTCATCTCTTACACAAAATAGGCCTATTTTGTTTGCATCAGTAAATCAGGCAGTGATTGTTCAACAACAACACGCCATTCATAACTCAATAGGGTAAAAAATAAAGTCATGACTGACTATCACAAGAGTAGGCGGACTTTTAGGTTTTCAGTGCATTGAAATGTTGTACTCCTACCCGATATAACCAAGCTACCAGATAATAGTTATGAAAGCTGAGTTTACCATCGTGTTCATAATACATTGCTGCATATCATGAGCATAAAAAAAATACAGTAAGACGACACTAATATTAAGATAATTAAAAGAAAGTAAAAGAGTGTATAAACATTATTTCTTGCTTATTTTGCTTCAACTCGCTCTAACTCCATAAGTTTTGGTCACATTCAATTTTCAAGAACTGTTTCAAAATCCTTATACTTCTCCGCTTCCTGTGGTATGTAGCACGTACCAATAAGGAAAAGAGTAGGTGGTCAAAATGGCTAAGAAAGTTAAAACTACTACTGCAAACTGGCACAGTGACGGGTGAGCATTGCTCCCTATATAGGAGAGACTGTTTTCGGGAGAGCTATCAGAGGCTCCACCCGTCACGGCACCAGTTTGAAACAGTTTAACTTTCTTAGCCATTTTGACCACCTACTCTTTTCCTTATTGGTACGTGCTACATACCACAGGAAGCGGAAAAGTATAAGGATTTTGAAACAGTTCTTGAAAATTGAATGTGACCAAAACATATGGAGTTAGAGCGAGTTGAAGCAAAATAAGCAAGAAATAATGTTTATACACTCTTTTACTTTCCTTTAATTATCTTAATATTAGTGAAGTCTTACTGTAATTTTTTTATGCTCATGATATGCAGCAATGTATTATGAACACGATGGTAGGCTCAGCTTTCATAACTATTATCTGGTAGCTTGGTTATATCGGGTAGGAGTACAACATTTCAATGCACTGAAAACCTAAAAGTCCGCCTACTCTTGTGATAGTCAGTCATGACTTTATTTTTTACCCTATTGAGTTATGAATGGCGTGTTGTTGTTGAACAATCACTGCCTGATTTACTGATGCAAACAAAATAGGCCTATTTTGTGTAAGAGATGAGTAAAGCCAAGAAATATGAATATTTTTCTGAGGCAACCCAAGGGTTTTGGGTTGCGGCAAGGCAAGTACCACCACCATCACCACCCAGCCCGAGTCTATCAGCCAATCAGCGACGTCCTTACAAACTCGGCTAGGCAGCGAGCAGCTCCCAGCCCAGGAATCCAGGCTTAAGTGAATGGACTATAAGCAGGTCAGATCTATCAAAATATTGCTTATATTAATTTAAATCGTCTAAAGGTACCCAAATTACAATGGAAATTACGTTCTGGGTCTCAAGGGGTTAATCCCTGGGGGCAGAAACACGGGTAATAGCTTATTGAATGGATATATTGGGTACTGTAATATCTAGAACTGGAACTGTCGCCGAAAATTGGAACACCCGCAGACGTGAAAAATTGGGGTTTATGGAACTGTCGCCGAAAATTGGAACACCCGGCGACGTGAAAAATTGGGGTTTATGAAACTGTCGCCGAAAATTGGAACACCCGCAGACGTGAAAAATTGGGGTTTATGGAACTGTCGCCGAAAATTGGAACACCCGCCGACGTGAAAAATTGGGGTTTATGGAACTGTCGCCGAAAATTGGAACACCCGCCGACGTGAAAAATTGGGGTTTATGGAACTGTCGCCGAAAATTGGAACACCCGCCGACGTGAAAAATTGGAGTTTATGGAACTGTCGCCGAAAATTGGAACACCCGCCGACGTGAAAAATTGGGGTTTATGGAACTGTCGCCGAAAATTGGAATACCAACCCACGTGAAAAATTGGGGTTTATGGAACTGTCGCCGAAAATTGGAACACCCGCCGACGTGAAAAATTGGTTTACGGAACTGTCGCCGAAATCCTATAGTCCTACCATCTGTCCTATAGTCAGTGTGGTAAACCTAGCTAGTGGGGTTTGTTGGTCCTCCACAATCGCTTCTCCCGCGTCTGTCGTCCGCGCGGCGAGGGCTGTGACGTCAAGTGCAAGGAACCCATATCACCTGCAACACTAACAACAACAACAACAACAACAACAACACATAATGATACCAATAAAAATAGTGGGTAATAATAATTATAGAAAGTTTTACATGAAGAAGAAGAGTACAGTATATTGCTTTGAATGAATACTGTACATGTGTGTGTGTGTGTGTGTGTGTGTGTGTGTGCGATTTAAATGAGTACAGTACATGTGTGACTGTGTGTGTGTGTGCGTAAAGAAAGGAAGGATTACCCACTTTATAAACTTTTAATTAAACACGCATCTACCTTACGGCGAACTTGGGTGTTGGTAGATTGTGGTGGTGATGGATGGTCTGCGGACGATATGGTGTGGATGGGCGTGGTGGATGGGCGGTGGGCGTAGTGGTATATTTTCTTTTCATCCAAAATGGTTTCATTTTATATTTTACTTAAGTTTCTCACTAATTTTAATAACTTCCTATTTTATTTATCACTTTCTCTCGCTCTTCCTCATTTTCTTAATTCACTTTCTTAGTTTCTCACAAAGTTCTCTCACTTTCTAAGTTTCTCACTCTCTAGCTTTCTTACTGTTCTCAATAACTGTTATTTCATTTAGTTACTCACTTACGCTAGTTTTCTTACTTTCACTATTTCTCACTTTTAGCTTTCCTACTTTCTCGCCCATTTTCAATTATAAATTGTTAAAAATTTCTATTATAAAAAGTTTTCAGTGTTATATTTTCCAGCTTTCTTTTATTTCACTATTTCATTGTTTCTCACTTTCGGTAATTTTCTTACTTTCACTATTTCATTGTTTTTCACACTATTTCATGTCTCACTTTCTCTACGTAGCTCTCTCACACTTACGGTACTTTCCCACTCATTTTCATAAGTGTTATATTTTCTCCAGCTTTCTTAATTACATTTCACGCCTTCATTCTCACTTTCGCTAGTTTTCTTACTTTTTCACTAATTTCACTCACCTTCAGAGTCCTGGACATAGCCTGGTTGTTCATAGTTCCTCGCATCTGCACGGAAACACAAAACAATTACTTGGCGCCAAAACTCCCGCTTCCTCTGCATGGCAACACAAAACAATCACTTGGCGCCAAAACTCACGTATTTTAATGATTGTTCTCTAATCCCAAGTCAGGAAGTCATTTACAGTAACTACCTCGTGTAGATCTCACGGCCTCTTGTAGCTTTCTTATGTTCAGGAAAGGATCGCTTATTTCACTTTTGAACACATCAGGCTAGGTTACAGTAAGGTTATATTTACGTCAGTTATCGAGAAACTGTCTGGGAATCACAATGAGGGTATTTTCAAATCAAATTAGATGTTAACTTTCCCATTTCCGGCCGCCCATTTGTTTTGTTATCTGTTATTCTAGATCTAGTTTCTATTGTTTGATGAGGTTATTGCTGCTTTTATTACTGTTCCTATGGCTAGTTTCGTTGCAACAGCCAAGCGTCTCTACACAGGGAGGAGATTTTAACAGACCGATATTATGCACCCGGGAGAGTAGCCTAATCAGAGCGCAGATTCAGAGGAGCGAGAAAGCAAGACTTCAATGAAAGAATTATTTCGATGCACTTGTATTTATAACCTCTGGTCGGATCACGTTACAGGTCGCCGCGGAATGGAGCGCGCTGATTGGTCCATTTGCAGCAGCCGTCACCTCCGAGTCTTCTGGCTCGAGCACGTGATATGGCTGACGAATCCCTCGCTGTGATTGGTCGCCTCTGCTGTAGTAATAATAATAATAATAATAATAATTTTATTATCGCCTGCTGGCATACAGACAAACAAAAAGGCAACAATAACAAGATAAGGAGTTAACTTAAGTACTAGAGCAATGTAGTGATGTATGATGTATGTAATAACTTATAAGTTTTAGACAAGGGACTGAGATTACTACTATGCTACTATAGCCTACCATCGTGTTCATGATACGTTGCTGCATATCATGAGCATACATAAATTACAGTAAGACTACACCAATATTAAGATAATTGAAGGAAAGTAAAATAGTGTATTATTTTATCTTGCTCTTTTTGCTTGAAGCAAAAAAAAACAAGACAAAATGTTTATACATTTTTTTATAGTAGTTTACTTGCCTTCAATTATCTAAATATTGGTGTAGTCTTACTGTAATATTCATATGCTTTGTTGAAAACGATGTACAAAGACGTTTTAAATGACAACACATCAAGTGCATATGGAACCAACGAACCTAAGCTATAAAAATATGTAACGCGTGAAATTCATTTTGTGAAAATGTGACTTGAACAGAACAGAATATAAAAAGAGAAAGCAGGAGATGGGGAAGTGGGGACAGGGAGAAGAATAGATGGGTGAGAGAAAGGAGGCTAGTAAGAGAAAAAGTCTCCGGGGCTTGACCCAGGTGCTGTATGTTTTTTGTGTGTTTTTGTTGTGAGTCGATCTCGACCTAACGACACGCTTTCCCATCTCGCACGAGCAAACAGAAACCACTCTGGGGCGGCTTGGCAGGACATGGGCCTCGGAAGATGGTGCTCCGGACACACCCAGGACAACCCCGCGCCCACCCCCGCCTCCCACCAGTTCTTCAGTTTTGGTTTTTGTTCTTGATTTTTCTTTCTTCACGCTTGACTTGTTTTCTTCTTCTCTTCGTTCTTCTTTCTTCTTATCTTCTTTCTTCTTATCTTGTTTTTGTTGTTGCTGTTGTTGTTTGTTTATTGTCTTGTTTTGGGTTTGTTTTGCTTTTTTTTTCTGTCACTGCCATGTACGCGCGCACACCCCGATACTCCTCGGCACCCCGCACGGGCGGCTGGCGTCATTTCTCCACTACCTCCCCCGCGTTTCAACATATACAAACAGGAGGAAGGAAATTGTGAAAAATTTAGTGAAAGAAGTCTGAGATTAAAAGTTTTTTTTTTTTTTCAGAGATTGGACAGGGGAAGAAGGACTCCGTAGAGCGGAGGGACCTACAGTTTTTCGTGGGATCCGAACCACTGATAGAGAGGGGAAGGCGAGCGGAATGGAGTGAATTGTAGGAGTATAAAGTTTTGCAGCAGCGTAAAAAAGGGTAAGATTACCTCCGTATAGCAGAGGGGTCATTGGATTTAATGTGGCCTCGTCCGAACCACGGTAGGATAGTAGCAGTGAGATAGAGGAGGGGGAGGGGGTGGGAAGTGGAACGGAGTGGATTGTAGGAGTAAAAAGTTTTGTAGTAGCATAAAAGGGGGGACAGGATACCTTCGTAGAGCGAAGGGGTCATTGGAATTTATGTGGCCTCGTCCGAACCACGGAAGGAGAGTGAGAGTAGGTGAGAAGGACAACGGAGAGAGTTACGACCAAATTTGCTTCCCCACCGACCGACAAAAGTTTACAACCCGACGGACGATCCGAAAGACAACCAGTCTTCATCCCCGCTGTGTGTGGTGGTGAAACCAGGTCTGCTCCCCCGCGGGTGTGGAGGCCGTCGGTGATGACGCAAGGGTCCGGGTCTCGAACTTTAAACTTGGTTGCCTTGCGCCGCCATCAGTCTTGGCTTTCCTGTGAGACTCGCACGGAGGGAGGACAGATGGTTAGAGAGTGTGGTTAGGGGGGGGATCCATGCGGAAGACGGGCCGTCGGCGGCTGCGCTGGTCACGGTCATTTAGCCGTGGCCACCCATGGCCTGTCAGTCTTGGCCCGCCTGGATGGAAAACCCTCCGGCCCTGAACCATTGGAAGAGGTGCAGGGCGTTGCACGCAGCACCAGCCTTATCAAAAAAAATAATTTTTAAAAACAAAAAAATATGAATACAAAGCTATAAGACAATAAGTGAGAAAAAAACAGCCGGGACCGACTGCGTGCCTCGCCCTGAGGAAACCTGTTGGAAGGGTGTGGTTATTTCAGGACAGGAAAAGGATAGGGTCGTGGTTGTGTGAACACTGTTGAGGAATCCGTTTGTGGCAGAACGTGGTCTCGACCTGGGCTGTCGCGACTCGCTGCTGCCAGCGGTTGGCACATCTCTAAAACAATACCACAGAGAGTGTGTAAGGAAGGTCTGGCCAAGCCTGGCCCTCCCCGGTGGAAGCGGGTGGAAAAAAAAGGGTTAGTGGAAATAAGAGGAGTTAGTGGGAAACAGTGAAGTGATTATGTGTAGATTGGAAGTGGGGGGTTGGGGTTTGGTGTTAGTAAGTTTGTTCGGGGAAGACGATAAGCTCGCGGGAGAGTGTCGATGAAGGTGTACATTGTGTCATGTGTGTGTTGGAACATGGTGAGTCGTTTTTGTGCTCTGTTGTATAGTGTGATGTTGATGGGAAGGATGTTGGTCTCCTCGTGAAGGGAGACAGAGGACCGGAAGTCGTACCACTTTACTCCTAAGGCGGAGCGTAGTGACTTGTTCTGGATCCTCTGTAGTTTGAGAAGATTTGTTTGTGCCACTAGAGAGAGGATGAGGGGGCAGTAGGTTAAGTGTGGTAGAACAAGGGCTTTGAAAAGATGCAATTTTGTGCGCGCGCAGCTGTAGCGGAACCTGCCCAGGCTGCTCTGTACTCTGGCCGCGATACCTAATTTGGCTTTTGTGTGATGATTGAATCTGAGATCTCTGTCTATGTTAAGGCCGAGTACTGTATTATTTCTACTTCGGGGGATTGGTGTGGGTTGTGTGAGGAACGGGTATAGATATATTAGTCTCGGCTTATCTCCTTTTATATTAAAGTAAGTGGCTTTGGTTTTTTGAGGGTGTGAGTGAATCCTCCATTTGAGTTCCCACAGGCTGGTTGCAGTAATTTCCCATTGGATTCGATCAGTTAGTTGGTCTAAATGTCTGGAGCGTGCTAGTAGTGTCACGTCATCTGCATATTGAATGGTCAGAGATTCTCGTTGTGTCGGGTCAGGTAGGTCATGAGTGTACATGTTAAAGAGAGTTGGGGAAAGGATAGAGCCCTAGGGGACCCCGGCTAGTGGTGTAAAAGGGTCGGAAAGTATGTCTGTATGACGGAGTCTCATCTGTCTGTCTGTCAGGAAGTTGCATAGTAGTCTTTTGGTCAGAATAGGGAGGTCAAAGTCGTTACATATTTTATATTTGAGTCCTGTGTGCCACACGGTGTCGAATGCTTGTTTTAAAGTCTTTTGTCACTAGAACTGTTTTTTTAATAGCTTGGTTGTGTGCTCCCTTTGAGGTAGGCCACTATGGTGTTTAGCGCGTCGTCGGTGGGGTGTCCTTGCCTGAAAACCAAACTGCTTTGGGGACAGGAGGTTTTTTGTCTCGAGGTGCGTCTTAAGTCGGGTGCATACTAGTCTTTCAAAGGTCTTTCCTAGAATGTCGAGGAGGCTAATCGGACGGTAATTTTCGGCGAGGTGAGGGCTTTTTCTGGGTTTCGGGATGAGAATTGTGGTGGCTGTTTTGAAGGCTTTTGGGAAATAGCCTGTGGCGAGCGAGGCGTTGAAAATGTGTGTGAATGAGGAAATGATCGGTGGGGGGAGATTTTTGATGATGGGCCAGGTGATGCCTGTGGGGCCTGGTGCGCGACGTGGCGTTCGTTTTAGCAGCCTGGCGACATCCTCCTCCTCAAATGGTGTGGTGAGAGGGGTTTCGTGGTTTAAGTTGTTTGTGTTTATGTAGCCCAGAGGAATAGTGTCTACTTCGTGTCGGTGCATGTGTGTGGTAATTTGTTCTATGTGTGTTGTGCTGGGGATGTGCTGAGGGAGGGGGTGTGGTCGGAAAACAGTTTCCCAGTGTTGTTTAAACGCATCGGTGACTCGGACAGGGTCTCTTACCCGGATGTTGTTGACGAGTAAAAACTCGAAGCATTCCCTCTTTATTCCCTTCATTCTGTGCACCATGTGCCAGAACTCAGTGGAGTTAGAAGTACGCTTGCTGTCCATGCGCTGTACTAAACTTTACCAGTGTGTGTCGTGGTCAGTCTGTAAGCTGTCGAGGATGTGTTGGCGTAGAATGTTTAGGTCTCCCTGGACTCTGATGTGATTTTGAATGTTGCGTGCAAAGCGTGTTCTGTAGCAGATAAGGAGACGTTGTGTTCGGATAGAGGGTTTAAAGTCATAGAAAATTTTGTGTTGTTTCTTTGGTATGTACGTGTTAGCAGCTGTGAGGATGTTTTCTTGAAGAGTGTTTATGGCTGTGTCAAGTTGTGTGTGGTATTGTCTTTCTAGTGGTGTGGGGTTGTGTGTGTTTGCGAGGGCATCCTTGAAGTCTGCCCAGTTTGCGTTCTTGTAGTCAAAGTAAGGTGGTGAAGGGACGGAAATAGGGTTTGTGGATACGCGGAGAATTAGAGGTATGTGATCCGAGCCACAGAGGGGGCCCGGAGAGAGGTGGTGGTGTAGGTGAATGGACTGTCTGTTAGTGATGGCAAGGTCGGGTCGCCCCGTGCCTGAGAAGCAAGTGGAGACTCTATACTTGGTTCCTGCGCGCTGATTGGCCGGCTTAACTCCCGGGTCGTGTCCTTCTGGCACGGAAACTGTCTTCCCCGGCTGTATATTCCCGTTTACTGGAAGAGTATCTGGCGTTTACTCGTGAACACGTCAGGTTGGATTACTTTCGAATACGGTTAGTATGTCTGCTTTCACAATGAGGGTATTTTCGAGAAAATCCTATGGTTAGTTTCGGAGCTACAGCAAAGCGTCTTCACTCAGAAACCACAGACTGGCACAGACAACGGGAATGCCTGCCCGGTTCTCTAGTCTCTGCTCAGCCTCGATCAGTGAGGTAAGCACAAAGTCACTGGGTAGCTTTTGGATGGGTGACCATCCACTGTCTGTCTGTCTGTCTGAGCGTTGTAGAATTATATATATATATATATATATATATATATATATATAATATATATATATCTATAATATATATATATATATATATATATATTTTTTGCATGGGAAACAACACACTCTTAGTAAAATTAGCTGAAAAATGTAAATATGTAAATAGTCTAATAGAATATAGACACATTTGCGATAGTATAAATTATGTCACTGGTGGAAATTTCCAGCAAGAAAAACAATGCAGTGGTAAGTAGTAGTAGTACTGTAGTAAGTAGTAGTAGCAGTAGTAGTAGTTTGTAGAAGTAGCAAAGTACTCGAAGTAAACAAAGTACAAAACAGGAAAGTAACCCAATAATCTGTTAATTCTGTCTTATGTTGCGGAAAAAAGTGCAGCCTATTGTCTTCTGTGATTTCCATCTTACATTGCGAAAAAAGGCTAGACTGTCGTTACTTCTGTCTTCCGTTGTGAAACAAAATCGAGCTTGATATATTATGTCACTGCTATCAGTCATTGCATAAGAACACAAGGAAGCTACAAGAGGCCGCGAGACCTGCACTTGTTATGTAAGAATTTTCAATTGCTCTCAAAAAATCAGTACTTAAGTTTACCTGACTTGTAGGGAAAAAAAAAGTCAAGTATCACTTTCTTTTCAAACAATATTGCAAGAAAAAATATACACATTTAGACATGCATTGACATGACATTTCGGAACTTCAGCTATAACATCACAGGTGTCACAATAAAAAAAAAAATCCAGCCTGCGCCAACCAACGGGCGGAGGGCCAACCACCACGTCCCTCCATAGGATAAACAGCCTACTGGCGCTATAGGCTTCAATGTAAAACAAAACAAACCAAAAAAAATTGTAGTCGGCACAGCCTCCACTGACCAGAGACGTGTCATAAATACCACACGAGTATTATTGAACACTCATATTATAATTATCAATCATCGGAACAACGGAAAACACGATGTGCTGAGCGAAGGGAATCACTACCTTATAATGTTAACCCTTTGAGGCCCACAACGTTATTTCCATTGTAATTTAGGTGCCATTAGACGATTTTAATGAATATAAGCAATGTTTTAATAGATAGGACCTGTTTAGTATCCTTGTCCCACTAACTAATTTGATATATTTAGTTACTTTTCTTAGTTTTATGGCTAATAACAGACGATTTTATATAGCCAAGGAAAGATCTGGGCGTGAAGGAGTTAAGGTACATTATTGTTTATCGTGCTCAGTCTTTCTTGTTTTATTACAAGACAGGTTTAGTAGCAGGTCGTAGGCCGTAAATAAACTTTGATGATTTAATTCCTGATATTCCCATTCTGTAATGATTACTATAATCGAATATATTGTTATCTAGGATACCTGCTGACATTTACTCCTACCGTAGATAACACTATAGTCGCCAGTCATTTGCCACTGCATTAATGTCGCCAGGCACAATATATTATAAATTTTAGCATCACTACTGACTTTTATGTGCCACTGAAGACATGTAGTGTGATGTACATAATATAAACTATTGTGTATCATCTACAGTGGCACATACAAATCAGTAGTGATGCTAAAATTCGTAATATATTGTGCCTGGCGATATTAGTGCAATGGCAAGTGACTGGCGACTACAGTGTTATCTACGGTAGTTTTAGGCAAGTAAGTAAAGATGGGAGCATACGCTAAGCTGCGCGTGGCATGCGGTGCTCATCTCCGTGGCATTAGCCCTTAGAGCCTGTGGTGGGTAGAACCCGTACCCCGGGACACAGGGCTAGTGTGACTCCCGGGTTACCCCAGGTACCCATTTAGCAATCCCGAAAGGAAGTAAGAACAGCTGGGTAGGCTGGTCACCGACTTGCCCTGGCCCGGGATCGAACCAGGGCCCGCAGATTCGTAGCCAGGCACGCTAGCCACTGCACCACGGAGGCGACGTTTAGGCAGAGAGGAAAATTTAGCTACGACGTTTAGCTATTTAGGCAGAGAGGAAAATTATATTCCTGTAGGCCTACGAGGTTAAAAGCTCCTAGCACTCTTCTTGATTATTTGTGTACGGTTTCTATTTGACGTACAGATTTTCGGTGTTCCTGACTTTGCTTCACTAGAATATAATTATATACTATATTTATACTATACAGTATATATACTACAGAATATATATATAATAATAATATTATATACACACACTACGTAGGTATCTAGTTGCGAGGGAAGACACTTTTGTATGAGGAAGGAAAATGTATATTTCGATAAGCACGTTGCTGGGAGTTATTGTTCACTGTGATGCAAGCAAGACTTATCACTATTTTTTTTTTCCCTATTGCTTTTCTTAAGAGAGAAGCACGGGCTAAGTAAAGAAAGCCCGTCAGAGTGTTCGGTATTTATAAATGTTAACGGGGGGGAGGGTAGGAGGAAACAAGGGCAGCGAGCGTAGGTAAAGGAGAGGTATCACCATGAGGCACGCAACTACTGATTGGCACAGTGACGTCACCAGCGCAGTGCATCACGTGGACGCAAGTTGCTAGGTAGTACCTGGAACTCTCGCCGCCGTCGTCGAGTGTTCCAATTCTTGATATTACAGGACCCAATATTTACATTTAATCAAGTGTTACCCGTGTTTCTGAATTCAGGGATGAAATACCAGCAATAGCTTGATCAGTTAGGTTAAGTTAGGCGCCAATGTCTAGGTTAGGTTAAAATTTCCACGTCGGCGAGAGTTCTAGGTTGATGTTTCGGCGAGAATTCCCATCGGCGACAGTTCCATAAACCAGTTGCTACAGTCACTCCCATCTGCAGGAGTATCGAACCTATGTCCGTAATTAGCTGGTCGAATTTTCACGGTGACATCATCGAAGACCAGCCAGCCGTCGGGGGTGTACCAGCGGATGGTGCGGGCGTCGCGATCCTTGGCGGCAGGGAAGGTGGCTGTCAGGGTGGCTCTGTGACACTGTTTGTACCACCAGCCACCCCCATTGTTAGCGGCGCAGTTTCCTTCGTCCCATGCATCGAGGTCCTTATCGTAGGTGCTGAAGGGTTCGCCGTGGTGCATGGAGGCCAGAGCGTCATAGGATACGTTGCCAGAGAAGCCGCTTGCAAGGAGACGGTAGTTGCTGCCCTCGCTCTCCACCCTGAGGAAGAAAATCAAGGGAGGATGCACGTAGGCCAGGAGACGTGTTGGGGTGATTATTCAAGTATTTATCCAGTAGTTTATCTCAAGGTAAGCATGTATACCGTATTTAGGATTCAGTTTCAATGTTTTTTTTAACCCCTTCACGCCCAGATCTTGACTTTGCTATAAAAAAAAATCGTCTGTTGTTAGCCATATAAGTACGAAAAGTGACTGAATATACCAAATTAACTAGTGGACAAGGATACTAAACAAGTCATAGCTATAAAACATTGCATATATTCACTAAAAATCGTCTAATGGTACCCAAATTACAATGGAAATTACGTTCTGGGCCTCAAGGGGTTAAAAACCTTGGGATTTTTTTGTCTATCTTGGGATATTTTTGTCACTCTTGGGATTTCTTGGGGGTCAGTCTTGGGATTTCTGAAAATTTACAGTGGCAACTCTGCACAGTACCTGAAGGTGGAGTAGGCTGCGTGGAAAGTGCCTCGCTCAAGGTCGTGCAAGATGAACTCCACCTGGAAGGGTTGTCGGTAGGTGAGGGAGTGCAGGGGCGCCAGTCCATACCACCACTCCCCTTCCCCTGCCTGGCCGAACCCCTGCCGGTACTCCACCCAGGACCTGCAGGGTAGCGCGTCCTTACATAAGAACATAAGGAAGTTACAAGAGGCCGCGAGGCTTGCATTGTGGGTGAACATAATACTTGGACACTCGGACGGAGAAAGAAACATACTGACGCGAGAAAACATAAAAACATAAGGAAGCTATAAGAGGCTGTGAGACCTAATTAAAACTAAAATAAGCAATGAAAATTATTGTAACACGAACCATTATTGAGTGGGTGGACAATGGACTAACTGGGGAATGCTGCAAGGGTGTGAGCAGCATGTATTGTGAGAGGTATGGAAGAGTGTGCTTGCCTGGACATAAGAACATAAGGTAGCTTATTTTATAGCGATAGAAAACAGCAAAAGGTACTATACTGAAACAGATTTCCAGGTGGGAGAAATTAAAGGTTATTAGAATGTATTTTTTGTTTTGCTCTACCGTAGATAACAGTAAAGTCGCCACCTGCAGTGATGTCGCCAGCCGCCAAATATTACGAATTATAGCATCACTACTGATTTGTATGTGCCACTGAAGATGTTACACAGTAGTTTATATCATGACTGTATAATCTACCCTGTTTCAGCGTTGTTTTATGCTTTGTATCTGCAAGTATAGACGGTTTCAAATTTCGCTACGCATTTTTTTTTCGGGCGACAACGACAGCGGTACGACACTCAGTAAATAAACACTAGATGGCGACTCTACTGGTGGTAGCCACTTTGTAGATATTTTTGTAATTTGTTCATTTATAGCCATAATATGACACAAATGAAGACACAAAATGACACAGACTCTCCAGATAGCCCCTTCTAACTTTCCTGAAATCATGGATGTAGAAATGTAAGTATGAACGCCACCACATGTCTGTAAACAGAAAAAAAAGTTGTCCTGGCGACTTAACTGTTATCTACGGTAGTACTTAAGTCAACTCTTTGTCTTGTTGTTGTTGCTTTTTTTGTCTATGCCTCCGGGCGATAATAAAATCATCATTATTGTTATTATTATTAGGATGTGGGACAAGAGATGATGCGACGAATATTATAATGAGGACTTCAGTTTTCGAATGTGCATAAAAGATGGAGACATTTTCCTTCCTCTCGAATCTGCACACTTACCCACAAACACACATCAAATCATAAGAAAGAACATAAGAACATAAGGAAGCTACAAGAGGCTGGGAGACCTACACGAGGTAGTTCCTGTTACTTAACACTACCTATATCCACCTTTCATCCCCAGCCATGAATTTATCCAGCCTCCTTTTAAAGCTGCCTAATGACTCCCCACTAACTACCTGACGACTGAGTCCATTCCAATCATTTACCACCCTATTTGTGAACCAGTTTTTCCCTATTTCTTTTTTAAATCTACGCTTTTCCTGCTTGAATCCGTTATTTCTTGTTCTAGTTCAGCAGTAGTAGTGTTGGTAGTTGTAGTAGTGGTAGGTTATCTTCAGTGACGTATTCAGTAAGTACACTCTAACACACACACACACACACACGCACACACATACACAAACTCTCTTCCTGTTTCTATTTTTCTACCTTACTACAACAAAAAAATATTCAAGAGAGTTACTTCTTGTTCTTCTCGCCTTACTGCCCGCCGCACATTCCCGTTTTCTGGAAGAGTATGTGGCGTTTACTCTTGAACACGTCAGGTTAGGTTACGTTAGGTTACGGATAGGGTAGGTTAGGTTTTCCTGGACATAACAGAGTAACTATGTGTGGGAGCTACAGCCAAGCGTCTTCACTCGGAGGTACCTGGAACTGTCGCCGATCGGAACTCTCGCCGCCGTCGTCGAGTGTTCCAATTCTTGATATTACAGGACCCAATATATACATTTAATCAAGTGTTACCTGTGTTTCTGCAATCAGGGATGAAAAACCAGCAATAGCTTGATCATTTAGGTTAAGTTAGGTACCAATGTCCAAGTTAGGTTAAAATTTCCACGTTTGCGAGAGTTCTAGGTTGATGTTTCGGCGAGAATTCCCATCGGCGACAGTTCCATAAACCCACTCGGAAACCACATACTCGCATAGAGAACGGGAATATGCCTGCCGCCGCCATCACCAGTTTATGGAACTGTCGCCGATGGGAATTCTCGCCGAAACAACAAACTAGAACCTCGTCGACGTCGAAATTTTAACCTAACCTGGACAATGGCACCTAATCTAACCTAACTGATCAAGCTAACGATAGTATTTCATCCCTGAATGCAGAAACAACGGGTCAACTCCCTTTATAAATGTATATATTGGGTCCTGTAATATGAAAAATTGGAAACATCTCGACGACGGCGGCGAGATTTCCGATCGGCGACATTCCAGGTACCCCTCACCTACCTAATTGAAGTCTTGGAGCCCCAGGATAGTTGTGCCTTCTCAGTATCACCGTTTCCAGCCTCCCGTCTCCTTTGCGTCTCCCCGCCCCATGTCACAATAGGCTGTAACGGCGGCCTACGGGAACACCGTCTTGGCTAGGGTACAGGTTCTCGTGATCATATAAAACAATACAATTTAACCTCTTCACAACCAGATCTTTCTTTTGCTATAAAAAATCACGTTGTTAGCCATAAAATTACGAAAAGTATCTGAGTATACCAAATTAGTTAGTCGGCATGGATACTAAACAGGTCATGTCTATAAAATAGTGCTTATATGCATAAAAAATAAAGTAATGGAAAAAGTAAGTAAATAAATAAAGTAAGAGGCTAAAATAAATATGGAGAGAACACAAGAAGAAGAAGAAGAAGAAGTCACAAGAAGAAGAAGAAGAAGTCACAAGAAGAAGAAGAAGAAGGGGTGTAGGAGGACGTATGAGGGAAGGAGAGGGGATGTTATTGAAGAAGGGAGGAGTGAGGAGGCGGAGGAAGAGGGGGAAGGGTAGACAGGAGAAGGAGGAGAGAGAGAGAGAAGAAGAAGTCACAAGAAGAAGAAGAAGAAGAATGGGTGTAGGAGGTCGTAGTAGCGAAGGAGAGGGGATGATTTTGAAGAAGGGAGGAGTGAGGAGGAAGAGGAGGAAGGGTAGACAGGAGAAGAGGAGAGAGGAGGAACGGAGAAGTCACAAGAAGGAAGAAGAAGAAGAAGTAAGGGTGAGGGGTCGGAGGGAGGAAGCCGGTGGGGTGATTTTCGGGGAGTGAGGGGAGGGTGACGAAGAGGGGGGGCCAACAGGCTGGAAGACGGGAGGGGGAAAGGTGCGAGGACGAAGAAGGAAATAGGCAAAACTGGTCACAAATAGGGCGGTTAATGAGTTTGGGAAAGGAAAATCTGCTGTTCAGCGGGGGTGTCAGTGCGGAAAGGAATAGGGAAAACTTTAAAATAGCGGAAGATGGAAATTTTAAGAACATAAAGGAAACTTTAAAAGAGGCACGAACATAGAACATAAGACCTACATTACAGACATTATTACACTTTCCTAAATCCAATTTTCATCACTAGCTATAAATTGGTCTAGCCTCCTATTAAAACTCCCTTTTGACTCCGCACTAACTAAGAACATGAGACAATAAGGAAGCTACAAGAGGCCGTGAGACCTACACGTGGTAGGTCCTGTTACTTAATACTACCAACATCAACCTTTCATTCCCATCCATAAAGCTGTCTAGCCTCCTTTTAAAACTCCCTATTGACTCCGGACTAATTACCTGACGACTGAGTCTATTCCAATCATTCACCACCCTATTTCTGAAGCAGTATATCCCTATTTCCTTTTTAAATCTACGCTTTTCCAGCTTGAATTCGTTACTTCTTGTTCTTGTTTCACTGTGCATACGTATATGATGCCAGCTGTTTCTAGGACATACAAATCTTATTACCTTTACTTGACTCACTTATCATCTTAATACACACATTAAGTCAATATTTCCATATGAATAAAGAACAATGTCAGTAACAGTGAAATAGCATTATCAAATCGAGGCACAGCTTACCGTGGTGTAGCCCGCAGGAGGGTCTGTAGTGTTCCCATGCATTATGCTGCCCGCCGCCTCCTCCACCCTCGCCGCCGCCTCCTCCACTTTCACTGCGTCTTCCTCCACCTTCGCCGCCGCCTCCTCCACCCTCGCCGCCGCCGCCTCCACTTTCACTGCGTCTTCCTCCACCTTCGCCGCCGCCTCCTCCACCTTCGCCGCCGCCGCCTCCACTTTCACTGCGTCTTCCTCCACCTTTGCAGATGCCTCCTCCACTCTTGCCGCCGCCTGCTCCACCCTAGCACCTGCCTCTTCCACCCTCGCCGCCGCCTGCTCCACCCTTGCAGCCGCCTCCTCCACCACGTCCACAGCCTGAGTGGAGCAAGTGGTCGCATTCACCATCCCCGCTAACTCCTCCTTGAGTGGCAGCACCCGGGCACGCAGGTCGCAGTTCTCCCTCACGCTGGAGGTCACGGCGGTGGACAGTTTAGACAGGTCCTCCTTAATCATAGCTTCCGCGTTGACCAGTCTGTCGGTCACAAAATCGCCGATATCCTCACGCAAAGTGGACACCTCTTCCCGCAGCTTGTCTTCCAGGGTAGACAGTCTGGCGAGGATCCCCGCCAGTGAGGCCTGCACCTGGCGATTGTGTAGCTCCATTTGCTCCTTGAAGCCCTTGAGGATCTCTGGAGGAATGGTGTCCAGGTTGTCCCACACAGACTGTAGAGGATCCTCCGGCATGGTAAGATGATAGTCTGGGTCTTGCAAGGCTGCCGAGGCCCGCAGGCTGCCGCACACCGCGCACACCACGCACACCAACCACCAGGCATGACCGGCCAGCATAGTCCCGTTTTCTGGAAGAGTATGTGGCGTTTACTCTTGAACACGTCGGGTTAGGTTCGGTATAGTACGGATAAGGCAGATTACGTTATAGCGGGTTGCTAGCATACAGTAACTTTGTGTGGGAATCACAATGAGGGTATTTTCGAGAAGTTCCTATGGTTAGTTTCGGAGCTACAGCCAAGCGTCTTCACTCAGAAACCACAGACTCGCATAGAGAACGGGAATATGTGACCCGCCACCATGGTCGCCCAAACACAAAACCCGAAAAAAAACTATCCTGGCCTTGGGTTTTGTTCCTTATTGTTCTTGTCACTTCTCAGTCAGTGCGATTTAGACATGTCAAGTATGAGTTGTTGCTGGTTGTTGTAATAGTAACAGGAACCGCCACGTGTAGGTCTCACAGCCTCTTGTAGCTTCCTTATTTTCTGATGTTCTTGGTGATGGTGATGCTTTCAATTAATTCTCCTATTACTTTATATATGCAAACGCACTGTATATGCATAGAAAGTAATGGTAATAATAATTCCTGAAATGAAGTTATATTGTAAATCATATATCACAGTTTGTTTCAAAATTTCAGAAAATAAATCGTTGAGTGATTAAAAAATATATATATTAAAAATGCCTTATATTTTATGTCACTTAAATGTGTCTTAAATATGGTCAATGTTATGGTCGCACAAGCCCGTCTGTCCGTCCTTCTCACTCACAAGGCAGAAGCAGACTACCTCGCCCCTGCCAGATGCCTCACGTCACGTCCTGCCCGCTGAAGGAGGGGGAGGAAAAAGAAGAGGAAGAGGAGGAGAAGCGTGTGCAAGGATGACAAGGAACATTAGCAATAACAGTTCCAGCAATCAATATGGGGTCTTTAAAAGGAGTCTGGATAAATTCATGGATGGGGAAGAGAGGTGGATATAGGGAGAGTTAAGTACCAGGAACTAACTCGAGTAGGTTTCACGGCCTCTTGTAGCTTCCTTATTTTCTTATGTTCTTCCCTCCTTCTCTCCTTCCCTCCTTCCTCTTTCCTTCTATTTATTTTCTTTCCTGTCACTTTCTAACCATTTCTCTTCATTTCTCTTCTCTCTCTTCTCTCTCTCTCTCTCTCTCTCTCTCTCTCTCTCTCTCTCTCTCTCTCTCTCTCTCTCTCTCTCTCTCTCTCTCTCTCTCTCTCTCTCTCTCTCTCTCTCTCTCTAACCATTTCTCTTCATTCTCTCTCTCTCTCTCTACAGAAGAACAACAGCAAACAAGTACAAGAACCAGAGTATCTCTCTCACACACACACACACACACACACACACACACACACACACACACACCACACACACACACACACACCACACACACACACACACACACACACACACACACACACACACACACACACACACACACACACACACACACACACACACACACACACACACACACACACACACACACACACACACACACACACACACACACACACACACACACACACACACACACACACACACACACACACACACACACACACACACACACACACACACGAAAACATTAACAGAACATTTCAGGTCCAAATAACTTTTAGTTTTCTTCAAATGTAGAAAATAAGTCTAAGGAAACATCGAGTATAAAAAAGCATTGTTGTCTGAAGGAAGGAAGGAAGAGAGAGAGAGAGAGAGAGAGAGAGAGAGAGAGAGAGAGAGAGAGAGAGAGAGAGAGAGAGAGAGAGAGAGAGAGAGAGAGAGAGAGAGAGAGAGAGAGAGAGAAGAGAGAGAGAGAGAGAGAGAGAGAGAGAGAGGAAAGAGGAGAGAGAAGAGAGAGAGAGAGAGAGGAGAGAGAGAGAGAGAGAGAGAGAGAGAGAGAGAGAGAGAGAGAGATTCGTGTTTTCCTATATAGAATTGATTGAATTTAAAGCAGCTCTTTAAAAATGTTTACTCATTCAAAGAGCTCTTTCTGCCTTGTCAATTTTTATATTTTATTAATCATGTTTAATAAGTTTAATTGGGCAAATAAATGTGTTTGATTTTGACTTTGACTTTGACTTTGACTTTGAGAGAGAAGGGGGGCTGAGGCTCAAGAAAACTCAAGGCTGGGCTGTTTAGGAAGAACATAAGAAAAAACACATAAGAAAATAAGGAAGCTACAAGAGGCCGCGAGACCTACACGAGGTAGTTCCTGTTACTTAACACTACCTACATCCACCTTTCATACCCATTCATGAAATTATCTAGCCTCCTTTTAACCCCTTGAGACCCAGAACGTAATTTCCATTGTAATTTGGGTACCATTAGACGATTTTTAGTGAATATATGCAATATTTTATAGATATGACCTGTTTAGTATCCTTGTCCACTAACTAATTGGGTATATTCAGTGACTTTTCGTAATTATATGGCTCGAAAACAGACAATTTTTTATAACAAAGGAAAGATCTGGGCGTGAAGGGGCTAAGGGGCTGTCAGATTAAAACCAAAAGTCTGCAAGGTTGAGGGTTAGTTTTAAGAGGTTGTCAGATTAAAACCACAAGTAGAAGAGGTTACTGATTAGTTTTAAAAGGTCGGAGGATTAATTTTAAGAGGTTGTCAGATTAAAACCAAAAGTCTGCAAGGTTGAGGGTTAGTTTTAAAAGGTTGAGGATTAATTTTAAAAGATTGTCAGATAAAAACCACCAGTGTTGCCATCAAGACTTAATACCCCGAGCCATTACAACACAGGGTAGAGCAGGGTGTGAGTGCTCTATACTCTAAGCTCTATACTATATATGTCACTGCCTGTAGGACCTCCGGGAATCAAACACACTCTGGTAAGACTGGTGGGCTATGATAAGGGGCAATGGTGAGGCTTAAGGCTATGGTAAAGGAGGAAAGAGGAACACAGGTACAAACAAAATATGAGGACAGAGCGATGGAGGTGGCAAGGTGGTGGTGTCTTGAGGAGGTCACAAGAAGAAGATGAAGAGGCGAGGAAGGGAGGGAGGGAGGAGGGTCATGTGTCTCGTCTCAACGCTAATAGGATGGGAGAGAGCGGCGGGCACGGTGCTAGTCAAAGGTCCTCACATCACCTTAACTAAAACCACAGTATAGCTATAGAAAATGTATACATTTCAGTACAGTACAAAAAGAAATAGGGAAAAAACTGGTTCACAAATAGGGTGGTAAGTGATTGGAATGGACTCAGTAGACAGGTAGTTAGTGTGGAGTCATTAGGGAGCTTTTAAAAGGAGGCTGGACAGTGTTATGGATGGGGATGAAAGGTAGATGTAGGTAGTGTTAAGTAACAGGAACTACCACGTGTAGGTCTCCCAGCCTCTTGTAGCTTCCTTATGTTCTTATGTTCCTATGTTCTTACTGATTACACTGACACATTGATATTTCAAAATTATATACGGTTTGAAAAGGCAGTGTATAATGGACGCTCAGGACAAAAGTATGTAGAATAAAAAGGAAAGAATGAACAATATTTAGTTAAGTTTGCTTGATGGAACAAGAATCTGTGGAACAAGAAACTCCTTTTAACGCTATTAGGTAGCTATGTGGCAAAAATATCAAAGTTGTTAAATGTTATTGCAAGAGGTATCAGTAGAAAGGTCTTGAAAAAAACTTTCCAATGACACCAAGATGACCCTCCTAGGACCTAAAATAAGAATGTTACATCAAATAGAAGTTCGCCTTTTGGGCATATTTTTGTCTTATAAAAGCAATAGGATGATTGTGACCGATAAAAATTTGGCATAATGAACACTCAGCCAAGAACACTCAGGTTAGGTTAGGTTTCATTAAAACATAAGGTTAGGTTAGGTTTCATTTTTTTTTCCATTTTTTTTTTTTTTTTTTTGGTTTGCGCAAAATAAAACTAGCACCATTAGAACAAGCACCTATTGTAGGCCAAGAAAAAGTAGTTGGTGTCTCTGAAAACGAACGTGAAACTCTCCTCCATAATTACCAAACAAACAAACAGAATGAACGAACAACGAAATGAAAAACAGTGCATTGACATCGATTACAGATAGCCTAATAAAATTGTTGCTACTCGATAAAAACTTATCAAATTCGACATACAGACGGACAAATAACTACAGAAACTTATTTTATTAGTTTCAAGATTGTTTTCATTCGCCTTCAGCAAAATTGACGAGCGTTTTGGCGACCTGTCACGAAACACATCTCCATTTTCGCGGAATGTACGTGATTTCAGAAATGTTCCGAGAATTTTCGAGAATTGTTTCTGCAACGAGTTGAGGGGTCAATGTGTGTACTACGTCATCAAATCATGTGTAAGCTCGTGCAATCACAGGAAAACACACAAAAAACTTATTTCTTAGGGGGTTCACAACACAACTTTTGCGCTAAATTTTGCCAATTTCGATGAAAAGAAAACGGGGCTGAGCTGAAATGTTGACAAAGTTGTCAAGCGTGAAATCGGAGAATATGCACATACCTATATTAGGCCTATTAAGAGGTTTCTATGCAGTATGATTGAAAGACTGTAAACCTGCAGTGTATACGTGTCTATGTGTGGCTGTGAATCATGAATCTAAAACATAAAAACACTTCAGTTCGCGGATGGGAAGCGCACAGGAAGCAAGGCGATACTAGATCAATCAATACTAGAAAAAAACGTGATATAAGAACATAAGAAAATAAGGAAGCTACAAGAGGCCGTGAGACATACACGAGGTAGTTCCTGTAACTATATGATGTAGAACGAAGAGAAACATTGAAAAGAACAGGAGAGAGTTAAAGACATTGGCCGACAATTATAGACTGATGCGTCGTGGTGTTAATTGTGTGTTTCAAGGTGTTTCGTCTGTCTGGGTGTGTCATGCTGGCAGTGTGTTTCGGAGCATTGCGTGAGTGCTCAGTCGTCATCTCTCCTCCCTGCTTGCCTGCCAGACTCCCTCCCACCCGGCGTGGTCACTTATAGAAGCCAGGGATGGAGGCGTCTTCAGCGTACAGACGGTGGAGCTCTAAGGCCAAGATCAAGTCCTCGTGGATGAGGGGTCGCAGCACACTGGGCTGGGAGTCACTGCGTTCAGACAGCTGGTCCATGTACTCTGCCAGGCGGCGAGTGGCGGCGCCTGGCACCGGCGATCACAGTGGACGATCACCTCCAGATCCACGTCCTCGCCTAAGGGCACCTGCTGCAGCTGGAGGCCCAGAATGGCGCGGCGGGCCTCTGCTGAGGGCAGACCGATCTCAAACTGCAGTGGCAGCCGGCGCAAGAAGGCGGGGTCCACGTCATGCAGCCTGTTGGTCGCCGCGAGCACCATGACCCGCGCCGTGGAGTTAGATTCCAGCCCGTCCCACATCTGCAGGAACACCGCCTTCAGACCCAGGTTGGCCGGGCCCTCGTTGCCTTCGCGGGTGCCGAGCAGGGTGTCCACCTCGTCCAGAAAGATGATGCACGGCTGGATCTTGTAGGCAACGGAAAATATGGCGGCTGCCATTTTCTCAGTCTCCCCGACCCACTTGCTCTTAATGGTGGACACATCAATGTTGAGGAAGTTGGCCTGCACCTCCTTGGCGATGGCCTTGGCGATGAGGGTCTTGCCGCAGCCCGGAGGCCCGTGCAGCAGCACGCCCTTAGGGGGCATGAGCAGCGGCTCGGGCTTGTGGGAGCAGGCGTAGGTCACCGGGTAGATCACCTGCTCCCGGATGTGGCACAGCACGCCGTCACAGCCCCCGATGTCGCCCCAGGTGGTACTGATGTCCCGGGGCAGGATCAGCTGCCGCATCACCACCGCCTCGTGCAGCTGGAAGAGCAGGGTTGGGGAGGGCGCCTGGCCGCGGGCCTCGTTGACGCTCCGGGACGCCTGTTTGAAGTGCGCCACGAAGTAGAACCAGGCGGCGGCGAGCAGGGCGCCCAGCAGCAGCATGGTGGTGGCCACGCTCACCGAGGACACCGCCATTGTCACCAACACTTCTCTCATGATGCTGATATGGAATCAAATAATATTGATTAATGAAAAAAAGCTACTGTCACTCAGGGAAATATAACGAGGAAGACAGTGTGTGGCTGGCGAGTATACGTTATTCATACATTACAATGGTAAGAAGCCTCGCAGACGGACCTGTTATGCTTCCTATCAGAAGTTACCCGCAATAAGTATGATGCTCTGAAAGACAATCCGAATGGCTTTGTACAGGCTTTGTACACGTAACTATATATATATATATATATATATATATATATATATATATATATATATATATATATATATATATATATATATATATATATATATATATATACATATATATATATATGTGCGTGTGTGTTTTATTTTATCTATCATTTCTCACTTCGTATGTTAGTGCACATTTGTTGTGTGGTTACAGATCTGAGTTTGTGGTCACAGGTGTTGCAGCCACACAGGCGCGCACACGTGCTGAACTTTATGGTAATACGTGCCGAACCCGGCTGCGTTACTTTATATATATTTTTTTATGGCGAGGTCACTGCTGGACGATGATCCGAACCTATGAAGTATGATAAAAAATATATACATGTGCAGTATAAACAAATGATAAGCGCGGAGACGCAGCAGTGTACTACCACTTTGTTGTTTCTCCTTAACCCCTTGAGGCCCAGAACGTAATTTCCATTGTAATTTGGGTACCATTAGACGATTTTTAGTGACTATAAGCAATATTTTATAGATATGACCTGTTTAGTATCCTTGTTCACTAACTAATTTGGTATATTCAGTTACTTATCGTAATTTTATGGCCCTACAACAGACGATTTTTTATAGCAAAGGAAAGATCTGGGCGTTAAGGGGTTCGAGGCGACGTGTCCGAGGCTTCAAACCCCCATGATCTCTGAACCCCCTATGCAGCGTCACCTCAGGAAGCATCAGAGTCCCTTCATGGCACGGGATTCGAACCATCCCGAGGGTGTTCAGAGGACTGATTTGAGACCACGATACCCTTAGGCCAGGGATCTACGGTAGCCTGTTCGTACCTTGAACAGGCTACCGTAAAGATATCTCCCTCCTCCAACAAATCCACATCCTGCATCTGACCTAACCATCCTGGCATCTTGGCTTATGGCAACTTTCCTACGACTGAAAGTTTTTCAAGAGAAGAGTGACTAGACACTTCCCGAACTAAACTGGCCCACCCCCCTTTTTTATTCTCTTACTGTCTTCTTTATAGGGACTGGCAACTAAGCGGGCTTTGTGTTACCTCTTTTTGTTGTGCCCTTAGCCAGTCCTTTGTGATGTAAAAAATAAAAAATAAATCTTCCTGTAACATTCCGTTCTTCCCCCTTCCCTCACCGTTTCACTCTTTCTCTATAACCCCTCCCCTTGTTATGCTTTGCCATAGTGCCATATGACCTCTGATGTCTGGCACATTCCCCCTTTTTTGGCATTAAATCAATCAATCAATCGTACCTTGAACTGAAATAGGTACTCAGATGTAAGAACAGGGGCGGCCGCGTTCTGGGTAAAGATAGATAGAAAGCAAGAACACAGCACACTCTTAGAAAAGAAGGTTAGGAAAAGGGTAGAAAAAGGGTATTTGTAGTGATGAAATACTGCTACCCTTTTTCTACCCTTACAAATATACCCTTTTGCAACCCTAAATATACCCTTTTCCAACCCTTTCTCATCCCTCTCGTCTAAAAAGGGTAGATAAAGGGTAGATGAAGGGTATAATCAGCAGCATCTACCTTCCAGCCTGGACATAGGGTATAAAAAGGGTACTGATGGTGTGATGTAACAATTCTACCCTTAATATACCCCTTATTTCTGAGTGCACACGATAAAAACAAAGAAATGTAAGAGAAGATGCACACAAAACAAGGAAAGACAGCACATAACACAAGGTTAATATTTTGTGATACTGATGCACTGGTTCGTAATTTTAGCGAACTATCTATCAGAAAACTATTATTAAACTATCTATTAGGAGAGAGGAACCCACACTAAAGAAACGCAGGAGAGATGATGGGATGGGTGGTGTCATCATCAAGTTAATAGACAGAAAATGTAAGAAGAAGAACAAGACATGCTTTGAGACCTCAGGATGAAGAATGATATGAAGGAGGAGGATGAGGAGGGAGAGAGAGAGAGAGAGAGAGAGAGAGAGAGAGAGAGAGAAGAGAGAGAGAGAAGAGAGAGAGAGAGAGAGAGAGAGAGAGAGAGAGAGAGAGAGAGAGAGAAGAGATAAGAGAGAGAGAGAAAGAGAGAGAGAGGAGAGAGAGAGAGAGAGAGAGAGAGAGAGAGAGAGAGAGAGAGAGAGAGAGAGAGAGAGAGAGAGAGAGAGAGAGAGAGAGAGAGAGAGAGAGAGAGAGAGAGAGAAAGAGAGAGAGAAGTGCCATAAGTAACAGGAAGTGAAGAGAGAGAGAGAGGAGAGAGAGAGAGAGAGAGAGAGAGAGAGAGAAGAGAGAGAGAGAGAGAGAGAGAGAGAGAGAGAGAGAGAGAGAGAGAGAGAGAGAGAGAGAGAGAGAGAAGTGCCATAAGTAACAGGAAGTGAAAGAGAGAGAGAGACAGAGAGAGAGAGAGAGAGAGAGAGAGAGAGAGAAGAGAGAGAGAGAGAGAAGAGAGAGAAGAGAGAGAGGAGAGAGGAGAGAGAGAGAGAGAGAGAGAGGAGAAGTGCCATAAGTAACAGGAAGTGAGAGAGAGAGAGAGAGAGAGAGAGAGAGAGAGAGAGAGAGAGAGGAGAGAGAGAGAGAGAGAGAGAGAGAGAGAGAGAGAGAGAAGAGAGAGAGAGAGAGAGAGAGAGAGAGAGAGGAAAAGTGCCATAAGTAACAGGAAGTGAAGAGAGAGAGAGAGAGAGAGAGAGAGAGAGAGAGAGAGAGAGAGAAGAGAGAGAGAGAGAGAGAGAGAGGGAGAGAGAGAGAGAGAGAGAAGGAGAGAGAGGAGAGAAGTGCCATAAGTAACAGGAAGTGAAGAGAGAGAGAGAGAGAGAGAGAGAGAGAGAGAGAGATGAGAGAGACGAGAGAGAGAGAGAGAGAGAGAGAGAGAGAGATGAGGAGAGAGAGGAGAGAGAGAAGAACGAGGAAGAAGGAGGTAGTCAAAGGAGAGACATAAGAAAATTAGGCATGAGGAGATGATTTATAAGAGTCGTGGTATAACAAGACTATCCATCTATCTATCTATCTATCATCCATCATAAAGGGAGAAAGACATCGACAGACAAGCCAGACACAAGCCTACAAGCACCGTAATGGTTAGCATGGCATTAGGGAGCTTAAAAGGAGGCTAGATCCGTTGACATGGATGGGGATGAAAGGTGGATGTAGGTAGTTTAGTAAAAAACTACCACGTGTAGGTCTCACGGCCTCTTGTAGCTTCCTTATTTTCTTATGTCTTATGCTCTTATGTTCTTATGTAGAAGAAAATATACATAAGTGAGTAAATACAAGTGTGAAATATGTGTGAAATATAGGGGAGAGCGGGGCAGGTTGCATCGAGGGTAGGTTGATCATTGCTCTAACTCGCATGTTATCACACGTACATCGTCTTATACTACTACTAATACTACATACTACTACTACTACTACTACTACTACTACTACTACTACTACTACTCTACTATACTACTACTATCTACTACTTACTACTATTAAACTACTACTACTACAACTACAAAAATAAAAATAATAAAAAAGTTAATGCGAGTTAGAGGCAATGATGCAACCTACCCTCGATGCAACCTGCCCCGCTCTCCTAAGCAAGTAATATATAAAATTAATATAAACAGAAAACGATGCATGGGGCGGCACCTGTGTACACCTGCCTGACACCGCCATCGCTCATGACCGCCTTTCCCGTAAACCTTGGAATAAAGTCATGTCACATGTGGGGACTGGTGACAAGTGGAGTTCCACAAGGGTCTGTTTTGGGTCCATTACTATTTTTTATTTACATCAACGACTTGGATAATGGGATTAGCAGTGATATCAGCAAGTTTGCTGATGATACTAAGTAGGTAGGATTATTGGATCACAGTCTGACGTAAACATATTGCAGGGAGACTTAGATAAACTTAACGAGTGGGCAGTCAGATGCAGATGGAATTTAATATTGATAAGTGCAAGCGTTATGAATGTTGGTGAAAAAAACCCTGGTAATAGATACACCATAAGCAATGTACGCTGAAAAGATCAGAAGGTGAAAAAGATCTTGGAAGTGAGGGTGAGCCCAGACCTCCGACCTAGGAAACAATATATTGAGGCCAGAAATAGAGCTAATAGAGTATTAGGATTCATTACCAGAAGTGTTAAAAGTAGAAGTGCGGAAGTTATTCTAAAGCTTTATCTGGCTCTAGTCAGGCCTCACCTAGACTATGCAGTTCAGTTTTGGTCTCCATATACAGGATGGATATAGGTTGTTAGAAAAAGTGCAGAGAAGATGACCAAAATGATACAAGGGATGCGTAACTTAGTTATGAGAGGAGATTGAAGTTATTAAAATTACACTCACTCGAGAGACGCAGAGTAAGGGGCGATCTGATAGAAGTTTTTAAGTGGATAAAGGGATTAATAAAGGAGAGGTAGGAAAAGTTCTTACGGCTTTTAACCAGGGTAGAACAAGACGTAAACGGATTCAAAGCTGGAAAAACATAGATTTAGAAAGGAAATAGGGAAAAACTGGTTCACAAACTAGGTGTGAATGAATGG
This sequence comes from Chionoecetes opilio, assembly GCA_016584305.1. Taxonomy (NCBI): domain Eukaryota; kingdom Metazoa; phylum Arthropoda; class Malacostraca; order Decapoda; family Majidae; genus Chionoecetes; species Chionoecetes opilio. The sequence continues at coordinate 54,488 of JACEEZ010021841.1, read as the reverse complement.
AATGGTCTCAGTAGAGGTAGTTAGTGCTGAGTCATTGGGGATTTTAAAGGGAGCTGGATAGGTTCATGGATGGGGCGGATGTAGTAGTGTTAGTGACGGACTACAAGTGTAGGCCTCGCGCCTCTTGTAGCTTCCTTATTTCTATGTTCTATGTCTAAGTCTCTACTTTCCTGTGGTTGTCTGGAGCAGGTGTCGGCTAAAAATGCCCACCTCAAAAAGGGGAACGGTACCTTATTCACCCTTCCTTTTTCTTTCATAGATAATGGAGTTCGACATGGGTCCCCCACTAAACTAGGACACAGTAGTGTTATGGAACCCCTTGAGGCCCAGAACGTAATTTCCATTGTATTTGGGTACCATTAGACGATTTTTAGTGACTATAAGCAATATTTTATAGATATGACCTGTTTAGTATCCTTGTTCACTAACTTGAAGTTTGTATTTAGTTACTTATCGAATTTTAATGGCCCTACAACAGACGATTTTTTATAGCAAAGGAAAGATCTGGGCGTTCAAGGGGTTCGAGGGCGACTGTGTCCGAGGCTCAAACCCCATGATCTCTGAACCCCTATGCAGCGTCACCTCAAGAAAGCATCAGAGTCCCTTCATGGCACGGATTCGAACCATCCCGATGGTTGTTCAGAGGACTGATTGAGACCACGATACCCTTAGGCCAGATCTACGGTAGCCTGTTCGTACCTTGAAAGGCTAACCGTAAAGATATCTCCCTCCTCCAACAAATCCACATCCTGCATCTGACTAACCATCCTGGCATCTTGGCTTATGGCAACTTTCCTACGACTGAAAGTTATGTTCAAGAGAAGAGTGCACTAGACACCTCCCGAACTAAACTGGCCCACCCCCCTTTTTTATTCTCTTACTGTCTTCTTTATAGGGACTGGCAACTAAGACGGGCTTGTGTACCTCTTTTTGTTGTGCCCTTAGCCAGTCCTTTGTGATGTAAAAATAAAAAATAAATCTTCCTGTACTCCTTCTTCCCCTTCCTCACCGTTTTCACCTTTCTCTATAACCCCTCCCCTTGTTATGCTTTGCCATAGTGCATAGATGAGCCTGATGTCTGGCACATCTTCCCCTTTTTGGCATGTTAAATCAATCAATCAATCGTACCTTGAACAAATAGGTACTCCAGATGTAAACAGGGCGCCGCGTTTTCTGGGTAAGATAATAGAAAGCAAGAAAGACAGCACACTCTTAGAAAAGAAGGTAGGAAAAGGGTAGAAAAAGGGTATTTGTGTGATGAATACTGCTACCCTTTTTACCTATCTACAAATAATAACCCTTTGAAACCCAAATAACACTTTGCCAACCGTTTTCTTCCCTCTCGTCTAAAAAGGTAATAAATGGTAGATGAAGGGAATCACAGCATCTAGACCTCCAGCCTGAGGATGGCGATGGGAGGAGTCTAGATGAGACAAGAGAGAGAGAGACAGAAGGAGAGAAGAAAAGAAGTAGATGATGAACTGATGACTGAGTGAAGATAAAGAAAATATAGAAAGTAGAGAGAGAGAAGCACAAAGAAGAAGAGAGAGAGAGAGAGGAGATGGAGACACGAAGAGAAGATGAGAGAAGAAGATTTGAGACTAGGATGAATGTCGTAATAGGAGCAGGAAGAGAGAGAGAGAGAGAGAGAGAGAGAGAGAGAGAGAGAGAGAGAGGAGAGAGAGAGGAGGAGAGAGAGAGAGAGAGAGAGAGAGAGAGAGAGAGAGACGAGAGAGAGAGAGAGAGATGGAGAGAGAGAGAGAGAGAGAGAGAGAGAGAGAGAAGGCATAAGTAAGAAGGAAGAGAGAGAGAGAGAGAGAGACGAGGAGAGAGAGAGTAGAGAGAGAGAAGAGAGAGAGAGAGAGGAGAGAGAGAGAGAGAAGAGAGAGAGAGAGAGGAGAGAGAGAGAGAGAGAGAGAGAGAGAGAAAAGTGCCATAAGTAACAGGAAGTGAAGAGAGAGAGAGAGAGAGAGAGAGAGAGAGAGAGAGAGAGAGAGAGAGAGAGAGAGAGAGAGAGAGAGAGAGAGAGAGAGAGAGAGAGAGAGAGAGAGAGAGAGAGAGAGAGAGAGATAGAAGAGGAAGAGAGAGAGAGAGAGAGAGAGAGAGAGAGAGAGAGAGAGAGGAAGAAGAGGAAGAGAGAGAGAGAGAGAGAGAGAGAGGGAGAGAGAGAGAGAGAGAGGAGAAGAGAGAGAGGAGAGAGAGAGAGAGAGAGAGAGAAGAACGAGGAAGGAAGGAGGTAGTCAAAGGAGAGACATAAGAAAATTAGGCATGAGGAGATGATTTATAAGAGTCGTGGTATAACAAGACTATCCATCTATCTATCTATCTATCTATCCATCATAAAGGGAGAAAGACATCGACAGACAGCCAGACACAAGCCTACAAGCACCGTAATGGTTAGCATGGCATTAGGGAGCTTTAAAAGGAGGCTAGATCCGTTCATGGATGGGGATGAAAGGTGGATGTAGGTAGTGTTAAGTAACAGAAACTACCACGTGTAGGTCTCACGGCCTCTTGTAGCTTCCTTATTTTCTTATGCTCTTATGCTCTTATGTTCTTATGTAGAAGAAAATATACATAAGTGAGTAAATACAAGTGTGAAATATGTGTGAAATATAGGGGAGAGCGGGGCAGGTTGCATCGAGGGTAGGTTGCATCATTGCCTCTAACTCGCATGTTATCACACGTACATCGTCTTAATACTACTACTACTACTACTTACTACTACTACTACTACTACTACTACTACTACTACTACTATAAACTACTACTACAACTACAAAAATAAAAATAATAAAAAAAGTTAATGCGAGTTAGAGGCAATGATGCAACCTACCCTCGATGCAACCTGCCCCGCTCTCCTAAGCAAGTAATATATAAAATTTAATATAAACAAGAAAACGATGCATGGGGCGGCACCTGTGTACACCTGCCTGACACCGCCATCGCTCATGACCGCCTTTCCCGTAAACCTTGGAATAAAGTCATGTCACATGTGGGGACTGGTGACAAGTGGAGTTCCACAAGGGTCTGTTTTGGGTCCATTACTATTTTTTATTTACATCAACGACTTGGATAATGGGATTAGCAGTGATATCAGCAAGTTTGCTGATGATACTAAGTTAGGTAGGATTATTGGATCACAGTCTGACGTAAACATATTGCAGGGAGACTTAGATAAACTTAACGAGTGGGCAGTCAGATGGCAGATGGAATTTAATATTGATAAGTGCAGCGTTATGAATGTTGGTAGAAAAAACCCTGGTAAAAGATACACCATAAGCAATGTATCGCTGAAAAGATCAGAAGGTGAAAAAGATCTTGGAGTGAGGGTGAGCCCAGACCTCCGACCTAGGAAACAATATATTGAGGCCAGAAATAGAGCTAATAGAGTATTAGGATTCATTACCAGAAGTGTTAAAAGTAGAAGTGCGGAAGTTATTCTAAAGCTTTATCTGGCTCTAGTCAGGCCTCACCTAGACTATGCAGTTCAGTTTTGGTCTCCATATTACAGGATGGATATAGTGTTGTTAGAAAAAGTGCAGAGAAGGATGACCAAAATGATACAAGTTATGCGTAACTTTAGTTATGAGAGGAGATTGAAGTTATTAAAATTACACTCACTCGAGAGACGCAGAGTAAGGGGCGATCTGATAGAAGTTTTTAAGTGGATAAAGGGATTTAATAAAGGAGAGGTAGGAAAAGTTCTTACGGCTTTTAACCAGGGTAGAACAAGAAGTAACGGATTCAAGCTGGAAAAACATAGATTTAGAAAGGAAATAGGGAAAAACTGGTTCACAAATAGGGTGGTGAATGAATGGAATGGTCTCAGTAGACAGGTAGTTAGTGCTGAGTCATTGGGGAGCTTTAAAGGGGAGCTGGATAGGTTCATGGATGGGGCGGATGTAGGTAGTGTTAGGTGACAGGAACTACCACGTGTAGGCCTCGCGGCCTCTTGTAGCTTCCTTATTTTCTTATGTTCTTATGTTCTAAGTCTCTCACTTTCCTGTGTTGTCCTGGAGCAGGTGTCGGGCTAAAAATGTCCCACCTCAAAATAGGGGACGGTACCTTATTCACCCTTCCTTTTCTCTTTCTCATAGCATAAATGGAGTTCGACATGGGTCAAAACAGGAACACTAGTCCCTCATGTTGATATTTCAGTGAGTGAACAGTAGTTATCTGAGCAAATAACGTGGAATAATGAGTGAGATGAGATACATCAACATGAGTGACTAGTGTTCTTGTTTTGACCCATGTTTCCTGTTATAGCACTCTTCAAACAGCCTTTATGCTATGAGAAAGAGAGGATCAAAACAAGAACACAAGCATACATGCTGTTTGAAGAGTGCTATAACAGGAAACAGGGGTCAAAACAGGAACTAGTCTCTCATGTTGATATGTCTCATCTCACTCATTATTCCACGTTATTTGCTCAGATAACTACTGTTCACTCACTGAAATATCAACATGAGAGACTAGTGTTCCTGTTTTGACCCATGTCGAACTCCATTTATGCTATGAGAAAGAGAAAAGGAAGGGTGAATAAAGTACCGTCCCCTATTTTGAGGTGGGACATTTTTAGCCCAACACCGGCCTGCCACCCTCCCACAAGGGGTCTGCAGACACAGGTGCGTCCCTCCCTCAACACCTGCATCGCTGTGTGGGTGGGTACGTACGTACAAGTGTGGCCGCCGTACATAAACCTGTCCGAAGAAATATGTGTCCTTTCGGCATCATGATTACAATGTGTGTGTGTTTATGGGTGTGTGTGTGTGTGTGTGTGTGTGTGTGTGTGTGTGTGTGTGTGTGAAATAACCGATTGTTATAATTCCATACGGTCCAGTCCTGCTCTTGCTCTTCCCCGAGCTGGTTCCTCGCCAAAGCACCGCAGGTAAACAAACAACACACCACAACTACTACTACTACTACTACTACTACTACTACTACTACTACTACTACTACTACTACTACTACTACTACTACTACTACTACTACTACTACTACCACCACCACCACCATAATCCGTGGTGAGCAGTCCATCTTCTGAGGTAGCAGGTTCTTCCCTCACTGTCTCACGGTGATCAGTGTTTGTATGGGTGGTCAATACGAGTACTTTTTGTTCTCTCTGTTTTACTGCTATGATACCAACGTCTGCCTCAATTACGCCCTTCAATTTAAAACGTCACTGAAATATATATTTATAATCAAGAAGGATATTTCGTTCATTTACCTGAGTAACCTGATAACTGATCCTGCTTTCTCCTTATTAACTTCTGCAACAGTCATGCTTTGAATATTAGGTATACTGTATTCATTATGGCAGGGACACGCATGATGGCTTAGTCCCGGCGACTCCACTTCCCCCCGGCGGCCTGGGTATAAATACGAGTGGGTAAGTATAGTCTAACATGCAATGCTCGCCGATATCAAGTATCTCAGCTACCCAGCCCGCCGGGGAAAGTGGAGTGGCCAGGATTAAGCTATCGTGAGTGTCCTTGCCAAACGGAATAGTTATGATTTGTATGTATCTTTGTATGTATTTGTATGTATCGCCTTTACCCTGAAAGCCTCGCCTTCAATGCTTGCAGCGATGGCAGTCTGAGGCCATAGAGGGGCCCCCAGGAGATTAGAGGCCCCCGAGAATGTGGGCTCCTCTGGCTCTCCAAGAGATTGCGGGCCCCCTAGGAGCTCGGGGGCCCAACGCATCCGCTTAATTCACTTATGCCTCGGGGCGGCTCTGATCCCGAGGCTTGGTTAGGAGTTGGCACATCTCCCAAGCTGAGCTTGTCGTGATGTCTTGTGCCCTCAACCATGCCTCCCAAACAGAGGCGCCCCAAGGCATAAGCGAACTAAGTGCCCGCTGAAGGCCCCCATGACCACCAGGGGGCACCCATGAGCGCTTGAAATGTCCCACAACATAAGATAAATTAAAATTTTATGAAGGGAAATTTTATCTGATGTCAATGGTGGTAATCATACAAAGACGCGAAGTTATGTCAACGGCAAATTTAGTCCTGCAGGTTTGATTAATTCACGCCGTTCACTTGTTTACAGGTAAAGCATTGTCTGCTGGTTTGTTGTGTTACTGTTCAGGACACAATGTTCAGCACGCCACTTAGCACTGTAGCGTCACCACGTCACGACCAACCACAGCGCGTTCTGGCCTGCTGATATTTTGGCCACAAAAATGCATATATTTCATTCACGATGCATTGTTAAGCAAAAAGAATATGAGTACACTGATATGTGGCCTATATTGCATCAAAAGTTTCACAATACTCCGCGTTTTAGGCTTGAGTACACGGATCTATATAATCAGGGAAGGAGATAAAGCATTCTGTTTAGGGCAGGTGATACTAGATCCCCTTAATCACCCGTGACACTGACAACACACGCTCTGCCGCTGTGTCCTCGCCCACTCCCATGCAGACACAGGTACACTTGTCAGTACTCTGTGTACCTGCTTAGACTAGTACCTCAGATTCCCACATGTAAGTATTTTGTGCCGAAACCATTACCACAATTATTATCTTTATTGTTATGATTGTTATTATCATTACTTATTTTTAGCATTATTATTATTATTATTATTATTGGTTGTTGTTTTTTTAATTATCATTGATTATCATTACTATTACTATAGGAGTATAGGTGATGGTAGCAGTACAAGAAGTAGTAGTAGCAGTTGTGGTAGTAGATGTAGTAGTATGTAGTAGTAGTAAGAGTAGTAGTAGTAAGAATAGTAGTAGTAGTAGTATAGTAGTAGTGGTGGTGGTAGTAGTAGTAGTAAGAATAGTAGTAGTAGTAGTAGTAGTGGTAGTAGTAGTAGCAGTAGTAGTGGTGGTGGTAGTAGTAGTAGTAGTAGTAGTAATATACTCTATCCGCTGTTGAAAGGCGGAAGAAGCAGTAGTAGTAGTAGTAGTAGTAGTAGTGGTAGTAGTAGTAGTAGTGGTGGTGGTGGTGGTAGTAGTAGTAGTAGTAGTAGTAGTAGTAGTAGTAGTAATATACTCTATCCGCTGTTGAAAGGCGGAAGAAGCAGTAGTAGTAGTAGTAGTAGTAGTAGTGGTAACAGAAAGAAGTAACACTAGTTTTGAGTTTATAGATTGTATAGTCAAATAACAATTATATACATGAATAAATATATAAACATTGTAAAGGCATAACTCTGCTGAGCATGACAAGTGCGACAGACTGCTACGCTCCGACCACGGCAGATAACACCAGGCAGCTATCAGGGAAGTCTCAAGGGGCAGCATTGTTTGATAATCCCACCAATAACTGTAACGATACTCACTGGGGTTTTTGTCTTTTCTTTTATACGTTGGAGCCTATAGCGCAGTCCATTTTTTAAGCAAATCTTGCTGGGCGACATTCTTTGGATAGCCAGAAAAGTAAAGGCCTACCTGTTAAAATATAGTTTTTTGGATACATCAATTTCACCCTTTTGTATGTTGTGTATAAATAAAGATTCTATGCAGTAATAAGAGTGCACTTCTGGATCTAACACACACAGACATGATGAACCATTGTGTCCAGGAAGGATTTTATGAACAAATATCTTGTCACCCAGTAGCTTAAAATTGTTCTTACTGGGCGACAGTTTTCCATCACTGGGAGACATTTTGGCCGCCCAGTTGTGATGCTAAAAAATGCACTGCTATAGCGCCTGGAGTGAGTAGTGATGTAGTATGCATGTGTTGTGGAAACCAGTTATTGGATGACTAAATTATAATCTATATTGTATTAATTAACCCCTTCACGCCTAGATCTTTCCTTTGCTATAAAGAATTGTATGTTGTCGAGCCATTAAATTACGAAAGATAACAAAGAATAAGGTCTTCTCGAGCCAGAGAGCCCGAATTTGACCCCGAATGACACCATGCGACACCACACCGACACCTAAACCAGTACTTGGCTAAGGCTATAGTAACAGGTAATCTTTTTTAAGCCAGAGAGTTGTGAACTTTCCTTTAGGTTCAAAAGAATCGACGAAAAGGAAAATATAAGTGCCATGATTTCACTGTTCTGGCCTCGTCTATAATAATATAAGCGAAAGTGTGTGTGTGTGTGTGTGTGTCCGCGATAGGTGCCGCCCCCCGTGCCCCAATCCCATCATATGGCACAGTTTTGGAACCAGCTCGACCAGGGGCAACTTTTAAGCCCACTTATGAGATGATCCGATCACTTTTTTTTTCTTTTTTTTTTAGCAGCCTATTAGCGAGAATTGTGAAAAAAAAATGTGGGTTGCGAGAATTGAGGAAACCTTGATGTAGGGTGATGGGTAATGGGTGAGTGAATGGGTGGGGTGATGGGTAATGGGTGTGGGGTGATGGGTGAGTGAATGGGTGGGGGGTGATGGGTGAGGGAATAGGTGGGAGGTGATGGGTAATGGGTGAGTGAATGGGTGTGTGGTGATGGGTAATGGGTGAGTGAATGGGTGGGGGGTGATGGGTAATGGGTGAGTGAATGGGTGGGGGGTGATGGGTAAGGCGTTAATACAAACATTTCTACATCCATGATTTCAGGAAAGTTAGAAGGGGCTATCTGGAGAGTCTGTGTTTGGTGGGCCGAAGGCCCACCAAACACAGGTGGTGGGCCGAAGGCCCACCAATAGCCCTCCGCAGGAGCTAGCCAAAAAGTCCGCCCGGAGGGCGGCTTTGCGGCTAGTTTTCTATAAAGATAAAACAGCAGCTGTGTATTTTCCTTTGCGGCTAGTTTTCTATAAAGATAAAACAACAGCTGTGTATTTTCCTTTGCGGCTAGTTTTCTATAAAGATAAAACAACAGCTGTGTATTTTCCTTTGCGGCTAGTTTTCTATAAAGATAAAACAACAGCTGTGTATTTTCCTCGACTATATTATTGTGACGAGGTTTTCTGACAACTTCATCCATGTAATGCTACTTTTTCACACTGCTTCTTGCACCAACGAAGGGGAATCACGGTAATATAAGAATATAAGAACATAAGAAAACTAGGGGGGGGGGCACTCAATAGAGCCACTGATCTATATAACATGGATCGCGGATCTGGGCTAGCTGTGGCCGAGATACTGAAGTCACCAGCCGCCATCTTGTCATAACCAAAACAAATACATGGGCCGGCCCAGACAGTGGCTGGGTGTTGGCTGCTGGCATGTGATAGCCTATATTACCACCTACTACTACTATTAACACCTACTACTACTACTACTATTACCACCTACTACTACTATTACCACCTACAACTACTATTAACACCTACTACTACTACTACTAAACTTCCAACCTAGTGCATCGTCGAACCTTCCAAGTCATTTATTTACGGTGATACACAGACAACAGGTGTGTTGCGAGGCCTGTAAGTGTGTGTGTAGTGACAGGTGTCTTGCGAGGCCGTACAGGTGTGTAGTGACAGGTGTGTTGCGAGGCCGTACAGGTGTGTAGTGACAGGTGTGGTGTATGTGGTAAGGCGAGAGAGGCTAAGAGTGCAGTGTTAGCCCCCGAGTGTGTGTGTGTCTGACCTAATGAGCGAACGCGCAGTTCTCGTCCACTATAACGGCGCCAGCCCCGTACCGCCGCGGCCACGGGTACGGCGCGAGCCACAGTGGTCCATAGAAGCTACTCTCGGGGATTACAGGAAGTTTAAATTAATCAAAAACCTTTGGCCTAATCAAAAAACCTTTCTTAATGACTATGGTTTCATATAGACTACGAAACAACTTTTGGTAATAATGGACGAGAGTTTCGCGGTCGTTTTAAGAGACATCAACTATTTTTTCTTGGCCTACAATCAGTGGCGTCACCAGGAAAAAATATTTGGGGGGGGCTTTAGCCCCAGGGTGGTGATGGCTCTCGGGGTGGAGGCTCTCACTTTCAATGTCATATTGGTCAGCAAGATATTTCAAATCATTTTTATTTAGAAAGTTCGGGGACGAAGGATGACAAGCAGATACACCAAGTAGAATGCTCTTTGGTTCATCAAACCTGTGCCCAAATTCAACGAGTACCTTGTCTAGGATGGGATAGTAAAGACATCTTTTACAGTGAGATTTAGGGTCTTAATTTCTCTCAGAGGTGTCTCGTTGGCCTATGGTTTCAGTTACAATGGATCCTAACAACCGTGACGATGGCTTCCTTTGCCTTCTTGAACTTGAAGGTTGTTGCTGAGCTACAGTTATGTTTCTTCCTGCAGCAAATTTAACTGCCTTTTCCCAAATGGTATTGAAATGGTCATCTGAAGTTCTTCTATCTTTCAGAACTTTTATTGTTTCCTGTGCCATGTTAACTGCTGCAGCAAGATCCATATCCTCACTCTGCCAAACCTTTGAAAGTGGGGTTGTAATGTCAAAAATTTCAGTGAAATTAATCAGTAAGAAAACAGTCTCAAATTTATTCAAAGATTGCTGAAGTCCATAAGCTAAGGCCTTCTCTTCACCAGAGCGTCCATCCATGGATAGACAAATCTTCAAGAGTTTCTGTCAGGATCTCATACCGTTTGAAAATTGCCTTAAGGGCATTATGGTTGTATTCCCATTTGTGCTGGCACACTTTGGGAAGCTCAAGAACTGGCAATTTCCTGTCCCTTTGGAAGTCTAGAAAGATGTCATGGCGTAAGGTTGAACTACGGATGAAGTTTATCAGGCCTGAAATCAAGTTAAAAAAACTCGGCTACCTCTGATAAGTAACCAGCAGTGTGGGTTATCACCAGCTGTAATCTGTGTGTAGAGCAAGGGACATAAAAACATGGATTTTTGGCTGATTCTCTAATCAGTGCCTGCACACCACTGATTCTGCCACTCATTACTGATGCAGTATCATAACACTGCGCTATCAATTTACTGATATTTAATTCTAGCTCCCCAAGTTTCTCCAGCAAAGCAGTAGCCAGAGAATCAGCATCAAGATCCTTTAGAGCAATAAATCTTAAGAATCTCTCATGTACGGTTTCATCCAACACATACCTAATACACACACTGAGTTGCTCAGTAATACTGACATCCCTAGTTTCATCTGCTATTACTGCAAAAAAGGGTGCTGATATGGCTTCTTTGACTATAGTCACTGACTGACTTCACACAGTCAGCAACAGCTTGCAAAAGAGAATTCTGACTGAAACCTGATATATATTTGGCATTTCTTGGAACCTTTTTTTACTAAGTTACGAAACTTTTCAGACTCCTTGCTTACTAAGTCAAAGATCTCTAGAAAGACACCCTTATTTAATGAACTTTCAGATTCATCATGACCCCTGAATGCCATGTTAGTTTTAGCTGCTGTAATGACAATGTTTAAGTGTGTTTTAATATAGTCTCTGTTATCCAGAACCTGCTGTTTGTGTTGGCTATCGAGTTTCTGATGAACGCTACCATGCAGCTGTGAAATCTTAAAGTTGAGCCATTTTTCCATTACATGTACATGATACGTGGATTCTCCGTGCTTTGTTGCTTTTACATGCATCTTTTTCCAGGACCTAAAACCTTCGTTGGTGAATGTTACTTCTTTTGTGACATTACCGCCAAAAAGCCTACATGGAAAACAATAAACTCGGTCACTTGTCACAGAGTATTCAAGCCACTCATACCTTTTATACCACTCATATTGGAAAGACCTGGTCTGAGAACCAGACTGTACTTTAGGATACACTTTAAGTCTCGGCTGCGTGGGTCCTTCTTCAGGCTTTGTGGCTAGATCCTGCACCTGTTTCATAACAGGTGTGGGTATATCAGGATTATCACTTGTATCTATAGAATATCTCTATAATAGAATATACATAGTAATATCAAGGTTTGTTAGCAAACATATTTCAACATTTAAATGAAACATCAAACCAATTTTTCTATAAAAGTGTGAAAAAAAAGGTTTTGCTCTGGCATGGAAAATTGGATAAATATTCCTTTTTATTGTTTTTGGGTAGCAGGCTACTAGCAGCAATTTTGGGGGGGCTGAGTCCTCGACTTGGGGGGGCTAAGTCCCCCTTAGCCCCCCCGCGGTGACGCCACTGCCTACAATAGGTGCTTGTTGCAATGAAGATAGTTTTATTTTGCGCAACCCCCCCCCCAAAAAAAAATAATAATAATATTAATGAAACCTAACCTAACCTTATAGGTTTTAATGAAACCTAACCTAGCTAACCTTAAGTTTAATAGAAAACCTAACCTTAAAGGTTTTAATGAAACCTAACCTAACCTTATAGGTTTTAATGAAACCTAACCTAACCTTATAGGTTTTAATGAAACCTATCCTAACCTTAAAGGTTTTAATGAAACCTAACCTAACCTTATAGGTTGTAATGAAACCTAACCTAACTTTAACCACAAGGTATACTTTTTTTTTTTTCTTTTTCTTCGCAAAATAAAGCTATCTCCATTAGAACAAGCACCGCTTATTAGGAAGCGCTATGATCATTTGTATCATAACCGCACTCAGGTCTGCTTCCGTTCCCCACTAATTGTTAACAAGTATAAAAAAATATACTTATATCTATATCTACTTATATAAAAAAAAGTATACCATATCCACCTATATTTTTTTTTAACTAGTAGGTGGATGACTGGAGTGGGTAGATGGATTACATAAGAACATAAGAACATAAGAAAATAAGGAAGCTACAAGAGGCCGCGAGGCCTACACGTGGTAGTTCCTGTCACCTAACACTACCTACATCCACCTTTCATCCCCATCCATGAACTTATCCAGCTCCCCTTTAAAGCTCCCTAATGACTCCGCACTAACTACCTGTCTACTGAGACCATTCCACTCATTCACCACCCTATTTGTGAACCAGTTTTTCCCTATTTCCTTTCTAAATCTACGCTTTTCCAGCTTGAATCCGTTACTTCTTGTTCTACCCTGGTTAAAAGCCGTAAGAACTTTTCCTACCTCTCCTTTATTAAATCCCTTTATCCACTTAAAAACTTCTATCAGATCGCCCCTTACTCTGCGTCTCTCGAGTGAGTGTAATTTTAATAACTTCAATCTCCTCTCATAACTAAAGTTACGCATCCCTTGTATCATTTTGGTCATCCTTCTCTGCACTTTTTCTAACAACACTATATCCATCCTGTAATATGGAGACCAAAACTGAACTGCATAGTCTAGGTGAGGCCTGACTAGAGCCAGATAAAGCTTTAGAATAACTTCCGCACTTCTACTTTTAACACTTCTGGTAATGAATCCTAATACTCTATTAGCTCTATTTCTGGCCTCAATACATTGTTTCCTAGGTCGGAGGTCTGGGCTCACCCTCACTCCAAGATCTTTTTCACCTTCTGATCTTTTCAGCGATACATTGCTTATGGTGTATCTATTACCAGGGTTTTTTCTACCAACATTCATAACGCTACATTTATCAATATTAAATTCCATCTGCCATCTGACTGCCCACTCGTTAAGTTTATCTAAGTCTCCCTGCAATATGTTTACGTCAGACTGTGATCCAATAATCCTACCTAACTTAGTATCATCAGCAAACTTGCTGATATCACTGCTAATCCCACTATCCAAGTCGTTGATGTAAATCAAAAATAGTAATGGGCCCAAAACAGACCCTTGTGGAACTCCACTTGTCACCAGTCCCCATTCAGATTTGGAACCATTAATTGTAACCCTTTGTTGCCTATTACTTAGCCAAGCTCTGATCCAATGAAGAACCTTCCCATCTATACCATGAGCCCTAACCTTATTTAAGAGTCGCTCGTGTGGTACTTTGTCAAATGCCTTACTAAAGTCCAAATATATTATATCATAATCCTTATCATTATCTGCCGTCTCATAAACTTTCCTATAAAAACTCAATAAATTGGTGAGACATGACCTACCCTTGGTGAATCCATGTTGTGGATGAGGCTGTGATTAAGAGTGGATGGGCTGGGTGGGGCGTGGGGTGTGGCGTTGTGTGTGGTGTGGGCTGTGGGTGTTGGGGTGTTGGGTGTGTGTGGGTGTGGGGGGTCGTGTGGGTGGGTGTGTCGTGGGTGGTGTGGGCGGGGTGTGTGGTGTATGTGTAACCATTATTTGGCTTGGGTCGTAGATAAACAAACAAGGACTTATACTTAAAGATGTATATTAAAATTCCATATTAAGCGATGCGGACACATTCCTTGGAGGTAGTAGTGGGTGGCACAGACGGACAAGCGAAGCTATCTACTCAGGGACCGTACCCAGGGAACCTGTACGAGCTCAGGAGGTTGCCTGTGGGATTTGGACTTGCTTCCTACAAGCCTGTCTTGTCCGGCGGACCTACCTAAGGGACTACCTCAGGGAATTACACGTTGACAGGACTTTGGCCTCTGTGAACTGTTCTCCAGCGACTCTGACCCTCTAATCATCGTCAACGGTCATCTCCTCTACGGCCATCCCTTTCGCAGGGGACACAGAATCCCTCCGCTACGACACACCTCGGACGTGCTGGTCCTTCGTCCCACAACATCTCTGTCTAAGTTTCGTGTGTCTTGTTCAGTGTGTCGCCAGCCTTACGCCTATCGGGACCATAACAACAAGGCCGGAAATAATATATATGTATTAGAAGAATAAGAAATAATAACCTGAAAGACTTTATTACAACTTTAACTGTTTCTGAATAGGGTTACGTCTACTGAAATAATACATAAACGTTGTGACGCTACAGTGATACAAGGGTTACATCTTGGCGGCAAGCGCCGAGATTCACCACACAAAACAAGCGTACATCATGGTGGCAGCCTAGAGATCGAGAAAAACTAGTGAAAAAAGTCGCACATGTATTTGTTTGTACTGGAAAAGACCGTGTGACCACAAGCGAAACTTTAGGTGAACAAACAACGGTGAACGAAGGGGTATACCAGAAGCGAGTTGAGTTTCTTGGGAGCGAGGCACCCTGTGGAAAAAAAAAATCTGCCTCATTCCTGCCAGTCAAACTACTTTCCCTTTCAAAGGAAGCAACTCACTCACTAATTTAGCAGCCCGTCTGAAGTTGTTTTTATGCCCAGCGGAGGGTAATATTATCAAACAAAACAAAAAATATATACAACAATCTACAAATTTATGCAGCTGTTGTTAAGGAGAAGGTGCACTTTACCCCTCATTAAAGATAGTACAGAGAATGGAATTAGGACGTGGGCTTGGTTGCAAGATTCGTTCACGTCCATCTCGACACCCCTCACCCAAGCACAAGATCAGAAGAGGATAAGGACGTGGCGTGGTTTGTAGGAATCTCGACACCCCCCGCCCCTTCATCTGTGAGCTGTACGACCAAGGAGACTGAAGAAAACCGCCTATTCCTGGAGATTGATAACAAGAGAGAAAAATCTACGGTTTTACACATCTAGGTGAGATCGTTCCATGCATTAGCTAAAACTCATGAAGACTTAATTATTACATCACTTAAAACACATTAATTAATCGTGTAACATTCATTTCCATTTTTTTTTGTATTATTCGGTCTGAGATAAGTTTGAAGCATCGTATATTAGATAATTGCGGTAATCATAATAAATAATTTAATTACCCTAATTATTAGTTACCTTTATTTACGCAATTTAAGGATCTTTTTGGGAGCGAATTAGAGTAGGGACTGTGGAAAAGCCAATTTTTTCACTATTGAAGTAAACAGGAAGTGCTGATTTTAAACGGGGGACAAACATGTGAACGAGCCGCGTATCTACGCAAGTGGTTCAAGGCATTTAAGGCGTTCCTCTGCTCCTTCCATTTTTACCTCAGCTCACCCCCCCCCCCCCCCATTAAACAAAGCATGACTCCCACTCCACCCCAAAAACGGTAGTAACGGGGCAGGTAATATGGTGGTGACCCTAAACGAGGCACTTAGGCACCACTGGCACCTGGACCACGATTAAGATATTATACCAACGCTCGCAAACTGTGAGACTCTTCTCAGGGAGGAGGTAGATTATACAAGCCCGAGAGTATGTCGACATGTGCGGAGGATGTCATGGCCAATTCCTGCGTCGTAGTGAGAGCGACAAAATTTCCTTTTTACGTTCCAAGGACTGCAACCAGGTTCTCGTGCAGCGCATCTCATGCAAGCTAGCGCCTTCACGGTACCACAGAGTCACAGGATTACAAAAAATTTCGCTCTAATTTTCTAGAATCCGTCGGGAGTAATGCTAAACACAGTTTCGTGCAAAGGAGTAACTTGGCGGTAGCAGACGCTGCTACGCGGGGCTACTTCCACTGGTTGGCTCGATGCACAAGTGGAAGCAAATAGAATCTCGGTGATTGTTTCCAGATTTTGGAGGAGAATGTGGGACGATTGGAGAAAAATATTTCACTGAGTAAACCGGCCGCAAATTCCTGGAATTTTTTGCATACATTATGTTGCTAGAAAACCCGACAGACAAAAACTCTCGATCTCTTGGAGTTACAACTCACCAGGAAGTACTGACACGATTTTTGCAGTTGAAATTAAAGAACAAAGTTGAGGAGAGAGAGGTTAGCATAAGAACCACACTGGTGTCAGCCCTCAGCCACTACCCAGCCTGAAGTAGTCGGGAGGCGACAAGAAGTAGCTTACGCCCACAGCTGGCAGCCATCCCCCTTCTCAACCAAAATATCCTTATTGCTATTGATTGTAAAGAAGAAGGAATACTGACAAATAAATGGTATCATAAAATGAAAGCGTAACCACGTCAAAGAAAACGTGATGCTGCTTCAAGGAAAATTCACAAGTTTCCAGGAAATACAGGACGCGAAACAGAACCTATACTGGACATATAATGTGCTGGATCGCAACGGCAGCCGCCTTGCCCCCAAGACAAGTAAAACCCCTGGTCGGAAAAACAATGCTCGTTTCTTAGCAGTAAGACAAACAAGACTCTTACTGTTTATACTATTCATGGAACAGGACTCACCACTTTACGGATGATTGCCGTTGCGGTTACAAATAAAAGACTCGGGTACAACGTACGGGAAGCAAAATAATTACACTCAGTCGGGGGAGATTCGCGCCCAGAACAAAAAACAGACCCAGGTAACAAATACAGCTGGTACAAGTGTCATACTGCAAATCGCCTAATGACGGAAAATTCTTTCATCTTTAATAGCCGCCTTGCACGTAAGCCAATTATTGGCCGCTACCTACCAAATTAGGGCCCGTAAACGCATCGTTCGCGGTGGACACAGGCGCAGCGGTTAACGTGCTATCCGAAAAGGCTTACTAGCACTAAAACGCGCAGCACGTGACGGCCGATGGCATCATTAAGACCAAAACGAATCTTAATCTAATGGGAGTGTACTAACGATTCCTCTTAATATATATAGGAGTGGTTCGTCATGCCCGTTCAGGTTGGAAAAGGACGCTATTAAATCGTTTGAACTGTTACGTGGTTTCAATCTGTGCACGGTGCCTCGGACGGATTATTGGGTTTAGCTTCATTTAAGAGCTCAACAGGATTTAATACATCCAGAAACAAACACAATACACAATCTTGTGTCAGGAGAGAATTTTAAAGCCATGGAGCAACCCATTTGCTTAAAATTCCCACAATCAGGTAGGTCCTTCAATGACACCAACCGTTCCAAGTGTTCAGGTGCTGACGCATTAATAGATGAACATGCCTAACTACAACTCGCATCATCAAACAAAGATAATGATAATAAGGACATGTGAAAGTAGTAAAGGCCACGGTAATTGGAAATCATGTTATTCCCACCGTACGGAAATGCAATTCCTGTTTCAGTCCCAAATCCAACCGGGGGTGGACGTCTGCATAGAAGGCCAAGCCAATATTGAAACAGCTGACTGTAGAGTCAACCCTAACGGGAAATTCGGAAGGAAATAAAGCCGTCGCTCTTGTTGTTTATGGATTGGCGGTTCTCCAAAACTGCGACAAGGAGTAATCTACAGCCGATCGTTAGCTTTTGGGACAGACAGGTATTATCCAGAAAACCACTAGGACTTACCACAAAGTGTCAGTCGGTAACCTCCTCGCCCGGAACTCAAAATTGTAGCTCAAGACAAACGCTTTGACTCACTGTACAATTGTGGATTATCCCGAGCAACAAGGGTCACTGTTGCAGGCTTCAGCGGCCCCGTGATGTATAGCCTTTCCCGGAGAAACCGTAGGTTAACTGATAAGAACTACCCCACCACTACCTCTCTCCCCGCCGACAACCCTACCGGACCCCCTGTCCCGACCCCCGATATCGGCTCTCAGCACATATATAATTGTGTATGAGCAGATAAAGATATGTTAATATGTGCCACCCCAAAACCAACGCACAGAACACCTCTAATACAACATTTCTATTCGTTCTAAAAAGGACTACATGGTAACTCGTCTGTCTCGACCCCGTCACAGGTGACCTGGACCTGCTCTCTTATCTCTGGGATTAGATCCTCTACCACACACCCCATCTACACCCTAAAAGACACACACATCGGAGATTAGTGACTCCGTGTTCGCCCACCACTAACTTCAGTAGTCTCTGTCGTGCTCCCCGGCCTTATATAGTACCATTTTCAAGAGCACCATCTAGCCAGCTCGCATCTAGGTGAATAGACTGCGTTTAGTACTCATAGGGGACATACGAGTGGCAGCACAGTCAGCAGCTGCACCAATTGGTAAATAATCACAGCACCCCATCTATTTAAACATATCGATTATCAAGAGCTCGAGGTACCAATTAAACCTTCTCATAGCCTCGCACTACGCCCCTTCCTGTATGCCCCTTGCATCACTACAGACTACCTGATTATCATATTTGAGCAAAGACTCGGAGGACCCCTTTCCTTCGCCGCCCGGTTTAGAACAATGCCCTGAAGTCACACAGATGCTGGACCAATGGCTAAGTTCGAGTAATGTGACTTCCTTAAAGTCAAAAAAGCTATACTGTGTCTTACCGCCACCACAGTTGGAGGTGAAGGGACTGCATCAAGCCCAGAAAAAAAAACTGCAGTACAAACTTCCACCACTAGAAGGTATCAATGTAAGTTCTGTATGTTGGGGTTGGGGTACTAAAGATCATTCCCCCGTCAACATGCATTAACTTGAGGGGCTGCTTTCGCCCTTAAAAAGCTACTTCCCCTAGTATGTGTCCCCTTAAGTGGGACCTACGCCATTACACACCAACTTTCATATCAGCCACTCTAGTCGCCTAACTAAGGCTCCCTGTATTGGCATTCCCGGATATAAGGTCCTTGAGCTTACACGGATGCCTCTGCATAGGGCTGGGTTGCTGTATTAAGCCAGACAGACGCCCGCGGAAAAAATCGCGTTGGTTGCGTTCGAGCGACGAGGTAGATCACCTGACAGTCTGTGCAGAGTCTCCTAATTACTCAGCTTATGTTACACAGGAAGCTCTCCCCACGTTTCGGGCTCTAAAGAATTTTAGCATTATATCCTAGGCTAGTAAGATGACAGTACACATGATCACGCGGCGTCACTGAACGTGTCCTCTTTAAGCTGCACACACACCCTTCCAGGAATACTCGCTGCGTTCTTTGTCCACCCCCCCCCATAAGGACTCTACACTCACCACAACTACTGTGTGTATTGAGTGATCAGCCCATCCGAGCCAATTGTATGGCGACCACTTCCCCCCAGATGAGAACAGCACTACACATGTGGATCAGTGACAGGCACAGACCTAGTGTAGTTTCAAATGTTTCAATACATGAACTAGGTGTCGCCAACGTCAACACTGAAGTATGGAGTTATAGGATATTATCGCTTGGAATCGGGGGATCAGTCAACATTACCAAAAAACTCGCCCCATTCCTTCAGTTGCACAATTTTCTACATCACCTGACCAGGTACTTGTAGATTTTGGCCAAATAAACGCACCCAGGTGAGCCAATTTGTTATACCTGAGTCATTATGTACCTTTGTTGTACTGGCAACTCGTGTCATGATGCTGTGATAAGGCCGTTCACCGGGAAAGGAGCGCACTCTTGCTGCGGCTCGCAATAGTTACTTTTGCTACAATGCAGATAGATATAGACGCATATATAGCCCAAATGCGTGAACATTGTGCTGAGCATAAGGGTACGGTGCCAAAGCCGGCACCAATTTTGGAATATCAACTCCTGAGGGCCTTGGGACACTGTTTGCTATATTGATCTTTTACCAACTTCCATCTAGTAGACTAAGGGTCTAAAGGATACCTGTTAGTATGTGTTATCAACTCTCAAAGGTATGTTGGTTTTGGCCGTTAATGGAATAAAACTGCCAAGCGATTGCACAGCATTGATCGTCAACTTATGTGTCCATTCTCAACCCCCGAGTTTTTAACGAGTGACCAATGGCGCAGAATTGAAAAATGCGCTTCTTAAAGAAATATGTGGGCAGTTCACATCAAACAAACATTCACGGTGACTACACCCGTGCCAGTAACGGTTTAGTTGAGCGTGCAACAGGAAAATCCTGGAAGCCTTCCGCCCGTTGTTGGGGCGTACTGATAGTTGGGAAGATTGGTTACCCCATGTTGCGGGCTTGCATTAATTGCAATACTTGTGAGTCAAACAAGGCAAAACCCCTACTTCATCATCTATGGTAGGAAAACGACTTTCCATATGACTTGCTTAGTAGCCCTCAGAAACCGTGTACAAGTTGATGACTATGCTAACTGTCAACTTAAAGTTTTCTCAGATTTATATTCCAAGGTCAGGATAAATACAGGCTTCCAAGACTGCTATGTGCGCGCACAACACCGGAGCTCTGAACCCGTTCAAATCATTGTTGGCGACTCATGTTTGTTCGAGTCCCAGAGCGCAAACGCTTAAATTGAGCTCCGAAATTTGTGGGTCCACGCCTGGTAGTTAAGCAACTCAATGGTCAATAAGTTTGATATCTTGGTTTTAGATCAATTGTTAAATACCTTAGAAGTCATTCCACAGTGATAGACTTAAAACGGACCCAATGCCAAGCCTGAATAAGCTTAGTAGAAAACGCTCATCTCAGCGATGCGAACGCGGCTTGAAACTAACAAACCTAATGATCCTAGGACCACCCTATCATACTTATAATTACGTTCGCGTAATTGATGTTGTCTTTTCATAGTTGTTCTTAGACAACTTTCACGCATGATGAGATTTAGTAAGGAATTAAATGCATGATTTAAGGGAAGAATTTCGGAAAGGTACTTGCCATCTAAACCTTTTCTCCTATTTGTCTTGATATCTTATCATTTTTATTTTAGCATAAAAAAGTAGGAGCTTAGTCAAGCTTTTACTGTGTTAATAATAGGCTTAATTTTTTAGCAACTAACAAACATTACTAAAAACCATCAGGTAGACTCAACGTGTAGACGGGGAACTGCTTTACCTTCTTCCTTTTATTTGACTTACATGTTTAGGAAGGAGTGAAGTAGAATTGATAGTTTGACACCGTTGTTTTAAATGGTTGGCGACGCCATACCCCTTCCTTGAGCCACTGCTACGTCAGATACAATGGTTTAAAACATGTTCTTTCCAGCCGAAACATGTGTTTGAAGTTCCAGAAAATAGGACAATAGAATGATAATCATTTAATTAATAAAGGGAAAGAATACATGTACTAGAAATCTTAGTTTAAATAGTGAGGTCAATGCTAACTCAGGCAAAAAAAATGCTTATCGGCCTTATCGTTAGTCATTTCACCCACTTGGATGGTCGGAAACAATTTTTTTTTTTTCCCTCTACAAACTTTTATACCAAGCCAAAATTATACATAACTACATGGTTAAGACATGCCTTTTAGTGGGTGCGGGACAGCACCCGGGTAGGGTGACCGAGCGATGTAACCATTATTGGCTTGGGTCGTAGATAACAAACAATGACTTATACTTAAGATGTATTATTAATAATTTCCATATTAAAGCGATGTCGGACACATTCCTTGGAGGTTAGTAGTGGTGGCACAGACGGACAAGCGAGCTATCTACCTCAGGGACCGTACCTCAGGGACCTGTACGAGCTCAGGGAGTATGCCGGTGGGATTTGACTGCTCCTACAAGTCTGAGCTTGGCGGCGACCCTACCTAAGGGACCTACACAAGGGAATAACACGTTGACAGGACTTTGCTCGTTGACCTGTTTCTCCAGCGGACTCTGACCCCCTTTTCCTATCATCGTCAACGGCATCTCCTCTACGGCCATCCCTTCGCAGGGACACAAGAATCACCTACGCTACGACACACCTCGGACGTGATGGTCCTTCGTTCCCACTAACATCTCTGTCTAAAGTTTCGGTGTCTTGTTCTATGTTGGTCGCAAAAGCCTTACCGCCTATCCGGACCATAACAAAGGCCGGAATAATAATATATATTATTAGAATGAATAAGAAAATAATAACTGAAAAGGACTTATACAACTTTAACTGTTCCTGAACTAAGGTACGTCTACTGAAATAATACATAAAGTGCGACGCTTACAGTGATAAAAGGTTACACGTTGGCGCAAGCGCCCCGAGTTCACCACACAAAAACAAGCGTTACATTATGTGGTGTGTGTGTGTGGTGGGTGCGTGTGTGTGTGTGTGGTGTACTACAGGTGTAAAGATTGCCACTTCCCAGGTCCTGGTCTGTTAGACAGGACATAGCAGCCACAGCATTGGCATGGACGAGGTCGATCAACACACAGCCAGACAGCAACAGCAAGCTTTGGCATGACGAGGCGATAAACACAGCCAGACAGCAATTCGCGAGCCGCACAGAGAGATCGAGGCTTGTTTTGGTACGGCAAATGGCGGACAGTTGGAACCAGTGCTGAGCCAGCTTCCGCGATCCAATGGTTATATAGATCAGTGAATAGAGCGCATACCTCCGCCCGAATATTTCATCAATTGGTTGCCATGGCAACAGTTGTGATTCGATTTCATAAAAAAAAAATAAAAAAGTAAAAAATATATTAAAAGTAAAAAAAAAAATATATATAATTAATAAATATAATTATAGTATATATATATATATAATATATAATATATATATATATATTATATATATATAATATATATATAATATATAATATATATATATTTCTATAATATATAACGAAAGTGTGTTGTCTGTCTCTGTTGTGTGTGTGTGTTGATAGGTCCGCCATGCGCATCACCTCAATGGCCATTTGAACCGGTGACCAGGGGAAGGTCATAAGCTTAGGTGATTCGACACTTTTTTTTTTTTTTTTTTTACAGCTATAGGTAATGTGAAAAAAGTGGTTGCGAGAATGAGAACTGATGTAGTGAGGGTAATGGAGTGATGGTGGGATGGATGGTGGGGGAGGTGAGTGAATGGGGGGAGGTGGGTGATGGTGGGTGCGATAGTGGGGATGATGGTAAGTAAATATAAGCGAAAGTGTGTCTGTCTGTCTGTCTGTCGTGTGTGTTGTGTGTGTGTGTGTGTGTGTGTGTTGTATAGGTTCCGCCCCCGTGGCGCAATCACCTCATATGAAACATTTTTGGAACCGGGTTGACCAGGGGAAGGTTTTAAGCCCATTATGAGATGATCTCGATCACTTTTTTTTTTTTTTTTTTAGCAGCCTATTAGCGATAATTGTGAAAAAAAAGTGGGTTGCGAGAATTGAGGAAACCTTGATGTAGGGGATGGGTAATGGGTGAGTGAATGGGTGGGGTGATGGGTAATGGGTGTGGGGTGATGGGTGAGTGAATGGGTGGGGGGTGATGGGTTGGGGGTGATGGGTGATGGGTGAGGGAATAGGTGGGGGTGATGGGTAATGGTAAATATAAGCGAAAGTGGGTCTGTCTGTCTGTCTTGTCTGTTGTGTGTGTGTGTGTGTGTGTGTGTGTGTGTGTGTCTGGTATAGGTTCCGCCCCCTGTGGCGCAATCACCTCATATGAAACATTTTTGGAACCGGGTTGACCAGGGGAAGGTTTTGAGCCCATTTATGAGATGATCCGATCACTTTTTTTTTTTTTTTTTAGCAGCCTATTAGCGATAATTGTGAAAAAAAAGTGGGTTGCGAGAATTGAGGAAACCTTGATGTAGGGTGATGGGTAATGGGTGAGTGAATGGGTGGGGTGATGGGTAATGGGTGTGGGGTGATGGGTGAGTGAATGGGTGGGGGGTGATGGGTTGGGGGTGATGGGTGAGGGAATAGGTGGGGGGTGATGGGTAATGGGTGAGTGAATGGGTGTGTGGTGATGGGTAATGGGTAAGTGAATGGGTGGGGGGTGATGGGTAATGGGTGAGTGAATGGGTGGGGGGTGATGGGTAATGGGTGAGTGAATGGGTGGGGGGTGATGGGTAATGGGTGAGTGAATGGGTGGGGGTAATACATACATTTCTACATCCATGATTTCAGGAAAGTTAGAAGGGGCTATCTGGAGAGTCCGTGTTTGGTGGGCCGAAGGCCCACCAAACACAGGTGGTGGGCCAAAGGCCCACCACCAATAGCCCTCCGCAGGAGCTAGCCAAAAAGTCCGCCCGGAGGGCGGCTTTGCGGCTAGTATATATATATAAGCGAAAGTGTGTGTGTGTGTGTGTGTGTGTCTGTCCGCGATAGGTGCCGCCCCCTGTGGCGGAATCCCCTCATGTGGCACATTTTTGGAACCGGGTCGACCAGGGGAAGGTTTTAAGCCCACTTATGAGATGATCCGATCACTTTTTTTTTTTTTTTTTTAGCAGCCTATTTGCGAGAATTGTGAAAAAAAAAGTGGGTTGCGAGAAGTGAGGAAACCTTGATGTAGGGTGATGGGTAATGGGTGAGTGAATGGGTGGGGTGATGGGTAATGGGTGTGGGGTGATGGGTGAGTGAATGGGTGGGGGGTGATGGGGTGATGGGGTGATGGACAAAGGGATGGGGTGATGGACAAAGTTTTGGTGGGCCGAAGGCCCACCAAACACAGGTGGTGGGCCGAAGCACCAATAGCCCTCCGCAGGAGCTAGCCAAAAAGTCCGCCCGGAGGGCGGCTTTGCGGCTAGTATATATATATATATGCCAGTGATTCTCAAACTGTGCGCCGTGGGAATCCCCCAAGTGCGCCGCGTAATTGTTCATACATATGGGTATTTTGCACTTTGAGGTCGCAGTTTTTGTTTTTTATATTGAAGATGGAAAATCGTAAATGAATGAGTTAATATGTAACTAGGCAGGTAGATGCAAGGTCCTTTTAATAATATTATAAGTACTTTGGGTAGATGGATAAAGTAAGAAATAGAGAATAAATAAATAAGTTATTCATGCTTAAAAAAAATACTTCCCGCTTCCACCACAATACGTGTTGAACAAGTACTGTACACGTACTGTACCAGTCTGAGTCGCAGCCTGCTGGCGTTACTGAGTTACCAACTTACTAGTTTTATCACGCGTTCATGTGAATTGTTTTTAGCGACATATAATAGGAAAAAAGGATGATGAATAGAAACTGATGCATACGTATATCAGTAGTCTTTATGCAAGATTGACCTGTTTGACGTGATTTACGTGAACCCGATCGATAAATAACATGTATAATTTGGCAACACACGTAGGTAGAGCGTTGGGTAGGCACCTCCCGTGGTCAGTGTAGCCGTGAGCCTCAGTAAGTATCGCTGTTGTGGTGTTAATGAGGTCCAAGCTTAAAAATTGGATAATTACCTCATTAAAAAGCGAAAGTGTACTGAAGGCAATAGCGGTGAAGTCGCAGTTGATCATGAATCAAAACGTAAATGTGTCGAAGGCACCGAAGGCGAAGTAACAGTAATAACTGTTGAAGTGAGTCCTCTCGTCCAGACCCTAGTGGTGAAAGTGAAGAAAATGAAGTGACAGTTGAAAATGAGCATAGTCGTACAGATCCGTGCTGGCAAAGTGAAGTGACA
>JACEEZ010021841.1:15000-20687 GCA_016584305.1 Chionoecetes opilio | reverse complement strand
CCAGCGGGCAGCAAATTATTCCAAAGGGGGCACTCAAAGGGATCCTTGAATGGCATTTTTCCCCTCCAGGAAAAAAAGACAGGGGGCCCGACTGTCCTATTGAATTTAAGGGCAGCGAAGTGGCTCAGAGGTTTTCTTCTGGCAGACTGCACACGCTGACCAATCCATCCAGATGAGGACTGGGGCTCTTCAAATCTGCACACACAAAACAAAACAGTTAGCAGACATTGTTGCATCCTTAACTAAGTACATGTACGTAAGTAATTCATGGTCATACATGTAAGCCTAAATTCCATTGTAATAGAACGGTTGTCCTGGTAAAGTTTGAAAAGTGTGATCTTGAAGTATAAGAAGGGATGAAAAAAATAACAAACTAGTGGATGTATTGCATATACGGAATATTTCTTTTGCCATTAAAGGCGAATCTTGATTTCATCAAGATTTTTCTAAGTGAAAATTAGCCGTTATCACAAAAATGGTTCATAGAGGCTTCTGAGTAATTGGATCGTTTGTCTCCCCTCTCAAAATCATAGCTAGGACCCTGTAGAATGCCTGAACAAAATTTGGTGCTTTTATCCGGCATGTCCCCATCCTCTTGAAATCTGGTCCTTAGCGGCCGGACTAATAGTCTTATGTTGATCCACGACTGCGCTTGGGTTGGCAGCCCTGAACCAGGGAGATCATATATTGGGGGACGGAGAGCGGAAGTCATTTGTCTCCGCGCCCTGCTACCGAGAACAACAAAACACACCATACCATATATGAACCTATATTCTTCATTTATTCACTTTTTTACCCACATTTTCCTTGATCTTCATAGCTCTTCCCATTATTGGGAGTAAAGATTGTCATGGTCATGTTATAGTTATTATTTAGTTGCACAACTAATGATGCCTTAATCACTAGTTGATAGTTGAAATTCATATCAGGGCAAACCTATATATTAAATATATATATCGGTCGACTTCTTGAATCAAAACGTATAGTTCATCATACAAGTTTGGCCGCTATAATGATCCGGTGGTGGTGGTGGTATCAAATGTCTGACGTACTATATAAAGTATATATAGTACACACGCACGTATACACACAAGCAAGGATATTATAAAGTTATACTATCCTTGCACACAAGTGTCACGTGTGTCACAGTGAGGTGTTAGCCCCCCCGTGTGTCTTGTCTGACCTAAAGAGCGAACGCGCAGTCTTTGTCCACTACAACAGGGGTACCGCCAGGGCCACGGATACGGCATACGTACGGCGAGGGCCAGCAGTGGTCTATAGATACTAATTTCGGGCACGCAAGACTCGAACCTATGATCAGCGCATCAAGGTATACCCTGGGTACGTCTCTGTAGTAATCAGTGGGAGAATATTACGCTGAAAGGCTAATGTGGCAGCTATGTATTATCGTAACATTCTGGCGAGTGAGCTAAAATCGGCCCTATTTCGGGAAAATCAGCCGATCTTAGCTCAACACCGGCAAACATATTTTTTTTTTAAGGTTTGGGTTTTAAGTTATGTTTAGTCTGGTTTAGGTTAGGTAAGGTTTATGATAGTTTTGTGTTAAGTTTTGTAGAGTTATTTAGTTAAAAAAGCGTCCGCGGTACGATTTCCAAAAGAGCCGGTGACGGCTCGGTAGGGGCATCTCCCTCAGCCCACCCTCGTAAGGTTTTGTAGCCATAATACACTCGTAAGTTGTCCCTTACGAGGGATTTTCGAGCATCCCTGCCGAGGTGGATAGATGTGTGGAAATGGGAGACTTCTGCCGTGGCCCCCCCGTAGAGGGATGTAAGGAACCGCTTTTACGTAGACTAGACTATATGACCAAAAAGAGAATAAATGTCTCCTCTGTTTCCATTAATTAAATCAGTGCTGCTGTATAGTCGTATAAGTGAGTGACTTTATATTGCAGATAGTCTGGACTCGCGGGCGAGGAGAGATAAACAAACCCAGATTTCGTAGGGCGCCAAACGCGGTTTTAAAAAAATATTTCAGATGCTTCATAAACTGCAGTAGACGCATGTATATACACTCATATTTTGCCCAACAGAGCATTGACAAAACCGCTACTTTGTCTTTGCATGGGCATTGGGATAGTACGTAAATATCATTAGACTCAAGTGTTGGACAGGGTCCTGGGTGTCTAACATTTCCAATACTATTCTCGTTAGTTTTAGACCAACTTAAGACTAATCCCCCCCGGAAAATGTTTAGAAAACGGAAATGCCTGTCTAAAGCCACGGTTAGTCTTAGGTTAGCCGAAGTCCACGTTTAAAGAATCGGCCGATAGCGTAGGAGAACTGGACTTAGACTGAACAAAGAAAACTGGAAACTGGACTTAGACTGAACAAAGAAAACTGGAAACTGGACTTAGACTGAACAAAGAAAACTGGAAACTGGACTTAGACTGAACAAAGAAAACTGGAAACTGGACTTAGACTGATCAAAGAAAACTGGAAACTGGACTTAGACTGATCAAAGAAAACTGGAAACTGGACTTAGACTGGACAAAGAAAACTGGAAACTGGACTTAGACTGGACAAAGAAAACTGGAAACTGGACTTAGACTGGACAAAGAAAACTGGAAACTGGACTTAGACTGAACAAAGAAAACTGGAAACTGGACTTAGACTGATCGTAGGAAACTGGAAACTGGACTTAGACTGAACAAAGAAAACTGGAAATTAGACTTAGACTGATCGTAGGAAACTGGAAACTGGACTTAGACTGATCGTAGGAAACTGGAAACTGGACTTAGACTGATCGTACGAAACTGGAAACTGGACTTAGACTGATCAAAGAAAACTGGAAATTGGACTTAGACTGAACAAAGAAAACTGGAAACTGGACTTAGACTGAACAAAGAAAACTGGAAACTGGACTTAGACTGAACAAAGGAAACTGGAAATTGGACTTAGACTGAACAAATGAAACTGGAAACTGGACTTAGACTGGACAAAGAAAACTGGAAACTGGACTTAGACTGAACAAAGAAAACTGGAAACTGGACTTAGACTGGACAAAGAAAACTGGAAACTGGACTTAGACTGATCAAAGAAAACTGGAAACTGGACTTAAACTGATCAAAGAAAACTGGAAACTGGACTTAGACTGATCAAAGAAAACTGGAAACTGGACTTAGACTGAACAAAGAAAACTGGAAACTGGACTTAGACTGGACAAAGAAAACTGGAAACTGGACTTAGACTGATCAAAGAAAACTGGAAACTGGACTTAGACTGGACAAAGAAAACTGGAAACTGGACTTAGACTGATCAAAGAAAACTGGAAACTGGACTTAGACTGGACAAAGAAAACTGGAAACTGGACTTAGACTGAACAAAGAAAACTGGAAACTGGACTTAGACTGATCAAAGAAAACTGGAAACTGGACTTAGACTGAACAAAGGAAACTGGAAATTGGACTTAGACTGAACAAAGAAAACTGGAAACTGGACTTAGAATGAACAAAGGAAACTGGACTTAGACTGAACAAAGAAAACTGGAAACTGGACTTAGACTGAACAAAGAAAACTGGAAACTGGACTTAGACTGATCAAAGAAAACTGGAAACTGGACTTAGACTGAACAAAGGAAACTAGAAATTGGACTTAGACTGAACAAAGAAAACTGGAAACTGGACTTAGACTGATCAAAGAAAACTGGAAACTGGACTTAGACTGATCAAAGAAAACTGGAAACTGGACTTAGACTGGACAAAGAAAACTGGAAACTGGACTTAGACTGAACAAAGGAAACTGGAAATTGGACTTAGACTGAACAAAGAAAACTGGAAACTGGACTTAGACTGAACAAAGGTAACTGGAAACTGGACTTAGACTGATCGTAGGAAACTGGAAACTGGACTTAGACTGAACAAAGGAAACTGGAAATTGGACTTAGACTGAACAAAGAAAACTGGAAACTGGACTTAGACTGAACAAAGGAAACTGGACTTAGACTGAACAAAGAAAACTGGAAACTGGACTTAGACTGAACAAAGAAAACTGGAAATTGGACTTAGACTGAACAAAGGAAACTGGAAACTGGACTTAGACTGAACAAAGAAAACTGGAAACTGGACTTAGACTGATCAAAGAAAACTGGAAACTGGACTTAGAGAGATCAAAGAAAACTGGAAACTGGACTTAAACTGATCAAAGAAAACTGGAAACTGGACTTAGACTGAACAAAGAAAACTGGAAACTGGACTTAGACTGGACAAAGAAAACTGGAAACTGGACTTAGACTGATCAAAGAAAACTGGAAACTGGACTTAGACTGAACAAAGAAAACTGGAAACTGGACTTAGACTGAACAAAGAAAACTGGAAACTGGACTTAGACTGATCAAAGAAAACTGGAAACTGGACTTAGACTGATCAAAGAAAACTGGAAACTGGACTTAGACTGGACAAAGAAAACTGGAAACTGGACTTAGACTGATCGTAGGAAACTGGAAACTGGACTTAGACTGATCGTAGGAAACTGGAAACTGGACTTAGACTGATCGTAGGAAACTGGAAACTGGACTTAGACTGATCAAAGAAAACTGGAAATTGGACTTAGACTGAACAAAGAAAACTGGAAACTGGACTTAGACTGAACAAAGAAAACTGGAAACTGGACTTAGACTGAACAAAGGAAACTGGAAATTGGACTTAGACTGAACAAAGGAAACTGGAAACTGGACTTAGACTGGACAAAGAAAACTGGAAACTGGACTTAGACTGAACAAAGAAAACTGGAAACTGGACTTAGACTGGACAAAGAAAACTGGAAACTGGACTTAGACTGATCAAAGAAAACTGGAAACTGGACTTAAACTGATCAAAGAAAACTGGAAACTGGACTTAGACTGATCAAAGAAAACTGGAAACTGGACTTAGACTGAACAAAGAAAACTGGAAACTGGACTTAGACTGGACAAAGAAAACTGGAAACTGGACTTAGACTGATCAAAGAAAACTGGAAACTGGACTTAGACTGGACAAAGAAAACTGGAAACTTGTCGTGCCCGGAGATTTGAGGAAGGAGAGGAAAACGAGGAGGGAGAGGAGACAATGGAAGAAGGGAAGAAAGAAGAGCTTAGCGAACAAAAGGGGTTGGAAACAAAGGGAGTATAGGTTTCATGTCAGAAATGTTGGGCACACAGATGAAGGGAAAAAGTCAGGCCGTGCTCTATAATATAAACACGGCGATGAGGAAGGAATAGTAATCCCTCCCTAGTGAGACGAAACATGAAAGGCATTAAATAAAGTGCCTTACCATAAATAAGGACAATAGGGAAGGTACACAGTTTTAGCGAGCAGTACGTTGTCGGAGCGAAACACAACGTAACATTTAGTGCATGAACATTTTAGAAATAAGGAAATAGAAATAAGGAAATAGTAAAATAAGGAAACGATATGTAGAGGACAGTTGCCTCAAGACATGATATAAAAAGACAGTTGTAACGAGGAGAGACAGCAGATATTTACAGAGCTCCATAGCTCACGGTACCTTTCACACCTTGTAAGATGAAGGTCCTCTCCCGTACAACGGTACTCTTGTTCACCTGGAACGTGGTAAGTGACATATATTTTCTGTAGTGACTGAAGTGTCTTGAAGTTGATTTTGATGTCTTGAATTGTTTAGATGTCTTGAATTATTTTAATGTCTTGAAATGTTTTTATGTCTTGAATTGTC
>JACEEZ010021841.1:0-10000 GCA_016584305.1 Chionoecetes opilio | reverse complement strand
ATAAGTGAATACAAGTGTGAAATATGTGTGAAATATAGGGAGAGCGGGGCAGGTTGCATCGAGGGTAGGTTGCATCATTGCCTCTAACTCGCATGTTATCACACGTACATCGTCTTACTACTACTACTACTACTACTACTACTACTACTACTACTACTACTACTATAAACTACTACTACTACAACTACAACAATAATAATAATAAAAAAAGTTAATGCGAGTTAGAGGCAATGATGCAACCTACCCTCGATGCAACCTGCCCCGCTCTCCTAAGCAAGTAATATATAAAATTTAAGATAAACAAGAAAACGAGGCATGGGGCGGCACCTGTGTACACCTGCCTGACACCGCCAGATGATCGCTGTCCCGTAAACCTTGCAATACATCTCTCACTTTCCTGTGTTGTCCTGGAGCCGGTCTGCCACCGGCTCCAGGTCTGCCACAGGTCTGCCGGCCTGCCACCCTCCCACAAGGGGTCTGCAGACACAGGTGCGTCCCTCCCTCAACACCTGCATCGCCGCCCTCCTGCCTGCTCAAACGGTTACAGGGAGTTTCGTACACAAGCTGTTTCGTACCCAGGTTTTGTTAGTTGTTTCGTACTCTGATTTTAAGTTTTTTCGTACATATCTGGTGTCGAATCGTAATCAAGTTCAACTCTGAGCTGAGTGTACGAAACGACTATGGTTTCATATAGACTACGCAACAACTTTTTGGTGTACGAATCTACTGGTGTACGAAACAACTTGTGTACGAACTGACTGCACGCCGCTCAAACCACCACTCAAGACTATAATTTGTGCCTGCAAGTGTATTCCAATGCGATGTATAGGAATCAAAGCTGAAGACAAATAAGAATGAGTCAAAACGCCGTGGCCTGAATTGACCGACAGATGGGGATGAACTGAATTGTTTATTTAATGTGCAGAAAAGTGTAAGAAATAAGTCATTATTCGGACCAGCGCTGTGTGGGTGGGTGTGGGTGCGTACAAGTGTGGCCGCCGTACATAAACCTGTCCGAAGAAATATGTGTCCTTTCGGCATCATAAATACAATGTGTGTGTGTATGGGTGTGTTGTGTGTGTGTGTGTGTGTGTGTGTGTGTGTGTGTGTGTGTGTGTGTGTGAAATAACCGATTGTTATAATTCCATACGGTACAGTCCTGCTCTTGCTCTTCCCCGAGCTGGTTCCTCGCCAAAGCACCGCAGGTAAACAAACAACACACCACAACTACTACTACTACTACTACTACTACTACTACTACTACTACTACTACTACTACTACTACTACTACTACTACTACTACTACTCCCTTTCACTCCCCTCCCTTTGAAAACTCCCTTTGAATTTTAGGCAGTTAGGTTTTAAGAAGGCATCATCCACTACTGATGCTTCTTTTTTGGTAAAAGAGGTTATGAGAAGCTACAGTAGCTCAAGGTCATCTCCCATTGCCACTTTTGTTGATTTAAGTAAAGCCTTCGATAGAATAGATCATTTCTTGCTTGGTAAGAAACTGTTATCCTCAGGTATACCTGTTGATCTGACCCTCACATTAATGCACTACTTTAGAAACCAACAAGCACAAGTCAGATGGCATCAGTCCAAGAGTGAATTTTATTTCATTGAACAGGGAGTAAGGCAGGGAGGTGTTTTATCCCCATTTTTATTTAATTTTTATATAAATGACATTATTGAAAAAGTTTCCAGCTTGGACATAGGATGTAGGCTTGATGTTACGCTGATGATCTGGTTCTCCTGGCTGCGTCAAGAGA
This sequence comes from Chionoecetes opilio, assembly GCA_016584305.1. Lineage (NCBI taxonomy): Eukaryota > Metazoa > Arthropoda > Malacostraca > Decapoda > Majidae > Chionoecetes > Chionoecetes opilio. Next base: position 8,231 of record JACEEZ010021841.1, on the reverse strand, counting down.
CGACATGGAGGTATTATACAATTGTTTATGTAATGAAATTGTAAATCACAAACTTGTGATAAACAAAGAAAAAACCAGATGTATGAGATTTAATTTAAGAAAAAAATTTGTATTGGGTAATATAAAACTTAATGGCGATGAACTAAAAGTTGTGAGCTGCTACAAATACTTAGGACAAAATATTTCCTTAAATTTTAAATATGTGAGACATCGTTTTGGGTTAAATTCTTTACTCATCTTTTAATAGTGTATATAAGATTTTAATTTTTTTTAGTTTTTAAGTTCTTTTTTTTTTTATTTAACTCTTACTGCTTCCAAATATGGCTTGGCCCCGGGGAATGATCCTCATTTTTTTTTTAGATCTGTATTTTGAAAGCATTTAATGTAGCATATAAAAATGGTTTAAAACTCTGTCGGGAGTCCCCACATAGCCACAGCCACATCACTGCTAAAAACTGCATCATTTTTTTAAAGGCATCTCACACCCTTATAAGCTAGATTCTTTAAAAGACTTTTAGGTCACAATCCTACTTTAAATATAATAAAATTTTTTATAAAAAGGGTCTTTTTATATTATGAAAACATTTTTTTGATCAGTATTACAATATCAATATATTTGAAGAGGCTCTGGATTTTTATTAAGGCCAGGATTCGGGGTACAGCGACATGAGAGGGGGCGAGGCCCCTGTTTATTTTATGGGTTTTAAACCCTCAAGATTAGGGGTTAACTTTTTATATTTCCTATGGTTTACTGTATTTCGTATTTTAGTTTTGTATATATATTACTTTATAATAATTTTAATTTTATCATTGATTTTAATGTTAGCCTATCCATCTTTTGTTTTTTTTTGTCATGTATGAGATTTTTTTTAAATTTTATATCTTTTAAATTAACATAAAAAAACCTACCCGAAAAATTTATCAATAAGTTGTGCAAATTTTGCTGTTTGTATATAACAATAACATTTTTTTCTTTTTTTTGATTCTTGCGTCTACTCTCTATTTTAATTTATTACGAATAAAAGTACTAAAATGAACGAACACTACTACTACTCTACTACCTACTACTCTATACTACTACTACTACTTACACTACTACTACTCTACTACCACCCACCACCACCACCATAACCGTGGGGAGCAGTCCTCTTCTAGGTAGCAGGGTTTTTCCCCCACTGCTCCGGGGATCAGTTTTATGGGTGGTCAATAGAGTACTTTTTGTTCTCTCTGTTTTACTGCTATGATACCACGCTACCCCAAATTTTTGCCCTTCAATTTAAAACGTCGAAAAATATATTTATAATCAAAAAGGATATTTCGTTCATTTTCCCGGGAAACCCATAAAGATCCTGCTTTCTCCTTATTAACTTCTGCAACGTCATGCTTTTTAAAATTTTGGGAAAATGTATTCATTATGCGGGCACGCATATGGCTTTTCCCGGCGACTCCCTTCCCCCCCGGCCTGGGTATAAATCAGTGGGTAAGTATAGTCTAACATGGGGAATGCTCGCCGATATCAGTATCTCAGCACCGCCCCCCGGGAAAGTGGGTGGCCAGGGTTAAGCTATCGGAGTGCCTTCCAAAAGGAAAAAGTTTGATTTTTATGTATCTTTGTATGTATTTGTATTTATCGCCTTTACCCTGAAGCCTCGCCCAAAAGCTTGCGCGATCGTCTGGGCCATGAGGGCCCCCAGGGGATTAAAGCCCCCGAGATGTGGGGCCCCCTGGGCCCCCAAGGATTTCGGGCCCCCTAGGACTCGGGGGGCCCAAAGCTCCGCTTAATTCATTTCCCTCGGGGCGGTCTGATCCCAGGTTTTGGTTAGGATTGGCCTCCCCCAAAGCTGATTTGCGTTTTTCTTTCCCTAAACCATGCCTCCCAAACAGAGGCCCCCCGGGGCAAAAGCGAATAATTTCCCGCTAAACCCCCCCCGGGACCCCCAGGGGGCCCCTGGCGTTTTAAAATGTCCCCAACTAAATAAAATTAAAAATTTATGGAAGGGGAAAATTTTATTTGTCAATGGTGGTAATCATAAAAAACCGAAGTTATGAAACGGCAAATTTTGCCCTCAGGTTTGTTAATTCCCCCGTTCATTTGTTTACAGGTAAAGCTTGTCTGGGGGTTTGTTGTTTATTTTTAGGACCAATGTTCAGCCCCCCATTAGCACTGTAGCGTCACCATCACCCCCAAACCACAGCGCTTCTGGCCTCTGATATTTTGGCCACAAAAAAAATATTTTTCTTCACGATGCATTTTTAAAGCAAAAAAATAAGTCCTGATATGGGGCCCTATATTCTAAAAAAGTTTCAAAATACTCCGGTTTTAGGCTTGGGTACACGTATCTATTATCAGGAAGGATAAAGCAATCTGTTGGGCAGAACTACCACCCTTAAATCACCCGTGACATGACAACACACGCTCTCCGCGTGTCCTCGCCCCCCCTCCCATGCAACCAGGTACCTTGTCAGTACTCTTGTCCTGCTTAGACTAGTACCTCGATTCCCACTGAAAGTTTTTTGTGCCGAAACCCCATTACCAAAAATTCTATCTTTTTTGTTTTTGTTATTATCTTTTATTTTTAGCATTATTTTATTTTTTTATTATTTTTTTTTTTTTTTTTTTTAATTATCATTGATTATCTTACTTTCCTAGGATTATAGGGATGTAGCATTACAAAAAAAAAACCTGAATAGTGAATTTGAGAGACCCAATGAATGTGTTCTTGGTAATACAACTTGATTCCAGGGGAAAGTATGCTCAAAATTTTTTGTGGGGCTTGTGTGGGGGTAGCGGGTGAGGGGGGGCTTCCGGGCGGGATCAAATTACACGGGTCAGCGGTCAGGTATAATTTTTCCCTCTCTCCTCTCTCTCTCTCTCCTTTCTCCTCTCTCTCCTCCTCTCTCCTCTCTCTCTCTCTCTTTTCTCCTCCCCTTCTCTCTCTCTCCTCTCTCTTTTCTCTCTCTCTCTCTCTCCACTCTCTCTCTCTCTCCTCTCCTCCTCTCTCTCTCTTCTCTCTCTCCTCCCCCTTCTCTCTCTCTCCCCCTCTCTCTCTCTCTCCTCCTCTCTCTCTCTCTCTCTCTCTCTATTAAAATTTTATATATATATATATATATATAATATATAATACGTCGTCTCTCTATCTACCCCTCTCTCTCTCTCCTCTCTCTCCTCTCTCTCCCCTCTCTTCTCCTCTCTCTTTTCCTCCCCTCTCTCCTTCTCTCTCTTCTCTCTCTCCCCTCTCTCTCTTCCTCTCCTTCTCTCTCTCTCCCTCTCTCTCTCTCTCCTCTCTCGCACTTTCTATATATAGATCTCTCTCTCTTCTATCCCCCCCCCTCTCTCCCCCTTTTCTCTCCCTTTTCTCTCCTTCCTCTCTCTCCCTTTTCTCTCTCTCTCTCTCTCCCCCCTCTCCCCTCTCTCCCCTTTTCTCCCCTACCCACTGTATCACTTCTCTCTCTCTCTCTCTCTCTCTCTCTTTCTCTCTTTTCTCCCTCTCTCTCTCTCTCTCTCTCTCTCTCTCTCTCTCTCTTTCTTCTCTCCTTCTTTTTATAAAATTTTAAATATAATATATATATAACATATTAATAAAAAATACCCCCCTCTCCATCTTCTCTCTTCTCTCTCTCTCTCCTCTTCTCCTCTCTCTCCCTTTTCCTCTCCTCCTCTCTCTCTTCTCTCCTCTCTTTTCCTCTCTCCCTCCCCTCCTAAAGCTCCTTAAAAGTATGAAAGCAATGGTGTAAATCGTTGTGAAGACGATTTTTTTGGGTCTCACGAAAATTTTTAGGACACTCATTTATCTAAAGGGTTGAGATGGTTGAAGAAGAGCTAGTAAAAATTTTGATTTTAATTCAAACCAAAATCCCACCACGTGAGTACCTATTAAAAGTAAAAAAAATAATAATTTTTATTTAAATGCCCCGAAAGGCTGTCTATTTTAAAATATCATTAACAAATTGAGTTCAATTAATTTTTTACTTAAAAACCCCTTCTTTTACTAAACCCAAAAACTGTATATTAAATTGTTTTCATTGGGCAATTTTTTTCTCTTTATTGCTGTGATTGTTTTTGATTTTTTTTTGTACCAGTTCTTAAAATGTTAAACGTCTTATATTCTGATTCCATATACTATTCCCCAAATCTCAATATTGCTACAAACTTTGTACCATGGTTTTCCCTGTCGGCCGGATTTTTGTGACCATTGCTGTTTATATATTGTAAAATTAAAAACACTGCTACCATTACCGTTTGCATTTATATATAGCTGTTGTTCGCTGTTTGCAAATCAGACTACTTAATGTTAAACGTCTTTAAAATTTTCTGACCCCCAATACACTTTTACCCTAATATGCTAATATTGCTAAAAAAACATTCTGTCCCTTTGTTTTGCCTGTCGGGCCGGGATATTTGTGACCTTTGGGCAATGCTATCTAGCCAATGTCAAATTCCCCCGGGACGAAGATTTTGTATATGCACAAACGGAAAATAAATGCCAAAAGTGTTGGTGGCGAGAACGCAAAAAATGTACTCCTGTAGGAAAGGAGCCCGGTGCAAGAACCCCTGGGACGGCCCCCCGGGGGGGGAGGGAGGAAGTGAGGCCCAAACGACGGCCGGGACCCCCAGCGAATGAGGAGCAGCAGCCAGCGAGGGAGACAAGGAGGGAGCGGGGGGCGGCCTGCTCCACTGCCACCCCCAATGCATTCCCGCCCCGCCTCCCCCTCCGCAGCGCCCCCCCCCACCTCCGCCGCCGCCACCCCACCGCCACTGCCCCCGCCACCACCCACCCCTGGAGGGGCAAGAAATAAAACCGGGGTGAACCCCAATGGAAGATCTACAGAGGCTAAAAACCCTATGGGGGGGGCGACACCTACCCAGCTAGCGGATGGTCTACAAGCAACCTCTTTTTAAACCCCAAAAGCCGCCACCCCAAAAACACCCAAAAATGGCGCCCTCCTCAACTACTACAACCTCGACACCCTCTACACCGTTTGCCCCCAAAATGCTTTTTGTTGCCAAGCTTTTCTTTCAAAAGACAACAAGAAAAAGCAAGACAAGTGAAAACGTAAGGGAGTCCAGAAAAATGGAACTGTGGCTTGAAAACAAAAAGAACGACTCCTGGAGGAGGGCCCGGGCATACAGAGAGATGCTGGAACCCCCCATCAACCGTCACGAGAAAGGGTAAAGCCCCTATTTTCCCACAGGGTGCGCAAGGCAAAGTGCTCGGCACTGCGGGGTCTCAAGGAATGAGTCCCGGGGGTTGTTTCCCCCACAAGGGAAAAACCCTCGAAAGCTGGAGGAAAAAAAATCCTCCTCCCAGCGACTTAACCGGACTCGACTGCAGGGCATGCAATAACCCCCCAACAGGGTCTTTCGAGATGACACGGGGGAAAAAGGTGTGGGGAAGAAAACCCTCCAGACACATGGCAGTGTGGTCCCCAGGCCTGGACGCGGAGGGTGGGGTCCCCTGCTGAAACCCCCCATTTTTGGGGGTGGCCTAGTGCCTCTGCAGGCTCCGCAGCACTACAGGAAATTGCCCCACCATTGTCACCATCTCGAGCCTTCACACCTGCCGCCCCATTCCCCTGGACAAGAAGCCGGATGCAGACTCATTGGCTTGGCGGGTCATACACGCGTCGTGGGGAAAAACATCATGGCTGTCTCAAGGAGGGTGGAGGAGGGGGGCGGGGAACCTCCAGGTATGCGCAGGGCAACAGGCAGGAGGGGAAGCACCATACGCCTGAGGGGGATCTTCGCCCAAAAAGACTGTGAAGCGGTTCTGTTTGTGGGCGCAAGAAACGCGTTTAACTCCCTCAAAAGAAAAACAATGCTTCATAATATAAAAAAAAGTGTCCTCCTGGCTCTACGCCGTAAAACTTATGTAAACCCCCTAATTTATATGTAAATAGGAGTGGTAGCAAAAAGGCTAGGGTGTTTTGGTCAAGGGAAGAAAAATCAAGGTGACCCATGGCCATGGCGATGTACGCCCTTGGCATGTCAGTCCTTCAAGACGTGATTGCGTTTGAAAAAACCCAAAGGTGAAAGGGGGGCATATGCTAGCCTGTCAGGGGCCGGGAAAAAACAGGCCTAAACCCTGGTGGGGGTTTTAAAACAGGCCAATGCCCCACCATAGATACACACCCAACGCCGCTAAATCCTTTTCCCCATCGTCAACCAGAGCACTATGACGGGGCTTAAACTCTTCAGTGGCAGGGAGTTTTTGGGAACGAAGGGAAGGGCGCGGCACTTTGGGGGCTGTTTATTGGAACAGAGGAATATAAGAAGGTACGTCGGGGAGAAAATGTCTAGTGGTGCCCGAGGTCGATGCCTGTCACCATGGCCAAGACCGAGCCCCACGCACCTACGCGGGATACACCTGGCCCCGCAAAATCGGGGGAAAATTCCGTCTGCGCACCCTCCCGGACATCAGCCCTCCCTCAGACCGCTGGGGGAATCTATAAAGAACCCTTCTACCCGCGTTATGAGATCCCCCCCTGGGAAAGACGCGAGGGGGGTTGCTCAAATCCCTCCAAAACTAGGGGGGGATGGGAATCACCTCTCCTGAGAAAGGGGGCAGGGGGAGAACCTCAACTCCATCAACCCCTTACCAGTCCTCACGGATTGACACGCTCAGGACCACAAAGGTGAAATCGACCAAATGTGTCGCTGACAAAAAAACGTTCTCACGAAAGCAGCAAGGGGAGAAGCCAGCCTTGGGGAAAACCCTTTCGACCATCCTGCCTCCAGACAAAAACCCTGAGAAAAAACCCATCGCCAGGGGGAAAGGGAGCGTCCAACTGGGTAACATCACTACCAATCAGAGCAAAAGGGGTTCAAACCCCAAAAAAACAAAATTTTGTCGACGCCCTTGCTCTGAGGTACGGCTGGCCAGTGGAAGGACTCCCCAAACCCTTGTGTGGATCCCCCAACAAAATAACCACACCATGACGTGCAAAAAGGGGGGGATTTGTGTGTATCAGGCACGAGAGGTGGGACCTGACAGCCGCATCTCAGGGAGGTGTGCCACGACGTCTCCACCGACCAAAACCCTTTTGCCCCAGATGGGGGCCCCCTGCGGTACAGGGCAGCCAATACCCCCCTGAGGTCGCGTGGACCTTGTCCGGGGGGGGTTCTGGACCAGAGGCAGCGGCCTTTTTTTGGGCATCCGGATCTTCGCCCGATGGGCCTCCCCTCGTGGCTCTCCTCGAGGCTGTCCCCCCACAGGAAGAGCTGGAGAAAAAAGGGCCTATGGGATAGGTTTTCCCGCAAGTCGACCATGGTACCTTCACGCCCCTGGTCTTTACCCCATCGGCGGCATGGCCCCCAAGGCAGGACTTTATCAAAACTAGCGCTTTATGTCAGTAAAAAAGCCCAGCCAAAGGAGCTCCGTCGCCGCCCGTATGAGGTGTCGCCTCTCCTTTTCCCCGCTCCGGGCCGCCCTCCTGTTCTCAGGGCGGATACTCCCCCCCTCTAACACGGAATATCCCCGATTGCGGGCCACATTGGTAAGAGTGGGATAAGGGGGGATAGGTTAGGGAAAAGAGTAGGTTTTTAATTTAGGGGTATTATTTTAAAAGTATGTATTTTTTAGGGGTTTGTAAGGTTGGATCCACGTCAATAGCGAGTGGGCTATGGCGTACCCGCTGCAAATAAGGGCGGTGGGGTATATTGTATTTTGTAGTTGTGGGTAGAGATGTAGTAGTATTAGTAGTATAAGAGTGTATATAAAATAGTAGTAGTAGTAGTATATAGTAGTGGTGGGGGTAGTAGTAGTAAGAAAGTAGTATATAGTAGTAGTGGATATAGTAGCAGTATAGTGGTGGTGGTAGTATTAGTTAAATAGTGAGTAGTATAGTAGTAAATAAAATACTCTATCCGCTGTTTTAAACGGAAAAAATAGTAGTAGTAGTAGTAGTAGTAGGGTAGTAGTAAAATAGCAGTAGTAGTGGTGGTGGTGGTGGTGTAGTAGATAGTAGTAGGTAGTAGTAAAATTTCTCTATCCGCTTTTAAAAGGGGGAAGAAGCATAGTATATAGTAGTTATGGTAAAAGAAAAAAGTAACATGTTTTGAGTTTATAGATTTTTATAGTCAAAAACAAAATTTTTACATGAAAAATATATAAAATTGTAAAACATAACTCTGGAGCATGACAAAGTGCGACAGACCCGCTCCACCCCGGGAGAAAAACCAGAAACTATCAGGGAAGTCTCAGGGGCAGCATTTTTTGATAATCCCCCAAAAA
>JACEEZ010021839.1:87500-102500 GCA_016584305.1 Chionoecetes opilio | reverse complement strand
TGTGTGTGTGTGTGTGTGTGTGTGTGTGTGTGTGTTGTGTGTGTGTGTGTGTGGTGTGTGTGTGTGTGTGTGTGTGTGTGTGTGTGGTGTGTGTGTGTGTGTGGTGTGTGTGTGTGTGTGTGTGTGTGTGTGTGTGTGTGTGTGGTGTGTGTGTGTGTGTGTGTGTTGTGTATGTATGTATGTATGTATGTATGTATGTATGTATGCATGCATGCATGCATGCATGCATGCATGCATGCATGCATGCATGCATGCAAAGACTACTCTATACTGGACTTGCTACTCATTTTGGGCTATTTCCAGTGGAGGCCAGTTTTGCGATTCCTGCCATTTTTGAACATCACTCCCTTTTCCCTTCCTATGGTTTATCAGTATATATGATGTACCGTTATCTTCGTAAATGTTTGTTCTATAATATTATCAAATAAAAAACAGTAAAATGCAATAAAGAAATGCCATTATGAGAGAGTTAAGAAATATGCATGAACTTGAGCTCATCGCCATTTAATATTTTGCGAGAAAACATTTTAGATGCTAGCGATAGAAAGAAGCGGATTTTCATTAGCTTTCCATTGCTATATTTCGTTTTCTGATAAATGAATCATAAGCATGCATAAATTAGCGTTAACTAAAAAAATAACATCAACTATCGGGATAATTACCCGATGGATGATGTTATTTATTTAGTTAACGCTAATTTATGCATGGTTCTAATTCATTTATCAGAAAATGAAATATAGCAATGGAAAGCTAATTAAATTCCGCTTCTATTGATATGTTGCATGTAAAAAGTCTTCACGCAAAATATCAAATTGCGATGAGTTTAAGTGAATATAAGTTCATGCATATTTCTTCAGTCTCATAATGGAATTTCTTTAGTGTATTTTACAGTTTTTTATTTGATAATATTATAGAACAAACATTCACGAAGATAACAGTGTATCATTTATATTGATATGCCATAGTCTACTGTATTCATGGAACACGTTTTTACTTGCCGATACGATTGATGATGTTATTTTTTTAGTTAATGCTTATTTAGGCATGGTGGTAATTAATTTATCAGAAAACGAAATATAGCAATGGAAAGCTAATGAAAATCCGCTTCTTTCTATCGCTAGCATCTAAAATGTTTTCTTGCAAAATATTAAATGGCGAAGAGTTTAAGTATATATTGAGGTCATGCATATTTCTTCACTCTCTCATAATGGCATTTCTTTAGTGTATTTTACTGTTTTTTATTTGATAATATTATAGAACAAACATTTACGAAGATAACGGTATATCATATATACTGATAAACCTTAGGAAGGGAAATAGGGGTGATGTTAAAAAATGTCAGGAATCGCAAAACTGGCCTCCACTGGTCATGGGCGGGTTGGCGCGGGGCTCGAGTAGCAAGTCCAGTATAGAGTAGTCTTTGATGTATGTATGTATGTATGTATGTATGTATGTATGTATGTATGTATGTATGTATGTATGTATGTATGTATGTATGTATGTATGTATGTATGTATGTTAGGGTGGTCCTTATTTTTCAACTTTCGAAATTTTATGCTCTCACCCCCTAAAGTCAGTCCAGTAGTCCTAAAAACGTATGTGCTGAAGTTTAAAGCTATACGAAGAATATTTATGGGTAGTCCAGGGTGATCGTACTTTCGTACTTTTACGTACTTTTTGGGCGTCCAGTCCAGTTTTCGCAATAATACTTTTTGGACTAGACAATGAGTAGACACTAGACAGTAGACATCATAAGCATTTGCAGGCCTCGTTGTAGCATGCCTATGCAATGTATGCAACTATGCATGCTATTTGTCATTAATTGTTTTTCTTTTCTCCCCTGTATTATATAAAAATTAGAATATTTATCAAAGGAAAGTTTCTTAAAAAAGGTTTCAGAGTAAATTAATCATTGACCTGCCTCCATCCTCTCCATATTGCCGTCTCCATCCTGTATTTTGTTCGCAGCTGTTGCTCATTCAAGGTATGAGCAACGAGTTAGGAGATTGATTATTATATATACTTAAACATGTATTATGTATTTTAAGCATCCTGGGAGTCCCAAGAATTCCGTCTGGAACCGAGGAGGTCCAAGCCCAGCTGTTGTAGAAGCCTGGACCATGGGGATCACTGACAGGGTCGCAGCCTAGAGCTTCGATACCACAGCTCAAACACGGGCATCCGAGGAAGGGCCGTTGTGTGTGCTCATCGAGCAGAAGATAGGGCGAGACCTCCTCCACTTCGGATGGCGACATCAATGTCATGGCGATCGTCCTTCCGTTTCCTTCAGGCCTGTATGGGAGTCTCTTCCTGGCCGTATGTGCTCCTCCAAAAATTCCAGGCCGGCCTGGGAGTTTATTGACTGAGGGACCTCGAGTCCGGGATGACGGATGATGTGTCCGCCCGCGCAATCTTCAGCGGAGAGCGAGCGCATCAATTGAGTTCGCCACGATCAGTTGGCAGCCATCAGCCACGGGACGACTACCTGGAACTACTGGGAACTGGCCATCCTGTTCCTAGGAGCTGTTTCCGCCCCTCCAGGAGTCCGGTTTCCGCGCCCCTGGCCCAAATTGCACCACGCCCGCTGGATGTCGCTCAGGCAATCTACTCGCTCAAGGTCTGGCTCCTCCGAAGCCAGTTCAGAGCTGACTGCAAAGGAGGAGAAAGGCCTACGGGAGATGTGCTGCTTGGTTCGTCCCTCGTGTTCTACTTGGAATGGTGGTTCACTGCCCCTAGTGCGGTCAAAGCTCCGCGCGCGACCTGAACCTGATGAAAGCCCTCCTGAACTACAGCACCACAATTCCGCCATTTCGACGGCCCATCGGAGAAGCTCAACGACGCCCACTTGTGGTATCGTCTCGGAGGAGCTCGTCGCGCTTGACCTTTCCGAAGAAGAACCCCCGTGAGTCCTGCGATGAAGAGGCGTGCTGGAGAGCATGACTCCCGTCACAACGCAGGTTGGAGGACTAAGATGAGGAGCCCCTGAAGCGCTGTAACCGGGATCTTCGCGCCTTGCTGTTTGAGCACAGCTTATTCATTCGCCCTCGCCGAAGACTGTGCGCGCTTCTTTGAGAAGCTCCATCTTGCCACGGACTTTTGGAGGCCGAGTCCTTCCTCTTGGTGACAAACCGAACTTTCCGTGCTGCGGCAAGACCAACTGAAGACCCTTAAAGTGGTTTGAACGACGACGCTGATCTGGGGTAGCTCTCTCCAACCGTTCACCGGGCCTTGACGAAAGAACTGAAGAACAGCTTCAGTTCCTCCTTCAAGTGGTAGCTCATCATCGCGACACCTTCCCGGACGCCTGGAAGGCGGTGCTGGCCCAAACCCAGCGACAAATGAACAGAGTGTGCCTGTGAAACCCCTGCTTTGAGCAGATAATACGGCACCTAAACCGTAATATCTTTACTATAGAGCTGAGGGGGGACTGGGAAATTGTAACACCTGGGATATTCATTATTAATTATAATGCATAATGTTCATGGCCTCTACTACTCTAAATATTTTTCAAACAATATATAATTTTTTAAACTGTGAAGTTTCCACCCAAGTGGACTCGTTTAAGACGCGTGAGAGGTTAAGAATTCCTACTTTTATTGTTTACCCCCATATAATGACCACCCTAATGTGGTATGGTATGTATGTATTATGTATGTATGTATGTATGTGTGTAATATATATATATTATATTATATATATATATATATATATATATATTATAAGAATATATAATATATATATTTTATATATATTATATAATTATTGGCCATAGTTTTATTTAGTAATAATATATGATTTACTACCACCAAGTGTTTTCCTCTATTTGTGCCTACATGCAGAGAACCTATCACCATAATTGGTTGCGGATTTGCGGACCTGCCGTTGCGGAAGTGTGTGACCTTCAAGAACTTTGGCCGGACTTGCGGGTGCAGAACTTAAGGATTGAATGTTTGTGATTTGCGTTTGCGGAAGTGATTTTCGTTTGCGGTGCCCACTTCTGAGAGGTTCTGGTGTTGTGTGGTGTGTGTTGTAGGTGGTGTGTGTGGGGTGTGTGTGTTGTGGTGTGTGCGTGGTGTGTGCGTGTGTACTCTGAAGCATATGAAGGAAGAAGGCTGAAAATCGTTTAAGTATTCACGTATACGCTGTAGAGAGAACATGAAATATGCTGACGTTTCCCGCGCTCTTCATCTCTCGGCCGTCAAGAGAGGTGAGGCGCAGGGTAGCTATTTGCCTTCTCGGACTCACCATCAATACTTCAACGTCGTGAATGTTTCTTCCCTGCGGTGCATTACATCTTCCTGATCGAGTAGGATTGATGGGCAGGCCGCTCCTACTCCTCCACTTCCTTCTCCTTCTCTTCTACCTCCTCCTCCTCCTCCTCCTCCTCCTCCTCCTCCTCCTCCTCCTATATTTGGCCCGTCAGGGTGGCAAGGTTGGTAGCGACGTGAGTTCGCAATGTGCAGCGTCCCTGTGCATTCGGTCAGCGGTTCGAGTCCGCCTAGTTCGTGCTGACGTGGCGGCGCTTTGTATAGTCAATAACCTTGTAGTTGGTACTTGCAAAGTGTCTAGATAGGATGAAAATCTTATCTCTTATCCTCCTATATTTCATATCCTATCATTCTTCACTACGAAACTTCCATGTTCCTATCTTCGTTAGGGACATGGTATCATATTTTCCAACTGTTTTCTTACATGTAGTTGATAGTTAGTAGTATGTAGTTCAGCAGATACCCTCGTCATGGAGCAATAGGTCTCCTGGTGTCTGTTATTCCTATGTATTCCTATGTATTCCTCCTCCTCCTCCTCCTCCTCCTCCTCCTCCTCCTCCTCCTCCTCTTCTACCTCCTCCTCCTCTTCCTCTTCTACCTCCTCCTCCTCCTCCTCCTCCTCCTCCTCCTCCTCCTCCTCCTCCTCCTCCTCCTCCTCCTCCTCCTCCTCATTCCATAAGTAATCTAGGTTCTCTCCTTCCCCTCGTTCTGTAGCCACATCTGCTACCTTCGGGGGATCTGTTGCACGCGTTCCCTGTCGACTTGCACATTTTCCTTATTAAAAGTCTTCCATCGTTACTCCCCTTTAAGCGTATTCTAGAAGGCTCCAGCGAATACACACGCACACACACACACAGATAGATAGATAGATAGATAGATAGTTTTATTGACCACAGTATGCAGGTATAAATATTGATATTACATAATTCCTAAATAGTAACTTAAACATAATAATCATTAAACATAATTCCTAAATACTAATTTAAGCAATCATTAAACTACCAACTAATTATAACTAGTCCACAGCATATGCTCAATATATTAACAATTCCAGCCTTGGCTATCTAGTTACTTATAGGTATTCAGAACTTCATGAATAACTTTACAAAGAGTTGCAGGTGAAAACTGAATGGAGAATAACTCGTGGTGAATTGGTATAAATCTCTAATACTTTGTGTCATGGGGCATTGTTGTATAACGTGTTGCTCAGTTTGTACCTCACCACACCTACATAGCACCCCCCCCCCCCCCCCCCCCACCCACCCACCCACCCACCACCACCCCCACCCACCCCACCCCCCACCCACCCACCCACCCACCCCCCCACCCACCCACCCCCACCCACCCACCCACCCACCCCCCACCCACCCACCCACCCACCCACCCACCACCACCCACCCACCCACACACACCCACCACACACCACCCACCACCACACCACACCACACACACACACACACACACACACACACACACACACACACACACACACACACACACTATTTAAGGACTATGTATCCTTCTAGTGCTCATAAAGATAAAACTTTCCTTCTCTCCTACGTACTACATGCTGATACAGGGGTTCTCTAACGCGCTTCTTCCATCATGAATATTTTACTCAGCGAACACAGAGAAGCGCCTTTGCCTTGTTAATGTCGCGTGGGAAATAAGTGGATCTGTGTGGCCGCTCGTTGGTGAGAACTTAATGAGGGTTTGCTGAGACAGCGCTCACAGCAGGTATTCTTTGCCTGATTATAATGTGATTTAGAGAGCGCCATGACTGCTGATGTCGTAATGAGCCGTCATTTGCCATCTCTCCTTTCTAGCACGGTGCAGTCCTGATATTATACTTATATCATATTGTTAAGCTTCTTTCTATTAGGAAAATTGTCATGCGTCCTATTTTGCGCTGCTTTTGTGAGTTCAAAAATATTATGTTCGCCTCTGTTTCCTTGGTTTTTGTTTTGTTTTTTGTAGATAATTGAATTTTCTGGATTTTTTTATTCGCATTACGCTGGAAATGAAGAATGGAGAAACACGTTGCGTAATGAAAATTATAAAGAATGATGACGAAAAGAGAAACGAAGGAAATAAACAAGAAATATCAGTGAAATTTTAGAATATAATGATGAATGAGCTCTCTCTCTCTCTCTTCCATCTCTGCGAAATTCATCCTATGAAGAGAGACTGCGGAAACTTAATATGTTTTCTTTAAAGGATCTTAGAATCCGTGGGGACTTGATAGAAATCTTTAAGATCCTAAAAGGATTTGATGTCATTAATCAAGATAATCTATTCGAGCTTTCTCCTCAAGTGACAACAAGAAATAACGGTTTAAAACTTAACGGCCAACGTTGCATCACAGATCTCCGTAAAAATTATTTCAATGTTAAAGTTGTTGATCGATGGAACAAGTTACCAGCAAATGTTGTCGAAGCCAGCACAATAACTACATTTAAAAACAGACTTGATGCGCACTGTAAAGTAAATGGGTATTGATAGTGCTCTGCGAATTCATATTATAGTCCCCCGGATCGATTAGTGTTAGTGGTAGTTGTAGTTAGTATATTACATATCATTTCATTCTTCACTACGAAACTTTCATGTTCCTATCTTCTTTAGGGACATGGTATCATTTTCCAACTGTTTTCTTACATGTAGTTGATAGTTAGTAGTATGTAGTTCAGCAGATACCCTCGTTATGGACCAATAGGTCTCCTGGTGTCTGTTATTCCTATGTATTCCTCCTCCTCCTGGGCGTCACCTAAACGTAATACTCATAGTAATAACTTTCAGGTGAGATTTAAGGCCTATCCAGACGAGCGGGCGCGCCCGGCAGGCAGCGCTGTCGGCAGACAAATTCTGGCGGGCATGCCTGTGAATGTTGTCCACACGGCAGAGTTGATGAATGGGCGGGCGTGCCCGACAATGCCAGTAGGTTGTCTAGTGCGGTACGATACACATGGTACCGAGTACTACTGCGAAGATAGTATTGTGTAGCATAATTGTTGCTGAGTCTATAAAGTTCTTGATGTGAAACCGTATTACAACGAAGTGATAAGTGGGAGGCAAGCCTTCTATGGATCCCTAATGTTAACTTGCGTCTGGCAGCGCCGTAACTCCTCAAGGCACCGGCCACTGCCTGGTGATTTCGCTCAACAGGGGATCGGGCATTTTGATGGTTTGCCTGTCAAATGTGCCCGATGACGGGCATGCCCACCGATCAGGCCCGCTCGTCTGGATAGACCTAGGGTGACAAATTTCATCATTCGTCTACGTGGAAGAAAACAATTGTGTTAACGAAGAGTTGGAATATTTATTGGCTCATTTTATACCTCTGCAAAAACATTAAAGCAAAAAGACTTTGGAAAACTAATCGCCTGCCTTTTGTATAAGCTTTCAAATATATATATATATATATATATATATATTTCGAAATGAAGTGCATTTGATTATAATATTTTTTTTATATTCATCACCAAAATCATCATCATCATCATGAAGACAACAATAACAACCAATTATATACACACACACACACACACACACACACACACACACACACACACACACACACACACACACACACACACACACACACACACACACACACACACACACATGTAATAGGTGTTTTAGTCTGAATAAGGATAGAAATAAGTTAGCTAGATTGATTTATTAGTGAGAGAGAGAGCGAGAAAATGTACGCCAGAATTCTTGTAAAACCGATAATTCTTCCAGCTTGTCAAAACAAAGATTAAGGTCTAGATAACGAAAAGTGTAAATTCAGCCTTTCCTTGCCTTTCATGATTGGCTGAAGAGAAAGGGAGGACAGTGTATGTCTTGTCTCTTATAGGTTGCTCCAAAACATGACGCGACATGACGTCATGTTCATAGGTTAGTTGTGAAAAGAATCTCACTTTTAGGGTAGATAACTTTTGGTCCACGAAAGACACACACGTGACTGAGTGTGTAGAGACCCCCTCACGAGAAACTTCCGTGAGACGCAGTGAACGCGAGAGACAGTGAGAGGTTGAACATTCTACACGCGAGTGAACACAGAGTGAAAGTGAGAGTCCCTGAATACTACAAGTGAATGAAAGTACTTTGTTATCCTTTATTAAAACCAAGAAAGATAACCAACTGATTATTCCAACCCATGCATGACAAAAGTGCATGCCTACCAGTGCATAGCAAACCCGCACTAACACACACACACACACACACACACACACACACACAGGGAGGGGTACTCGTGGTGTAGGGGAAGCACGCTCGGTTCACAACCGAGAAGTCCCGGGTTCGATCCCCGGGCGGAGCGGAAACATGGGCTGTTTCCTTAAAAACCCGAGCCCCTGTCCACCCAGCAGTGAATGGGTACCGGGTGTTAGCCGGGGTTTGTGACCTGCTCTCCGGGGTGCAGGCTTCGGCCAAAACTAAGCACTAAGGATGAATGATAAAAAAAAATTGATATGGAGACGGGGCCATACGAGCTTTGCTCTGGCCCCGTAAAATACAACTAGATGAATACAACTAGATGAATACACACACACACACACACACACACACACACACACACACACACACACACACACACACACACACACACACACACACACACACACACACACACACACAAGATAGATAGATAGATAGATAGTTTATTGACCACAGCAGGTATAAAGTTTATAAAGTTACATAACACATAACACAAAATTTAATATCCACATGTAAATCCAAGTTGTCTCACATCTGCAGTCCACGTATTTCTCCAAAAAAGTTTTGATAAACATAGTAATTTACAAACACTGGTGATCTGAAAAAAGCTCCTAATAGAAAGTTGACAAAATCAGATGAATTATTTCATATGTCATATCTGGTGTAAAAATGTCACTAAACAAGTCCTCGATTGATCTAAAATTATAAGTGTCTCAAATATGATAAGTCAATATACAATTTTCCACTACATGTCTTTCTGTTTGAACTTCAGCACACGAACACAGTCGTTCTTCCAGGGGTAGTCGACCATGGCCCCGTCTATTCCACCTTCCTGTCTCACACATCAAGGAGTGCCCACTCACACGGAACCTTGTAAAGGACAGTCTATGTTTTTCACTGACTGTGTGCTTCACTCTATAAATGGTATTAACAATAAAATTGGGGTTAATGTCTTTATATATTAGGCGTCTCGAAGAATCGCTGCGTGCAATGTTGTCCACGACATTTTCCCTGACACTACTTAGGTTCTTTGGCTCGTTGTTAATTAACTCTCGTACTAACCTGCCTGTCACTATATATGTATTACTGACTACATTCATCACAAAGAACAAAGGATCATCATTATAGCCAGATCTTTCCTGCCACATAGTACGAATGAATGTATGTTGCTTTGATTCAACAAGATCTGTTAAGGGTAGACACCCAGACTTTCTACACAACACACGTCATTACATGCAGATCGCCTCACTCCCAGTAGTGTTTTCAAGCTCCAACTATACAGTTTTACCATAGGTTTCATATCCACCCCTATCCATGACTCGCATCCATATATTAGTGTCGACATGAGTCGAACATGACAAGTCGACATGTTCGAGCCTCGAACACGCGCCTCTTCACAGTGTAAGGGATATCATTATTCTTCTTGATAAAGGATACAAATTTTCGTACATGTGGCATTTTCAAGGTGGCGCGTGCCTTGACAGCGGATTTGATGGAACCGTCGCTGGTAAAAGGAGACCCTAAGTATACATACATGTCACAATGCTCCACTACCATGCCGTTCACCAGCAAAGCCTCAACGTCCTCGTCACTCCCAGTAATTACCAAAAATATTGTTTTTGACTGAATTACAACCATACCATAGTCTGAACAATATTCTTTCAATAATGATAACTTTCTTAACATTCCATTTCGGGTTGTGGACAAAATCACTGTATAATCAGGACTAATATGTGTTGCCACTGTAAAATCCCATCATGCTCACTTCCCTCCTTTATAATCCGTATAAGATCATTTACAAAGATAATAAATAAAAGACATGATGTTGGAGATCCTTGCCTTACTCCCAGAGTAATCAGTATCAAGGAGGTACCGACCCAGCTCTCTGTCACACTATACATGTCTACCAAGGCACACAACACAGCTGATCCGCATCCTAAACGTTTCAATACTCGAAATAATACATCTCTCTGTACCCTGTCATATGCCTGTTTGAAATCAATAAATATAACATAATTAAAAATTTTCCTCCGTGCCATGTCATTAAACTTTTTCCTCCGTGCCATGTCACATAATAGACGCAAAGACACAATGTGCTCCAAGCATCCTATCTTTACCTGGGCACCGGCTTGCTCTCTGAAAGGCTTAAACCAGATCTTAAGTCGTGAACACAACACCATATCATACAATTTAGCCATGCTATTGATAACACTCATCCCTCTTTAATTTTTTACATCTTTCTTGTTGCCTTTTTTGAAGAGTGTGCTTATATTAGCTCTTGCCCATTCTTTTGGATAAATTTTATCATAAAAAATTGTATTGACCATATTAGTGAGTAAGAGAATCCACTGGCCAGGTAACATCTTAAGGATGCCAGGGGATAAACCATCAGGTCCACTTGCCTTATCAGATTTCAAGATCTTTACCTGTTGTTCCTGTTCTAATGGAGTAATTGGTTCATCCAATACAGGTATCGACACGCTAGAAGTTAACATGTTGGGATCAAGCCTCATAGCGGTAGGTGGGTTGAAACTGCTTTCAAAATGCTGCTTAAATTCTTCATCTAAAGGTTTAACATGTGATGTGCGAGTGTTCTCATACTGACCCTTCCAGTCTATGGCTGTCCAAATATCCATCTCATTGTTATAATCGAACAGTCTCTCCCATCTTCCTAGAGTGTCATTAACAGGCTGTAATTGTGCTTCTCGACTGCTTACATTAGCACATCGGTAAAGTACATTTGTAACATCCTTGACAGTCTCGTCAATATTTCCTGACCCCAAAAGGCTGTCATTGATAACCAAATTATCTAAGAATAACTTTGCATCCACAATTTTTATATCAATGGGTTTCGCACAGGTCTTACTTGCAAGTGAAGCATCACGACTCAATACATGTTCACCCAAGCGGTGAGCACGAGCGTGCAGGTTCTCTGTATCGACACCAAGAAGTGTAAGGGTTACGGTCACAGGGGCGTGATCAGAAGGCAAAAATTCATTATGAACCACCGAAAACTGGCTCACTCTGCTCACCATCGAGGAACTCACCATACACACATCCAGTTCTGATGTCCATTCATTACCCTTCCTGAATGTTTTCCCCCCTACAAAATGTTTCACAGGCGTCTTTAAGTTATTCAACAGTATCAGCTTAGATTCCTTACATACTTGATATAATAATTGCCATATCATTAGGAATATTAACATCATCATGTAAAAGTGGGTAAGAATACTATCACAATTCGGTATCTCAGCGAGGTTCGGCAATTCTCGAGCAAATCTTCCGAATCTGGTGTTCATATCCCCTACTAACAAGCATTCCGAATGGGTATAATTTGAAACTATTTTCTCCTGTATCGCTGAAAAAGAGTCAGATGGAGGTATATATGTAGCAAAAAACAAACTGACATCTTGGTGCAATACTTAGTTGAAGCCAAATTTGGTCTTCTACATTCGTGTCTACATTCATGATACACTTGGAAAGGTGATTCTTTACTAATACACTAAAAGATCCTCTTACACTACTTTTAAATGTTACATAGCCAGGGAGGGACACGGGTAACGGTGTCTTCACTTCATTAAAACTAATCAAATCATAATTATACATAATATCTCCAACGATGTCTTTCTCTAGCTTAGTTCTCACTCCGTTAATGTTCCATGACATTATACTCATACTTTTCACTTGCTATGGTCTTTCTAAAAATACTGAGGGTTCCATGACTCAATTACCTCCCCGTCCCGATACAGCTTCCTCTCGCGGGGGTCGAAGCGCACCACACAACCCGCGTTCTCAGGCCGCTCCTCCGCTTTCTCTGCGTCAAAAAGCCTCTTCCATTCCTTCCTAATGCTGGGATGAACGTTTTTCTTGATGTAGATTCTACTACATAATGTATATTATGTATATTCACCTCCAGCATTCTTGAGTTGGCGTGTCTTCTCCTGGATGCTGTCTCGAGCGTCCTTGTAGGCAACCGTCACATGAATGGCTCGCCGCTTGTTGTGGTCGCCTGCCTTACCCAGCCTCATGTGTGACCGAATCTCTTTCATTGACACCACCCTTGGACCAGATCTTGCTTAATTTATCGACGTCCGACGTTCCTCCCTCCAGACTTTCACTCTCGTCCGGAACTCCAGTTACGATCAAGTTATTTTCTCTCTTTCCGGTCAAGAGTTTCCAAGTAACGTTGTTGTTTTGCAAAGATGTCGGCTTGCCTATCTACTTGGGCTTGCAGCTCATCATACCTCTTATTCATATAGCTGTCGGGTGATGTAACATCTTTCCTCAGCTCCTTCACTTCATTAGCGAGTGTGTTCAGTCTCTCCATTAGGTCCTGAACAAATCCCTCATTTGGAGTAGGTACAGCCAAAGACTACTCTATACTGGACTTGCTACTCGTGCCCCGCGCCAACCCGCCCATGACCAGTGGAGGCCAGTTTTGCGATTCCTGCCATTTTTTAACATCACCCCTATTTCCCTTCCTAAGGTTTATCAGTATATATGATATACCGTTATCTTCGTAACTGTTTGTTCTATAATATTATCAAATAAAAAACAGCAACATACACTAAAGAAATGCCATTATGAGAGAGTGAAGAAATATGCATGACCTCAATATATACTTAAACTCTTCGCCATTTAATATTTTGCGGGAAAACATTTTAGATGCTAGCGATAGAAAGAAGCGGATTTTCATTAGCTTTCCATTGATATATTTCGTTTTCTGATAAATTAATTACCACCATACCTAAATTAACATTAACTAAAAAAATAACATCATCAATCGTATCGGCAAGTAAAAAAGTGTTCCATGAATACAGTAGACTATGGCATATCAGTATAAATGATACACTGTTATCTTCGTGAATGTTTGTTCTATAATATTATCAAATAAAAAACTGTAAAATACACTAAAGACATTCCATTATGAGACTGAAGAAATATGCATGAACTTATATTCACTTAAACTCATCGCAATTTGACATTTTGCGTGAAGACTTTTTACATGCAACATATCAATAGAAGCAGAATTTAATTAGCTTTCCATTGCTATATTTCATTTTCTGATAAATGAATTAGAACCATGCATAAATTAGCGTTAACTAAATAAATAACATCATCCATCGGGTAATTATCCCGATAGATGATGCTATTTTTTTAGTTAACGCTAATTTATGCATGGTTATGATTCATTTATCAGAAAACGAAATATAGCAATGGAAAGCTAATGAAAATCCGCTTCTTTCTATTGCTAGCATCTAAAATGTTTTCCCGCAAAATATTAAATGGCGATGAGTTCAAGTGAATATTAAGTTCATACATATTTCTTAACTCTCTCATAATGGCATTTCTTTATTGCATTTTACTGTTTTTTATTTGATAGTATTATAGAACAAACATTTACGAAGATAACGGTACATCATATATACTGATAAACCATAGGAAGGGAAAAGGGAGTGATGCTCGAAAATGGCAGGAATCGCAAAACTGACCTCCACTGGAAATAGCCCAAAATGAGTAGCAAGTCAAGTATAGAGTAAGTAGTCTTTGGTACAGCCATAATACTCTCAATTAAATCTTCTTTGGTAACTCTTACCAGCTGGCTACGCTGCATTTTCTTAAATCGGTGAGTGACTTCGCCATTGTTGTTTGGGGTGTCAACGTCCGCCACAACACAGCCAGGGGACGTCAGTGTAGGTCGTCCTGCCCCGTCACTTATTTACTCCAATTTTCACACCCCACACACACACACACACACACCACACACACACACACACACACACACACACACACACACACACACCACACACACACACACACACAAAACACACACACACACACACACACCACACACACACCACACACACACACACACACACACACACACACACACACAACACACACACACACACACACACAAAACCCCACACACACACACACACACACACACCCCAAACACACACACACCCCCACACACACACACACCACACACACACACCACACACACACACACACACACACACACACACACACACACACACACACACACACACACACACACAACACACACCCCACACACACACACACACACACACACACCAAACACACACACACACACACACACACACACACACACACACACCACACACACACCACACAACAAAACACACACACACAAAACACACACACACACAACACACACACCACACACACAACACAAAAACACACACACACACACACCACACACCCCACACACACCCCACACACACACACACACACACACACACACACACACACACCACACACACACACCACACACAACACACACACACACACACACACACACACACACACACCCCACACACCCCACACACACACCACACACACACACACACCCCCACACACACACACACACACACACACACACACACACACCACACACACACACACACCAACACACACACACACAACACACACACACACACACACACACACACACAACACACACACACAC
>JACEEZ010021839.1:37500-82500 GCA_016584305.1 Chionoecetes opilio | reverse complement strand
TGGTATTATTTCTGTAGTGGGCATTATGGTATTATTTCGGTAGTGGGCATTATGGTATTATATTGGTATTGGGCATAATGCTATTATTTCGGTAGTGGGCTTTATGGTATTATTTCGGTAATGGGCATTAAGGTATTATTTCGGTAGTGGGTATTATGATATTATTTCGGTAGTGGGCATTATGGAATTATTTCGATAGTGGGTATTATGGTATTATTTCGGTAGTGGGCATTATGGTATTATTTCGGTAATGGGTATTATGATATTATTTCGGTAGTGAGCATTATGGTATTATTTCGGTAGTGGGCATTATGGTACTATTTCGGTAGTGGGCATTATGGTATTATTTTGGTAGTGGGCATTATGGTATTATTTCGGTAGTGGGCATTATGGTATTATTTCTGTAGTGGGCATTATGGTATTATTTCGGTAGTGGGCATTATGGTATTATTTCGGTAGTGGGCATTATGGTATTATTTTGGTAGTGGGCATTATGGTATTTTTTTGGTAGTGGGCATTATGGTATTTCGGTAGTGGGCATTATGGTATTATTTCTGTAGTGGGCATTATGGTATTATTTCGGTAGTGGGCATTATGGTATTATATTGGTATTGGGCATAATGATATTATTTCTGTAGTGGGCTTTATGGTATTATTTCGGTAATGGGCATTAAGGTATTATTTCGGTAGTGGGCATTAAGGTATTATTTCGGTAGTGGGCATTATGGTCTTATTTTGGTAGTGGGCATTATGGTATTATTTCGGTAGTGGGCATTATGGTATTATTTCGGTAGTAGGCATTAATTAGTGTATTATTTCGGTAGTGGGCATTATGGTATTATTTCGGTAGTGGGCATTACAGTATTATTTCGGTAGTAGGCATTAATTAGTGTATTATTTCGGTAGTGGGCATTATGGTATTAATTCGGTAGTGGGCATTATGGTCTTATTTCGGTAGTGGGCATTAAGGTATTATTTCGGTAGTGGGCATTAAGGTATTATTTCGGTAGTGGGCTATTCAGGTAATATTTCGCTAGTGGACATTATGGTATTATTTCGGCAGTGGGCATTATGGTATTATTTCGATAATGGACATTGTTTTTATTTCGATAGTGGGCATTATTGTATTATATCGGTAGTGGGCATTAAGGCATTATTTCGGTAGATGGTATTATGGTATTATTTCGGTAGTGGGCATTATGGTATTATCTCCAACGGTGTTGGTTACAAAATACTTGTTACTAAATTTTTGATGAATTAAAAAGGCCTTTCATAAGCATGAATAGTGAAACAAAATGTTGATAGTTGGTAGTTTACATCACGATAGACTCGATTAAAGATTTAAGAGAACTTGACTAAAAAACTATCAAAATTCTTCAGAAAGTGTCTCACAGAAAAATCGTATCACGGCTTGTAGATACACTAAAAAGATGGGTTGTGTGACACACACACACACACACACACACACACACACACACACACACACACACACACACACACACACACACACACACACACACACACATACACACACACACACACGGCTATATAGCTGTATTTATTTTACCATGACTCGAAAATAAAAATAGGATACACTCAGACATATTTTTCAGCTAATTCACAATTTAATTCTTATCTGGACTTATCTTATATATAAATTCAAAAACTTCATGATATTTTAGGTCAATGTCTCGCACTTAAAATCACTCGAGGTCTTCATTCTCTCACACCATAATCATATCTTCTTTTTCGTCTTTCTCCCGAACTCCCCGAGACTTGAGACTTACCTTTTTCCTTCGTTATCATAACATACATGAAGTCTGGGCGGGAAGAAGAAGTAAGTGAGGACGGGGGAGATGTAAGACAAAATTTGAGGACACAGCATCGAGTGAGAAGTGAGAGGTGAGTGAGTGTAGCGAGGTGAGAGAGAGAGAGAGAGAGAGAGAGAGAGAGAGAGAGAGAGAGAGAGAGAGAGAGAGAGAGAGAGAGAGAGAGAGAGAGAGAGAGAGAGAGAGAGATTATGAGGTGTGTCAGGAGAGGTAGGAATGTGTCTGAATGAGTGAAGACTTTTTAGGTGCATTAAATCTGTGAAGTTTATAGTAATGTTAATGCAAGGTGAAGGAGACATAAGTATGATTCTCTGTGACATAGTTATGATGAGAGAGTTAAGGTGAGGAACTAAGTGAGTGTTGGAAGATATAAAAGAGGTAAAAGGTTTAACTCATTAGTGTAAAAGATGTTAGTGGTTGAAGAATATGAAGATGGGAAGTAAAGATTAATTAACAGTTTAGTTCTTAAAGTAATCGTCCAGACCATTTCATCATTCCTGATTTAATGCAGTCAAAATATAGCCATGATCGAGTATATCAACAATATGTTGTCACTTTTTGCATCCAGTCACCCGTTTTTAAATGATCCGCATTCAAAATCTGAAAATTCCCCGAGCTCTCAAAACACAACTGATGGCCAGCAGACGACGGACCACGGCTCGGTGACGTCACAGCAGGAAGCCTCTCAGCCCTGCCTGATACAGATACACGGAGACTCAGAAAAAAACATAGTACTTGAAGAATTTTGGGTGTTTCTGATAGATTTTTTTTTTGCGAAAAGGCATATACTTGCATCCTTCATGGGTACAATAAGAAAGCTGTACCTTTCCAGAGAGCTTAGCACCCATTTCCGACCTATTTGGCCGGGTTATGTGTGTGCAGCGCCGGTAAGAGACGGGTGAGAGCCGCGCGGCAAGACAATGTGTTTCACACCGCGGGACTCTCACCCGCCTCTTACCGGCGCTGCACACACATAACCTGGCCAAATAGGTCGGAAATGGGTGCTAAGCTCTCTGGAAAGGTACAGCTTTCTTGCTGTACCCATGAAGGATGCAAGTATATGCCATATCGCAAAAAAATCTATCAGAAACACCCGAAATTCTTCAAGTACTATGTTTTTTTCTGAGTCTCCGTGTATCTGTATCAGGCAGGGCTGGGAGGCTTCCTGCTGTGACGTCACCAGCATGCTTCCCGCCACGGCTGGAATGAGGTTGTTGTTTTTCCCGCGCTTTTTACAAAAGTAATGTTTTTAAGGAAATAAAGCGTGGAAATGAATAATTTTTTGTGGATTAGGTATTTTGAATGAACATTCAACATAATTATGCAAATAAAAAATAGGTCTGGACGATTTATTTAAGGTATTTTAATGTTTGGAAAATGTTTGGTAATATTCTACATTATGGATTTTGTTGTGCTTGTTTTTGGTAATTGTTAAGTTGAGTTTTTAGAGAAAATTTAGTATAAGGTATTATTTTGCTTCTTAGACTTTATTGATTTACTAGTTTTTAATATTAGGTAGTATTTTGGTATTTGGTATTAGATTTATTTATTAAGAAAATATTTGGATAAAATAAGTTGAAATATATGATAATAGTGATAAGTAATAATAGTATTGATGATGAAAATAATAATAAGTCAGTTAAGATGTAATGATAAATAATATTGATATTAAGAAATTTTATAGTAGTATTGACAATTATAATAATAATGATAATAGTAATGATGATAATGATATACCACAAATGAAGGCTAGTCGTAATTAAAAAAAGAAAAATAATGACAGAGACATCATCAGTTTTGGCCCAATAGAGTGCTTGCACTACGAGTATTTTCGCGGCAAAAGTTAATTACAAACTAGACTTACATTTACGGCGTTGTTGTGTTATACTGTGTTGTTGTTGTTGTTGTTGTTGTTGTTGTTGTGTTATGTTCCTGTCAGCTATGTAATGTATATCCCACGAGCTTCACGGGACACAAAGGCTGCACTGCTAACCCTGCTATGCTCTATGCTGGCTGTCCCAAAAGATTACAATAGATCGTACCAATAGATTACACATATCTAGTTTGTCATTTTTGTTTACATTCAAACTCGGCAAAAATAATGCTCCGTCACCTTACTCCTAAACTTTATCAAGTATAATCATCTTTAATTCCAATAAACTACAATAGATCGTCCAAATATATTAAAATAACACACATGTAGGATTCCTTCGTCATTTTT
This sequence comes from Chionoecetes opilio, assembly GCA_016584305.1. Lineage (NCBI taxonomy): Eukaryota > Metazoa > Arthropoda > Malacostraca > Decapoda > Majidae > Chionoecetes > Chionoecetes opilio. The sequence goes on along the minus strand of JACEEZ010021839.1, from coordinate 78,450 downwards.
GTTTACATTCAAACTCCACACCACCACCACCACCCGCACCCGCGTTCGAGATAATGTATAGATCAATAACCAAAAGGGCTAGACTCATGTGTAATACCACTTTTTATAGGTTTTCAGGGTCGAGAAATCTAAATAGGAAATTATTTCAACCATTTGAGGTCAAGATTACCCTTCAAGGTCAATCTAAAGGTAATTTTGAGGGCAAGTTTATCATTTTGGATGGTGTTTTGGTCAATATGTTAAACAATATTTCATTGCATGGGTTTCCAGGGGAGAGTAACCATATATTGGAGTTATGTTGACGATTTATGGAATTTCCATGTCAGGTTTATGAAATAATGGTCATCCATATCAGAGGTCAACCAGCGGTCAAACGTAGTTTAAAACCCTGAACGAGCTAAAATCATGAATAACACTACATTGTAGTGGTTTACCGGGTCAAGGAATCTGAATCCGTTATTATTTCAACCGCTGAAACACACTTCAATTGGCGTGAAAAAAACTGATGTTGGAAAATCTCCATCAAACTTCCTACATGCTAAATCACAACTAATAACCAGCTTTCCATTTACTACTTTTCAGGTGATGTCAAAATAATTAATAGCATATAAGAATTTAAGTCTTTTGCTTTTTGTTTAATTTTGTATTGTTGATATTTCTCAGATAATTTCAAGTTTGTGAACGTCGACAATTCCACCTTTCCGCAGCAACCTTTGGGTGGTCAGGAATCTGCAACTCAGCCTGCCATTGTGTCGCCATGTCAGAGGACGAAACAAGAGATGGAAGTTCTTGGACAATCATATATGACATATAATTGAATTAGCAATACATCAACTATGTCTTCTATCGATAATATGGATTGGGGACTATGTTGTCTATGTCAAACAGACATACCCCAAAAAATATTGCAAACTCCTAAAGAGGATGGACTTTTATCACTTGAGACAGATTTCAAAGACTTCAATGCTATCGATGCCACTAATCTTCCATCTGGTATCAATGTTACAATTAGTCAGTTGAATGATGGGTCAGGTATTGCAGCAACTCTTGAAACAAATGATGCCAAATATCACAAAACGTGCAGGAGTTACTGTAGTAGCTCCTGCTACTACAGTAACTCCTGGTGTGAAACGGGCGAAAGAGAAGCTAGAGAAAAAAGTCGGCCCTCAGATTAGTCCCAAATAACTCATCTGGGGAATTTCAACCTCCGGCCAATATTATATGCTGTGTAATCTGTAAGGGAAATGACACTGTCAATCTCCACAAAGCAACATCCGATTTATCAGACGCCAACCTAAAGGCTTGGGCAAAGACCACCAAGAACTTTCCTTTACTTGGCAGACTGGTTGCTGTAGCATCTGATGCACATGCCGCTGATGTCTATTATCACCATAAGTGTTATGTACGGCTGCGAGACTTCGCCCATGCTGCTGAGCAACGATAATTGGTGGGTCCCGCACATCCAGCATTCGATCCCATTATCTGCGCTCAAATTGTAGCCCTGATCGAACATTCGGACACCACCTTATTCAAGCTCTCGGAGCTACGCGAAATATATCAAAAGCTTATGTCTGATCAAGATCACCCATGCTGCGATAAAAAAGAACCAAACTCAACTTGATTCAAGAATCACCTCCTCGAGCTACTACCTGAATGGGCTGAAATTTTCCAAGGGGAATGAAGGGAGGAAGGATATATACATATCTCACAAATTGAAGGTTGCTGATGAGCTGGCTAAGACGTATGGGTCTCAAATTGGTCAAGGTGACGCACATATATTCATGCGGGCTGCCATTATGATGCACAATTATTATCTTCAGAGTCAGGAGCCTTTCGACGGCTCGTTCCCCCCTAACTGCCTCACCGCTCCAGTCAACGAGGAGATGATGAGTTTCTTCAACGTAGTGCTCCGGGGTCCATCAGCTCTTCATGGACGTGAGAAGATGGGTGGCGACATTAATCTGGATGCGAGGGAGAAGATCGCATGCAACATCACACAATTGCTCATCTACAATACTAGTAAGGGTACTCATCATGTATTTAAATCGGCTGCAATACGACACCACAAAGATCGAGAAAACCCCTTTCCCTTGTATCATGGGCTCAAACTGCATGGACAGGGACGGAACAAAAAACAAATTGGGATTGCCCATGAGCAGGGTATCTCAGTATCGTACAACCGCATCATGGAAGTGAAACTAGATGTTGCACGTCCAGTGTGTGCTCGTCATGCTCAGGATGGGGTAGTGGTACCAACCAACAGCCGCCTCAAGGTCTTCACCACCCATGATGTCGATAATATAGACAGCAAGACTCAGGGTAACTTCTCACTGGATGAGTTCCATGGATATGTCTTGAGTGTGACCAACCATCTCTCGCACGAGAACCGTGGAGTAAAGAGGGCACCCATTAAGCTTGACCCTGCGGACACGTCCACTCCCAAGCTACCAGACTCTTACGTGATCCAGCCCCCAGTAGAACTCAATCAAACTGATGTTTTTGCAACCAGACGTGGCGACAATGAAGTCCGGCCACCCCGTGATGATCGAGGGGCCAAAGTCAAAGACGAGGCATGGATGGAGCATGTCACTACGGTGCTGAAGGAAGGCACGATTGCTGATGGTGATGTCATTACCTGGTCGGGGTATAACTCGATGCTTGCCAGCGACGAGTCAGTGAAGCTCCCTGCCGAGATCGGCATCTATCCCCTATTCCCAGACAAGGCCGCTTCAGCTTCTTCAATGAAGCACGCGATGGATCTGACCATGCAGGGCACCGAGTTCCTCAACCCGGGCCAGACTAGCGTTCTCGGTGCAGATCAGCCACTATTCGCGCTCATAAAACTCATCCAATGGCAATACCCCGACACTTTGGGAGAAGACAAGCTGGCTGCTATGATGGGCGCACCGCATTACATATCGAAGACAAGGTACACCTGATGATCGGAAAGCTGTTGCGCGACTCACGGTGGGACACCATCCTTTCTCAGGCAGAAGTCTTGACATCCGGTCGAGCACAGTCTGCACTAAATGAACATCACATCAAGCGCACGAGGTACGCCCATCAAGTCACTCTCATTTCGCTGCACATGCTCAAGCAGTCTGCTTACTCAGAATATTGCGAGAATGTATTGTAATGGGCGCACCTGAGTCATTCCAGTTGTGGAATCAACGTTCCCAAACCGTACCCCAGTTCAAGTTCTGGTCAACCATAATCAATCTGAAGCTCCTGATGGCTCGCTTTGTGCGTTCCCTGAGGGAGGGTGACTTCGCACTTGTGCAAGCATTCGACGAACTATGCGGCTGGTTTCATGCCCTAGATCACACGAACTACGCACGTTGGCTGCCGGTGCACGTACGTGACATGGTCGAAGTCGCCGAGAAACACCCCGAAGTACATGCTGAATTCAGAAAGGGCAACTTTTGTGTCCAGAAGTCAGCAAGAAAGTTCAGCCTCATGGCCAAGGACCAATCCCATGAACAGTCCAACAAAAGCATGCAAGCTCATGGCGGAGCAGTTGGACTTTATGAGAACCCTGAGGCCCTTACCCTCTTCATGCTGGCCGGACTTGACTGTGCACGAATTGTTGAAGAGTTCGAGGCAGTTCACGACTCACCATCAACATCCACCGCTCATCACGAGGAAGGACACAGCATGCAAGTTAAATTTTGAGAGGACGTGCTCACATTCGTCAAGGTGGTAGAGCAGCTGGGAAACCCTTTCCTTGCAACAAGTCAGGAGCTTGTTGCACTCGATACTCAGAACGTCATGGACCAGGCCGTCACTACGTCTCTCTCTCGAATCTGTGAAGCTGGCCAGGCCCTTCATGCAACATATGTCACAGAAAGACTGGAAAAGGCTTCTTCACCAATATCTGACACAATTTCACGAAAGAACATGCTAAACTTCGCCAACCGTCCGGACCCCAAGAAAAAAGTCAAGAACGACAGGGGTGTACGGAAACACAACATGACCTTAGTCACCCAACTCTTCCTTTCACTCCAGTCGCGTCCCGATGCCAATATGACAGACTCCTTTCGGTATGAAAATCAGAGAGAGCCACCGAGTCTGGCGGATCGAGGGTTGCTGCGATCTGGGACGAAGTCCGACATTCTCCAAAGCCTAAATGCACCCACTGGCCGTGCAGTTGCTGCCAAACACGCCACGGTTGTAGTGTTGGATATGGCGGCAGTGATCCATATGGTGCGCCCCTACCGCAAAGACATTCAACGAGTATGCAACACTCCACATCGTACCGTATCTGGAGGCCCATATGAAGGATGGTACCCAGCGCATGGACGTCGTATGGGATAATTACCCAGAGAAAAATAATCTCAAAGCTCTCACGCAGCAACGACGTGGGAATGGCCCAAGGACAAGAGTCGGCGATGGAAGAACCAAAATCCCGAAGCGTGAATGGAAAAGTGGCTTTCTGAAGAATGAAGAGAACAAAAAGGAGCTGTTCACGTTCATCAGCACCAAAATCTCCAAAAGTGACATGGGCGGAAAGCTCCTGTGTAGCACCCACTTCGAGACTGTGCTCTCCAACAAGCCTTGTGATCTCGCGACACTGCAGCCGTGCAATCATTCCGAAGCGGACACCAGGATCCTCCTGCATCTAGCACATGCCGCAGAGGAGGGTCATACGACAGCCTATGTTCGAACAGTGGACAGCGACATCGTTGTTCTGGCAGTCCGATTTTTCGAGACCCTCGGCCTGTCAGAGCTGTGGGTGGGATTCGGCACTGGGAAAAATTACCGTGACATTCCGGTCCATACCATCTGCTCTGATCTCGGTCCTTCTAAATCTTTGGCACTACCGCTGTTCCACAGCCTAACGGGGTGTGACACCACATCACAGGTTTTGGGTTGCGGCAAAAAGTCCGCCTGGGCAGCCTGGACAAGCATACCGGATCTCGCTGAAACACTAGTGGCTCTTACACACAACCCTGACCTATTCAGTCTCGAGTTCGAAGTACATAGTCATGTACAGCAAGAACTGTGTTGCAGCCGGTGTTAACGAAGCCAGGTATCACCTGTTCACCACTGGAAGCAGAGTGCTGGAAAACATCCCACCTACCCAAGCTGCCCTGTTCCAGCATGTGAAGCGTGCACTTCTCCAGGCGAGCTTCTACTGGAATCAAGCCACCACAGTCCAGCAGGAAATTCCCGACTTCAGTGAGTGGGGATGGCACAAAGACTCCACAGGTACATGGCAACCACTATGGACCATTCTCAGCGACGCATCAGTGGCATGTGCCATTCTCCTGCACTGTGGCTGCCTCAAAGCATGCACAGGAAGATGCAAATGCAACCGTGCCGGCGTCCGATGCACGACACTCTGCAAATATGAAGGCGGGTGCATTAACAATGATGATGGTTATGCCAATTAGTAGACCAGCATCAAGTCATGAACTATATATGTAACTGATAGGAGTAAAATGATTGGTTTATCACATAAACATAATCAACAAAATCACAAAGGCATAACTAAATTCTAATGTACCGTATTTCTAACATTTAAATACAACCAGCATATACTGTTGTAATACTTTTTACAGCAAATATAACATCTGAATATCTAAACAAACATGTTCCCTGAATAATCGTAATTTCATTTTAGTACTCGCTATTAATCTTTGACATTTGACCCCAAATCGTTAAAATCAAATCAGATATAGAGAGCTAATCCCACAAACCCCAAGAAAGTTGTATTATTTGTGATCTTGTCCGGATGGGTTTTAACGTTTGGTTCTTATGACCTCTATTGTTACTCTGACATGCAATGTTGCCTCCAATTGTCAGCATAATGCTAGATTTGGGTTACTCATGCACAAAAACCTATTCAATTATGTAATTTGGTATACCGTGAGTCCCTGACATAAATCCCACAAAAGATGACATTTGACCTCAAAATGACATTTAGATTGACCTTGAGGGGTAACCTTGACCTGAAATGGTTGAAATAAGGTCATATTTAGATTCTTTAACCCTGAAAACCTATAGAAAGTGGTATTACACATGATTCTACCTCTTTTGTTATTTACCTATGATTTACCTCGAACGCGGATGGCGACCATATTGGATTTCGCCAAAATGGCGGTCCCGGGGGGCGCCTGGCTTGGCGCCCGGCAGAAATCGAAAAAGTATGGTATAGGCGACATGTAGGCCAAATATGGTACTTTCGGAAGAATCTGAACCAAACCACCCCTATACTGCCCTAACGGCCCTGACTACTTGTCTCCTGCCTCACCAACCTCTCTCTCTCATACATACTTCTCTACCCACGCACTTCCCTTCTAAACCGATAACCCTTCCTCCTCCTCCTCCTCCTCCTCCTCCTCTCCTCCTCCTCGTCCTCGTTCTCGTTCTCGTCCTCCTCCTCCTCCTCCTCGTCCTCCTCGTCCTCCTCCTCCTCCTCCTCCTTCATTCTTCCGAGCCTTCAACTTCGCTATGCTTTTACCTCTAACACGTAGAAACTATAGTGGTAGAAAGTAGACACACAGGCAGCCTCGTTTGGCTCAGTAGGGCTATTGCTGTCTGTTCTTCTTTTGTATTCCTTTGTATTCCTTTGTATTCCTATGTATTTCTTTGCATTCCTTTGTATTCCTTTGCATTCCTTTGTATTCCTCTTCCTCCTCTTCCTCCTCTTCCTCCTCTTCCTCCTCTTCCTCTTCTTCCTCCTCCTCCTCCTCCTCCTCCTCCTCCTCCTCTTCCTCCTCCTCCTCCTCCTCCTCCTCCTCCTCCTCCTCCTCCTCCACAACATCTTCTTTCTGCGTGATGAACTAAACTCGTCCATCATATCGACTTGGAGGTTAAACTCAAAGACGAGATCGAGGATGAGAAATACGGGCGATGTCATTACGTGTGCTGAGTGATCGCCGCGGCCTTGTGGGATACAGAAAGCAGCCGGTGTGATGCATTATTGTAGAGAGAGAGAGAGAGAGAGAGAGAGAGAGAGATGAGAGAGAGATGTAGAAGAACGTGAGAGAGGACAGACGATAGGTAGAGCAATGAAGGGAATGGAGGAGAGAGAGGAGGAGGAATATTCTAGTTATTCTAGTAGTATCGAGTATCGTAAACGCAACGCTTGAGAGAGGACAGTCGATGGTGTTAGCAATGATAGTGGTGAATGGAGGAGGAGGAGAGGAGGAAGAAGAAGAGGAAGAAGAAGAGGAGGTATAGAATAAGAGGAGCTGGTCCGGAATAACAAGAGGTAATTGGTCAGATATGAAACACCCTTGTTCACCTCTGCGGGAAATAACTGAGCCATATATAGTAGTTCTTCCTTCTGTTACAGCCTGGTACTTCCTTCCATCCAGCCTTCATACCGTCACTACCGTCCTGTTACTGAAGATTTAAGCTTATATTGTGCTATTAACAGTTCAGTATCAATAGTTTTCATAGTATTGTAACTAAATTAGCAATACGAGGTTTTTTCTGACCGCTACAACGCTTATTTCGCCTGTTATCTTCTTCTTACTAAAGACTTAAGCTTATATTGTGCCTATTAATAGTTCAATATCAATATTTTCACGGTCTAAATAACTAAATCAGTAATATGAGCTAGGGTATCCTGAACGATACAACGCTTATTTCGGCTTTTTCCAGTAGTATAGCCCTCTGAATTCCTCCCTGTTAGATCTAATTAACACCATAATTCCAATAGTTTTCATCGTCTAAATAACTAACTCAGCAATACGAGTTTTTTTTTCTGAATGCTACTACGTTTTTTTCGGCTTTTTTTCCAGCAGTAGAGCCTTCTGAATGTCTTTCTATTAGAACTACGTCCACAGGCATTAACACTTTACCTGTCTCTCCCTACTGGATCGTCGCTTTGAGTTTTGTTGGGTCAGGAAACGAGGCATCCTTCACACGAGGCGTTTTAGTCAATCAGTCTGTGTCAACCTCACCCCGTTCGTCCATCCGGTGTCGTGTGAGCAGCAGTCTGTTTAAGAGGTGCAGTTCGCCTTTGTTTACTAACAAAAGGAAACGGGAACTGCGTACGCGTTGAGGGGAATATTTACTAATATTGACATGCTGATCAACAAAGGCATGTCCACGCGTCCTACGACAACAAACCCATCTTTATTTATCAACAAAAGGGGGGGGGGGCACGAAGTGGAACACTCGCCGACGTCGGCGAGAATTCCTATCGGCGACAGTCATAGGTTGGGTTTTGAGCATATATGATATGTACATGAACATAATTATGTACATATGTATATGAGGCATTCAATTTCGTACAGAAATGTCCTGTCAGCAGGAGATGGGGCCTTAACCACCCGTGTTCAAGAATGCAATCTGCCCCACACAGGTATCATATTCACCTGATACACATCAAAATAGTATTTTCTTTTTAATTAGCAAGATGCTGTATTCCGTAAATTTACTCATGATTCACTGTAAACAGGCTATATAATGGTCATTCACATCAGTAATACAAAAGCAGAGCGCATTATTCGATTCATGAATGTTTTTCCTATGAAAGAATAAAAACAGTTTACCCTCCCTTACTTTAGCGGACATTCAGTATTAGTAAATATTCCCCTCAACGCGTGCACAGCTCCCGTTTTCTTCCGGCGGCTTTGTTGATCAACATGTCTTTGTTAGTAAACGGACTGCACCTCGTAAACAGACTGCTGCCCACACGACACCGGCACCGCTCGTAAAAGCCATCCGTCTTCTGGCCTTCGCTAGATAATTACACGCAAATGAGACTATTATGTCCTGATTCCACTGGAACTATGTGTGTGTGTGTTTGTGTGTGTGTGGGGGAGGGGGGGTACAGCGCTGGATACTCTCACGTTTCTATGTTAGTTAATTTGTTTTCCTGGACGTGGGAGTTCAGTAGATTTATGGTGATGAAGACTATCTAAGCTTTGAGCGTCGACGACCGGCCTTCCTCCCTCCCGCGACCCATTAAACAGTGGGTAAAACACGGCCGAGGAGGATTGAAAGGACTCGGACAGCGCAGATGTGGATGTGGATTGTGGATGCGTATAAACCACCTTCTCATTGAATGTCCTAATGCAGTGTTGTGTTGTACTTTAAACATAAATAAAGGCTATTAGTGTATATGTGTAAAATGAATAGTAATTTATTGATTTATATATTGTTTTAGGGATGTGTGATGTTATCGTATATAATCCCAGCTAGCCAGTGTCTGCCCGTCACCCCCAAACATCCTTCCACACCTTCCTTTCCTTCCTTCATCCTTGCATACTGCCGGGGTAAGGCTGCGGGAGTTTGCTACTTTGCGACTCCTCGTCCTCCCTTGCCTGCCTCTGACACCGCTGTGACACGCTGGCATTGTCCGCTAAGTGTTCCTTTATCAATGCTTCTCTTTTGCCACCGAGTTCACACTTACTTTCTCTCCTTCCTTCCTCTTTTTTTCCAGCAAATTTTGAGAGAATTTTAAGTTTGATAAATATTTTTCTTGAAATTTAAACGTGTATTAAGAGTGAAACACGCCTTTGATTTATTTATGTGCTTTTATATACATTTTGTGCTGGACCAAAGACTATACTGGACTTGCTACTAGTGCCCCGCGCCAACCCGCCCATGACCAGTGGAGGCCAGTTTTGCGATTCCTGACATTTTCGAACATCATTCCCATCTCCCTACCTATAGTTTATCAGTATAAATGATATACCGTTATCTTCGTAAATGTTTGTTCTATAATATTATCAAATAAAAAACAGTAAAATACACTAAAGAAATGTCATTATGAGAGAGTGAAGAAATATGCATGAACTCAATATTCACTTAAACTCTTCGCCATTTAATATTTTGCAAGCAAACTTTTTACATGAAACATAGCAATATAAGCGGATTTTCATTAGCTTTCCATTGATATATTTCGTTTTCTGATAAATGAATTACGACCATGCATAAAGTAGCGTTAACTAAAAATACAACATCATCAATCTGGTCGGCAAGTAAAAATAGTGTTCCATGAATACAGTAGACTATGGTTTATAGGTTTAGAAGGGAAGTGCGTGGGTAGAGAAGAATGTATGAGAGAGAGAGGTTGGTGAGGCAGGAGACAAGTAGTCAGGGCCGTTAGGGCAGTATAGGGGTGGTTTGGTTCAGATTCTTCCGAAAGTACCATATTTGGCCTACATGTCGCCTATACCATACTTTTTCGATTTCTGCCGGGCGCCAAGCCAGGCGCCCCCCGGGACCGCCATTTTGGCGAAATCCAATATGGTCGCCATCCGCGTTCGAGGTCAATCATAGGTAAATAACCAAAAGAGGTAGAATCATGTGTAATACCACTTTCTATAGGTTTTCAGGGTTAAAGAATCTAAATATGACCTTATTTCAACCATTTCAGGTCAAGGTTACCCCTCAAGATCAATATAAAGGTCATTTTGAGGTCAAATGTCATCTTTTGTGGGATTTATGTCAGGGACTAACGGTATACCAAAATTACATAATTGAATAGGTTTTTGTGCATGAGTAACCCAAATCTAGCATTATGCTGACAATTGGAGGCAATATTGCATGTCAGAGTAACAATAGAGGTCATAAGAACCAAACGTTAAAACCCATCCGGACAAGATCACAAATAATACAACTTTCTTGGGGTTTGTGGGATTAGCTCTCTATATCTGATTTGATTTTAACGATTTGGGGTCAAATGTCAAAGATTAATAGCGAGTACTAAAATGAAACTACGATTATTCAGGGAACATGTTTGTTTAGATATTCAGATGTTATATTTGCTGAAAAAATTATTACAACAGTATATGCTGGTTGTATTTAAATGTTAGAAATACGGTACATTAGAATTTAGTTATGCCTTTGTGATTTTGTTGATTATGTTTAAGTGATAAACCAATAATTTTACTCCTATCAGTTACATATATAGTTCATGACTTGATGCTGGTCTACTAATTGGCATAACCATCATCATTGTTAATGCACCCGCCTTCATATTTGCAGAGTGTCGTGCATCGGACGCCGGCACGGTTGCATTTGCATCTTCCCGTGCATGCTTTGAGGCAGCCACAGTGCAAGAGAATGGCACATGCCACTGATGCGTCGCTGAGATTGGTCCATAGTGGTTGCCATGTACACTCACGGCCATTTCTGGGCGAGAAATGTCCCTCAAAAACTCACCCCAAACTACCTAGCGTGTCACCTCTTTATCTTTTTAAATGCCTTATCAAAGGTCACTTGATAGCAGAAGGGAAACACACACACACACACACACACTACATATCCTCCTCAATTTTTTCTACCGCGGTCAATTGACCCTATCACCCGCCCTTCCCCCCCCCCTCTCTCTTCCATCCTTCTGTGACCTATTTGTAAATAGTTCTTCTCCATTAACTCTCTCTCTCTCTCTCTCTCTCTCCTCTCTCTCTCTCTCTCTCTCTCTCTCTCTCTCTTTCATTCGAGAGAAAGAAAGAGAGAGAGAAACAGCTGTGCAGGCTTCATCTTGGCGGTGAGGGGGCTATAATGGAAAAAGTTATCATAATCATTATTGGAAGAAAATCAAATACAATAATGATAAGAATACTATTTCAACATATGCATTTCTGAATGGGAGGTAAATCATATTGCGAGCAAAAAAATGCAAAATGCATCTCTCTCTCTCTCTCTCTCTCTCTCTCTCTCTCTCTCTCTCTCTCTCTCTCTCTCTCTCTCTCTCTCTCTCTCTCTCTCTCTCTCTCTGTATTTTTTTACCTCCTCCTCCTCTTCTTCCATTCACCCTCTTCTCCTCCTACCCTCTAATCTCTCTAATCTCTCTTTATTCTGACCGCGGAGAATTGACCCTTGACCCCCTTCCCACCCCTCAACGCTCTCTCTCCTGCCCTCGACCTCTTAATAACTCCGCTATGAACACTCAAATTCCTTTTATAGGCAAGTGGTTGTTCTGTCTTATATATTTGTTTTATATTTCTTCTCCATTCTCTCTCACTCACAGACCTTTCTGGGCGAGAAATATCCCTCAAAAACTCACCCCAAACTACCTTGCGTGTCACTTCCTTATCTTTTTAAAATGCCTTATCAAAGGTCACTTGAGAGCAGAAGGGAAAAACACACACACACACACACACACCACACACACACACACACACACACACACACACACACACACACACACACACACACACACACACACAAACACACACACACATCTCTCAGTTGGACGAACGGATAAGGAGGAGAGAGAGAGAGAGAGAGAGGCTGGTAGGAAGGCTGCTTAAACACTTGGGATCTTATTTAGAGCTGCCCACGGGAGTCATATATGAAAATCCAGTAGGTCATTTATACACCACAATTTTCTCCCAATAAGAAAATAATACGTCCTTAATTCTCATACAAATCTGCCTCAATTTTTCCTACCGCGGTCAATTGTCCTTATCACCCGCCACCTTCCCCCCTCTCTCTCCTCCATCCTTCTGTGACTTCCTCCTATTTGTACATTGATATTCTCCATTAACTCTCCTCTCTCTCTCTCTCTCTCTCTCTCTCTCTCTCTCTCTCTCTCTCTCTCTCTCTCTCTCTCTCTCTCTCTCTCTCTCTCTCTCTCTCTCTCTCTCTCTCTCTCTCTCTCTCTCTCTCTCTCCTTCCATCTCATTCGAGACAGAGAGATAATGTTGTTTTGTATTTATTCAATTTATTTTTTATTATCATTATTTTATTTATTTGTTATAGCAATGACGCGGGACGCGAATATTTTTTCCCCGAACACGGGGAAAGGTTACGGTTAAGGATACGATAAGGTTAGGATATATATGTTACGTATAGATATCTTTACAGAACTTTGTGTGGGAATCACAACGAGGGTATTTTCAAGAAAATCCTATGGTTAGTTTCGGAGCTACAGCCAAGCGTAGAGGGCCGTGCATCAGAGCAAACCTGTCTTAAAAAAATATTTACCTTGACAGGATGGACTTGCTGGGTGTGGGAGCCTCTGTATGGAGGAAGAAGGAAGGCAGGCTTATCTCTTCTTCTACCCTCCGTTTATCTCTCTCTCTCTCTCTCTCTCTCTCTCTCTCTCTCTCTCTCTCTCTCTCTCTCTCTCTCTCTCTCTCTCTCTCTCTTGGCATTGGACTGCAGTGGAAAAGAATGGGCATTTCCTCTCAGTCGTAATATAGTTTTCCTCCCATGCAGCATAATATATTAATCAACGTTAAAATAGTGTTCTAATTATTATTGCAGTTGATTTTCTACCAATAATGATTGTTCCGTTATCGCCCCCCCTTCTCTCTCTCTCTCTCTCTCTCTCTCTCTCTCTGTATTTTCTTTCCTCCCCATCCCCTCCTTTTTCCTACCGCGGTAATATGACCCTATCTCCCGCCTCCCCCCCTCTCCCCCCTCTGTCTCCTGCCCTGGATTCCTCCCTGTTTCTACTTTCTTTCCGCACTCAAATTTATATTATAATCGTATTATATTAGGTGGTTCTCTGTTTTATATATTTGTTTTATATTTCTTCCCCATTAACTCTTCTCTCTCTCTCTCTCTCTCTCTCTCTCTCTCTCTCTCTCTCTCTCTCTCTTCCTCTCTCTCTCTCTCTCTCTCTCTCTCCTCTCCTCTCTCTCTCTCTCTCTCTCTCTCTCTCGTCAGAGTATCAGAGATACACAGCAGATGTGTGTGTGTGTGTGCGTGTGTGTGTGTGTGTGTGTGTGTGTGTGTGTGTGTGTGTGTGTGTGTATTCCCCTTCTAGTATCTACGCCCGTCGATAAGGCATTTAAAAGGAAGTGACACGCCAGGAGGTTTGGGGTGACCGGATTTTCGCCCGGCTAAGGCGGGGAGTGTACCTGTGGAGTCTTTGTGCCATCCCCACTCACCGAAGTCGGGAATTTCCTGCTGGACTGTGGTGGCTTGATTCCAGTAGAAGCTCGCCTGGAGAAGTGCACGCTTCACATGCTGGAACAGGGCAGCTTGGGTAGGTGGGATGTTTTCCAGCATTCTGCTTCCAGTGGTGAACAGGTGATACCTGGCTTCGTTGACACCGGCTGCAACACAGTTCTTGCTGTACATGACTATGTACTACGAACTCGAGACTGAATAGGTCAGGGTTGTGTGTAAGAGCCACTAGTGTTTCAGTGAGATCCGGTATGCTTGTCCAGGCTGCCCAGGCGGTCTTTTTGCCGCAGCCCAGAAACTGTGATGTGGTGTCACACCCCGTTAGGCTGTGGAACAGCGGTAGTGCCAAAGATTTAGAAGGACCGAGATCAGAGCAGATGGTATGGACCGGAATGTCACGGTAATTTTTCCCAGTGCCGAATCCCACCCACAGCTCTGACAGGCCGAGGGTCTCAAAAAATCGGACTGCCAGAACAACGATGTCGCTGTCCACTGTTCGAACATAGGCTGTCGTATGACCCTCCTCTGCGGCATGTGCTAGATGCAGGAGGATCCTGGTGTTCGCTTCGGAATGATTGCACGGCTGCAGTGTCGCGAGATCACAAGGCTTGTTGGTGAGCACAGTCTCGAAGTGGGTGCTACACAGGAGCTTTCCGCCCATGTCACTTTTGGAGATTTTGGTGCTGATGAACGTGAACAGCTCCTTTTTGTTCTCTTCATTCTTCAGAAAGCCACTTTTCCATTCACGCTTCGGGATTTTGGTTCTTCCATCGCCGACTCTTGTCCTTGGGCCATTCCCACGTCGTTGCTGCGTGAGAGCTTTGAGATTATTTTTCTCTGGGTAATTATCCCATACGACGTCCATGCGCTGGGTACCATCCTTCATATGGGCCTCCAGATACGGTACGATGTGGAGTGTTGCATACTCGTTGAATGTCTTTGCGGTAGTGGGGCGCACCATATGGATCACTGCCGCCATATCCAACACTACAACCGTGGCGTGTTTGGCAGCAACTGCACGGCCAGTGGGTGCATTTAGGCTTTGGAGAATGTCGGACTTCGTCCCAGATCGCAGCAACCCTCGATCCGCCAGACTCGGTGGCTCTCTGATTTTCATACCGAAAGAAGTCTGTCATATTGGCATCGGGACGCGACTGGAGTGTAAGGAAGAGTTGGGTGACTAAGGTCATGTTGTGTTTCTGTACACCCCTGTCGTTCTTGACTTTTTTCTTGGGGTTCGGACGGTTGGCGAAGTTTAGCATGTTCTTTCGTGAAATTGTGTCAGATATTGGTGAAGAAGCCTTTTTCAGTCTTTCTGTGACATATGTTGCATGAAGGGCCTGGCCAGCTTCACAGATTCGAGAGAGAGGCGTAGTGACGGCCTGGTCCATGACGTTCTGAGTATCGAGTGCAACAAGCTCCTGACTTGTTGCAAGGAAAGGGTTTCCCAGCTGCTCTACCACCTTGACGAACGTGAGCACGTCCTCTCAAAATTTAACTTGCATGCTGTGTCCTTCCTCGTGATGAGCGGTGGATGTTGATGGTGAGTCGTGAACTGCCTCGAACTCTTCAACAATTCGTGCACAGTCAGGTCCGGCCAGCATGAAGAGGGTAAGGGCCTCAGGGTTCTCATAAAGTCCAACTGCTCCGCCATGAGCTTGCATGCTTTTGTTGGACTGTTCATGGGATTGGTCCTTGGCCATGAGGCTGAACTTTCTTGCTGACTTCTGGACACAAAAGTTGCCCTTTCTGAATTCAGCATGTACTTCGGGGTGTTTCTCGGCGACTTCGACCATGTCACGTACGTGCACCGGCAGCCAACGTGCGTAGTTCGTGTGATCTAGGGCATGAAACCAGATGCATAGTTCGTCGCATGCTTGCACAAGTGCGAAGGCACCCTCCCTCAGGGAACGCACAAAGCGAGCCATCAGGAGCTTCAGATTGATTATGGTTGACCAGAACTTGAACTGGGGTACGGTTTGGGAACGTTGATTATACAACTGGAATGACTCAGGTGGGCCCATTACAATACATTCTCGCAATATTCTGAGTAAGCAGACTGCTTGAGCATGTGCAGCGAAATGAGAGTGACTTGATGGGCGTACCTCGTGCGCTTGATGTGATGTTCATTTAGTGCAGACTGTGCTCGACCGGATGTCAAGACTTCTGCCTGAGAAAGGATGGTGTCCCACCGTGAGTCGCGCAACAGCTTTCCGATCATCAGGTGTACCTTGTCTTCGATATGTAATGCGGTGCGCCCATCATAGCAGCCAGCTTGTCTTCTCCCAAAGTGTCGGGGTATTGCCATTGGATGAGTTTTATGAGCGCGAATAGTGGCTGATCTGCACCGAGAACGCTAGTCTGGCCCGGGTTGAGGAACTCGGTGCCCTGCATGGTCAGATCCATCGCGTGCTTCATTGAAGAAGCTGAAGCGGCCTTGTCTGGGAATAGGGGATAGATGCCGATCTCGGCAGGGGGCTTCACTGACTCGTCGCTGGCAAGCATCGAGTTATACCCCGACTAGGTAATGACATCACCATCAGCAATCGTGCCTTCCTTCAGCACCGTAGTGACATGCTCCATCCATGCCTCGTCTTTGACTTTGGCCCCTCGATCATCACGGGGTGGCCGGACTTCATTGTCGCCACGTCTGGTTGCAAAAACATCAGTTTGATTGAGTTCTACTGGGGGCTGGATCACGTAAGAGTTGGTAGCTTAGGGAGTGGACGTGTCCGCAGGGTCAAGCTTAATGGGTGCCCTCTTTACTCCACGGTTCTCGTGCGAGAGATGGTTGGTCACACTCAAGACATATCCATGGAACTCATCCAGTGAGAAGTTACCCTGAGTCTTGCTGTCTATATTATCGACATCATGGGTGGTGAAGACCTTGAGGAGGCTGTTGGTTGGTACCACTACCCCATCCTGAGCATGACGAGCACACACTGCACGTGCAACATCTAGTTTCACTTCCATGATGCGGTTGTACGATACTGAGATACCCTGCTCATGGTCAATCCCAATTTGTTTTTTGTTCCGTCCGTGTCCATGCAGTTTGAGCCCATGATACAAGGGAAAGGGGTTTTCTCGATCTGTGTGGTGTCTTATTGCAGCCGATTTAAATACATGATGAGTACCCTTACTAGTATTGTAGATGAGCAATTGTGTGATGTTGCATGCGATCTTCTCCCTTGCATCCAGATTAACGTCGCTACCCATCTTCTCACGTCCATGAAGAGCTGATGGACCCCGGAGCACTACGTTGAAGAAACTCATCATCTCCTCGGTGACTGGAGCGGTGAGGAAGTTAGGGAGAACGAGCCGTCGAAAGGCTCCTGACTCTGAAGATAATAATTGTGCATCATAATGGCAGCCCGCATGAATGTGCGTCACCTTGACCAATTTGAGACCTATACGTCTTAGCCAGCTCATCAGCAACCTTCAATTTGTGAGATATGTATATATCCTTCCTCCCTTCATTCCCCTTGGAAAATTTCAGCCCATTCAGGTAGTAGCTCGAGGAGGTGATCCTTGAATCAAGTTGAGTTTGGTTCTTTTTTATCGCAGCATGGGTGATCTTGATCAGACAAGCTTTTGATACATTTCGCGTAGCTCCGAGAGCTTGAATAAGGTGGTGTCCGAATGTTCGATCAGGGCTACAATTTGAGCGCAGATAATGGGATCGAATGCTGATGTGCGGGACCCACCAATTATCGTTGCTCAGCAGCATGGGCGAAGTCTCGCAGCCGTACATAAACACTTATGTGTATGAATAGACATCAGCGGCATGTGCATCAGATGCTACAGCAACCAGTCTGCCAAGTAAAGGAAAGTTCTTGGTGGTCTTTGCCCAAGCCTTTAGGTTGGCGTCTGATAAATCGGATGTTGCTTTGTGGAGATTGACCGTGTCATTTCCCTTACAGATTACACAGCATATGATATTGGCCGGAGGTTGAAATTCCCCAGATGAGTTATTTAGGACTAATCTGAGGGCCGGCTTTTTTCTCTAGCTTCTCTTTCGCCCGTTTCACACGAGAACTACTACAGTAACTCCTGCACGTTTTGTGATATTTGGCATCATTTGTTTTAAGAGTTGCTGCAATACCTGACCCATCATTCAACTGACTAATTGTAACATTGATACCAGATGGAAGATTAGTGGCATCGATAGCATTGAAGTCTTTGAGATTTGTCTCAAGTGATAAAAGTCCATCCTCTTTAGGAGATTGCAATATTTTTTGGGATATGTCTGTTTGACATAGACAACATAGTCCCCAATCCATAGTATCGATAGCAGACATAGTTGATGTATTGCTAATTCAATTATATGTCATATATGATTGTCCAAGAACTTCCATCTCTTGTCTCGTCCTCTGACATGGCGACACAATGGCAGGCTGAGTTGCAGATTCCTGACCACCCAAAGGATGCTGCGGAAAGGTGGAATTGTCGACGTTCACAAACTTGAAATTATCTGAGAAATATCAACAATACAAAATTAAACAAAAAGCAAAAGACTTAAATTCTTATATGCTATTAATTATTTTGACATCACCTGAAAAGTAGTAAATGGAAAGCTGGTTATTAGTTGGGATTTAGCATGTAGGAAGTTTGATGGAGATTTTCCAACATCAGTTTTTTTCACGCCAATTGAAGTGTGTTTCAGCGGTTGAAATAATAACGGATTCAGATTCCTTGTCCCGGTAATCCACTACAATGTAGTGTTATTCATGATTTTAGCTCGTTCAGCGTTTTAAACTACGTTTGACCACTGGTTGACCTCTGGTATGGATGACCATTATTTCATAAACCTGACATGGAAATTCCATAAATCGTCAACATAACTCCAATATATGATTACTCTCCCCTGGAAGGAACCCATGCAATGAAATATTGTTTAACATATTGACCAAAACACCATCCAAAATGATAAACTTGCCCTCAAAATTACCTTTAGATTGACCTTGAGGGGTAATCTTGACCTCAAATGGTTGAAATAATGTCCTATTGGATTTCTCGACCCTGAAAACCTATAAAAAGTGGTATTACACATGATTCTAGCCCTTTTGGTTATTGATCTATACATGACCTCGAACGCGGGTGCGGGTGGTGGTCATATTGGATTTTGCCAAAATGGCGGTCCCGGGGGGCGCCCGGCTTGGCGCCCGGCAGAAATCGAAAAAATATGGTATAGGCGACATGTGGGCCAAATATGGTGCTTTTTGGAAGAATGTGAACCAAAATATACCTAACAGACCTAACTAAAGGGTTTGTGTGGCAAAGAACGCTCTGATGGAAGATGATGAGGTTAAGGGAAGCGTAAAGTGTCGCTCATGCATGGGGAAAAATGTATTAAGGGAATTTCTCATAGAAACTTAAAAAGGCCCAAAACCTATACGAAGTGTCGTGATATTTCTCTCTCTGAAAGAATCTACATAAATGTTAATCAACTTACATAATTCCTTAGACACAATATTTCAGTCTCCAAAGAAGGCAGCACGTAACATAAAATACCCTAAAGATAACACTAAGAATACCACGTAATTCAAACCACGAGTCTGCTATAGAACTAAGAGAGAAGAGTAAACAAAGGACATCCACATTTACGAAAGATTAAAAGGAAACTTTGTAGGTGACGAGGTATCATTCTTATAGAGTTTGAATGTAAACAAAAATGACGAAGGAATCCTACATGTGTGTTATTTTAATATATTTGGACGATCTATTGTAGTTTATTGGAATTAAAGATGATTATACTTGATAAAGTTTAGGAATAAGGTGACGAAGCATTACTTTTGCCGAGTTTGAATGTAAACAAAAATGACAAACTAGATATGTGTAATCTATTGGTACGATCTATTGTAATCTTTTGGGACAGCCAGCATAGAACATAGCAGGGTTAGCAGTGCAGCCTTTGTGTCCCGTGAAGCTCGTGGGATATACATTACATAGCTGACAGGAACATAACAACAACAACAACAACAACAACAACAACAACCACAGTATAACAACAACGCCGTAAATGTAAGTCTAGTTTGTAATTAACTTTTGCCGCGAAAATACTCGTAGTGCAAGCACTCTATTGGGCCAAAACTGATGATGTCTGTCATTATTTTTCTTTTTTTAATTACGACTAGCCTTCATTTGTGGTATATCATTATCATCATTACTATTATCATTATTATTATAATTGTCAATACTACTATAAAATTTCTTAATATCAGTATTATTTATCATTACATCTTAACTGACTTATTATTATTTTCATCATCAATACTATTATTACTTATCACTATTATCATATATTTCAACTTATTTTATCCAAATATTTTCTTAATAAATAAATATAATACCAAATACCAAAATACTACCTAATAATAAAAACTAGTAAATCAATAAAGTCTAAGAAGCAAAATAATACCTTATACTAAATTTTCTCTTAAAACTCAACTTAACAATTACCAAAAACAACCACAACAAAATCCATAATGTAGAATATTACCAAACATTTTCCAAACATTAAAATACCTTAAATAAATCGTCCAGACCCATTTTTTACTTGCATAATTATGTTGAATGTTCATTCAAAATACCTAATCCACAAAAAATTATTCATTTCCACGCTTTATTTCCCTAAAAACATTACTTTGTAAAAAGCACGAGAAAAACAACAACCTCATTCCAGCCGTGGCGGGAAGCATGCTGGTGACGTCACAGCAGGAAGCCTCCCAGTCCTGCCTGATACAGATACACGGAGACTCAGAAAAAAACATAGTACTTGAAGAATTTTGGGTGTTTCTGATAGATTTTTTTGCGATATGGCATAAAACTTGCATCCTTAAATGGGTAAAAAGGCAAGAAAGCTGTACCTTTCCAGAGAGCTTAGCCCCATTTCCGACCTATTTGGCCAGGTTATGTGTGTGCAGCGCCGGTAAGAGGCGGGTGAGAGTCCCGCGGTGTGAACACATTGTCTTCCCGCGCGGCTTCTCACCCGCCTCTTACCGGCGCTGCACACACAAACCCCGGCCAAATAGGTCGAAATAGGTGCTAAGCTCTCTGAAAGGTACAGCTTTCTTTTTTGTACCCATGAAGGATGCAAGTAATATGCCTTTTTAGAAAAAAAAAAAAAACTATCAGAAACACCCAAAATTCTTCAAGTACTATGTTTTTGTCTGATCTCCGGTATCTGTATCAGGCAGGGCGGGGAGGCTTCCTGCTGTGACGTCCCCGACCGTGGCCCCTCGTCTGCTGGCCATCAGTTGGTTTTGAGAGCTCGGGGAATTTTCAGATTTTGAATGCGGATCATTTAAAAACGGGTGACTGGATGCAAAAAATGACAACATATTGTTGATATACTCGATCATGGCTATATTTTGACTGCATTAAATCAGAAATGAAGCAACCGGTACATATCAGCCAACGGTACATAGCAGCTAGGAAGCCTACTACTACTACTACTACTACTACTACTACTACTACTACTACTACTACTACTACTACTACTACTACTACCATACCCGCCAGGGTGGCCTGGTTGGTAGAGCGCTCGGCCGGAGTGTAGAGTCCCTGCATTTGGTCAGCGGTTCGAGTCCACTAGGTTCGTCCTGGCGTGGTGGCGCTATGTATAGTCAATAACCTTGTAGTTGGTACTTGCAAAGTGTCTAGATAGGATCAAAGTATCTTATCTTACTACTACTACTACTACTACTACTACTACTACTACTACTACTGCCCTTACCACCACAACCACCAATATTACTACTACCACTATATTTATTTTCTGTTGATTAGTTTTTTTTTCCTTTATTTTTGTCAACTCTCCACCCCCTTTCCCATGCTTCACAGTACATAATAGGGGTGTTGGTGCTAGTGAAATTGAACGTAACAATAAAACACAAGGTATGAACATGTGGTAATATACTTGTTTTTCGTTCATTATCTTTTACAGTGATCAAGTAAAGTGTGTGAGAGCTAATTCTTTGACGGGATGAGAGTTCTGTGTCTGTTATAACGGCCATTCCTTATTACAATGGTGTTTATCATTGTTTATATTACCTGCCAGGCTAACACGGAGAGTTTAAAGGGGTGTTCTGGCGTGTTCTGGCGTATTCTGGCGTGCTCTTGCGAATTCAAGCGTGTTCCGGCCTATTATGGCGTGTTCTGGCGTTTTCTGGCGTGTTTTGTGACGAGTTATCTTTAAGGTATTGTTGTTACTGTAGGTTATTATTATTTTTTACCATACGATACGTATAAAGTATAAATATGGCATGTATAAAATCGTAATACAGGAATGATAGTAGATAAGGAATACATTTTTTTTTCGGTAAGAAGCAAAAGCGTTTTGTAAATTCCGGTCTGTTTTTATCATTGTGGCAGCCAAGCTAATAACACTAGCACTAATAAAGGAGTGGTAAGTGTTGTTGTTTAGTACTTACCACATGCTACCCTCTCTGGGCCGTCGTAGTAAGCCATGAAAAGTACTGTAAAGTGAGGCAGTAGACGAGTGCTCGAGTGTTCTTTACTGACACTTTAAGTTTACTCTATGTTCACTGTGTTTTGTAAGTACCATCTGCTGCTGGTCTTTGTGGTTGCCGAGTAAACCTGAAAATGCAAGGCGTTGAGGCAGCAGACGAGCGTGCGAGGGCTATTTTTGCTCTTTGTTACCTACTCTGTACTTCAAGTTGATTATAGTTGGTTGTTTTCCCGGCGCCAGGCATTTCTGGTATACAATTGGGATGTCAGGATAGGGCATTTCTGGTATACAATTGGGATACTAGGATAAGGTAGTTAGTTATATGTTATAATAGTATCTGATATGGTTTATTCTGTGCCAGCAAAACGTTGATGGGGGATGACTAATACCTTAACGTTTTTCTTGGCAAGTGAGTTGAGTAACGTTGTGACGAGTTTAACAAGCATATATGATCAGTACAGGTCTTAAGGATAATTTTCCAGCATAAATGAGAGGTGGACTGGCGGAGAAGAATCGAGGATAAAAGAAACGATACAGTGGTAGTGTTTAAGGCAACGGGCGGTGGTAGTCTCAGATTATAGAAACAAGAACCCCTATGTTTTTCACCTCGAATTGATGCAGGCCAAAAGTCACATCTATTAGCTAATATTAGCTAATCTATTAGCAACACGGAGCAACAGGACGGCAGGAACAACAGTCTGCATCCTAAATTTTTCTTTTCTATCAATCTCCCTTCCTTCCTTCCTTCTTTCCTTTCTTTTCTCCCCAGATCTCCTTATCTTTTCATTTCATTTCATCAGTTTAATGAAGAAAAATATACCGCTTGCAAAATATTGATATTCCCCAACTATTTGTGTCATTTTTTCCTTTTATTCCTTTGTGGCGAGGCAGCGGCATTGCATTAAATGACCAACTCAATCCTAATTTGGGACATGAGGGTGTGTGAACCATTAGCTGATGCTGTTACCTTAGAGTGTTGGTGTTAAGTGTTAGAAAATAGAAAGGGCGAGGGAGGTGTCTCATATAAGTAGGATAATGTTAAAGGTTATCGATAGACTGGTGTTTGGCGTTGAGTAGATCGTGGTGATGGTGCTGGTGATGGTGGTAGTGGTGAAAAGGGTGATATTTCATGGCAGTTTTGTTGATAATTGGTGGTGATGATTGTGGTGGTGTTTGGTGTGAGTATATTGTTATAAGGTGTTGGTGGTAGTAGTGGTGTAAGGGGGATATTACATGGTGGTTTTGTTGAGAATTGATGATGATATTGGTGACGATAATGGTATGGTGATGAAATTAGAGGTTGTTTTGAAGATGGTGGTGATGATGTTGAATTTAAAAAGAGATGAAGGTGTTGTAGTCTTGATAGTTAGAGATTATTATAAAAGCGTGGTGATGACTGGTAGCATAAAATAGTTGTGGTGTAGATTAGGAGGTGGTAGGGGTTAATGTAGAAAATGGTGGTGATAATATTGGTGTGGTAGCCTTAAGTATTTTGAATAATCAATTATGGTGTGTAATACCCATAGAGACGCCTTCTACTTCCTCCTCCTCTCTCCTCTTATTCCCCCTAGTCCTCCTGTCTTACGTCCTCCTCTTGTCCTATCGTCTTTCCTCCTCCTCTCGTCTTCCTTCTGCTCCTCCTCCTCCTCCTCCTCCTCCTCCTCCTCCTCCTCTCCTCCTCCTCCTCCTCCTCCTCCTCCTCCTCCTCCTCCTCCTAATTTTGCGTTAAATTACATTCGTTGCATTCTGAGGCTATGTTTCTATTTTTTACTTTTCCCTCCTCCAAGCAGCTTCCTTCTTCCCTTGCATAACACGAATACCTACTTAGCAAACCTTCAAAAGACATGACTTTTCAAAGATGCATAGTTTTTTATTCTGCACAGTGTTGAAGAATGAAGGAAGGAATGGAAGGGAGGGAGGGAGGGAGGGAGGGAGGGAGGGAGGAAGGAAGAAGGTAGGGAGGGTGGCTTCGGGGAAGGAGGAAGGAATAAAGGAAGGATGGTAGGAAGGAAGGAAATGAAGAAGGAAGGGAAACAAATGGAAAGGAGGAAGGTAGGAAGGAAGGAAGAGAGGGATGTTTGGGGGATAATGAAGAAATGAAAAGAGGAAGGGAGGAATGTAGGAAGGAAGGAAAGAAGACGGGAAGGAAGGAATGAAAGTGTTGCATATTCAGTCGAGCGAGCCACCGAGGACACGAGGAAAGGAATGGCATCTCCAGCGGGACCTATATTTGCATGTGTTAATATTTGTGTTATTGGAATTGGACGCTTCTTCATAAGGTTACAATAGCCTTTGTGGGAAACTTTAAGCGGATACCATGCATACAATTGTTCTCCATCTCATTTTGGTTGAGTTAGAAACGAAAAGAAAGAGAAAATAGATAGTCTGGCAGAGTAAAGAGCTGGTATTTTTAAGCTTTCCATGAGGGTATTTCATGCTAGTTTTAGTGGTGGGTGTGTATGTCTGTTTGTGTATGCAGATATATATATATATATATATATATATATATATTATATATATATATATAGATATATAGATATAGAAGAGAGAGAGAGAGAGAGAGAGAGAGAGAGAGAGAGAGAGAGAGAGAGAGAGAGGAGGAGAGAGAGAGAGAGAGAGAGAGAGAGAGAGAGAGGAGAGGAGAGAGAGAGAGAGAGAGAGAGAGTCAGATCAAAACGTTTATTGTGAATAATGTACACATTATACATAATACATATATAATTAAGGGTACAAAATAGACAAAGGGCGCACCCCCCATGCAGGTTGCATAGGAAGGATTGCCATGATTAATGAAGTTAGATAGTAAATTTGTTAATTACATTTAGATATGCATATACATAAGATTATGTTATGTTACATATATATATTTATTTATTAATTTTTTAACTCCTTTATGAGGGATTGGCAAAGTTTGGGTGACTGTTTTTGACTTGGATAAGGTTACATGGTTGTAGATAATAGTGCAGCAGCCCAGCATAGGAGGCATTGGCACAGCTGCCTCTAAAAAAGATATAATTTCTTGACATTCCATTACATAATGGCGGAGTGTGTGCTTCTCTTCTGTTTTACACAGGTTACATTTTTTCATATTGATGTTGTCACTGCCAGCTACCTCCCACATGTACTTATACCCTAACCTTAGCCTACTATAACACACCTGCTGGCGCCTAGTAATTAGTCCATTTTGTATGTAGTGGGGTTGACACCCTTTTGTTAGGTCCATATATGTAGTGAGAGAACCAGACTGACCGAGCATGCTGTCAATATGTCTCTTATTGTACGTTTCCATTTTCGCACACATTTCTGTTTTTAGACGGCCAAGGGACAGAGGGAGCGGAAACCCAACACCATCCTTAGACGTAGCACTGTTGGCGAGTTCATCTGCACGCTCGTTACCCGCTATCCCACAGTGTGATGGGGACCATATAAAGTTCACAGCTCTGTCCTGACACGTTATCTATACACAAGTTTATAATTCTGTTTACGAGGACGGTGTGAAGAAGGTTCCTGGATGCTATCGACTGTAGGGCAGTCGTGCTGTCAGAGGCAATGATGACGTCTCCGGCCTCTCGCTTGACTGCTGCCAGAGCCGCTGCTATCCCGAGAAGCTCCGTTTGGGCTGAGGAGCAGCCATCAGATGTTCGGATGCTTAGCGCCCGGTGTTCACCCCGGCTTTCTCCCTTATAGTACACGACCCCGATCCCCGCACGCCCGTCCTCATGCAGCGACCCGTCGGTGTACAGGATATTGGGACACTCAGGGAGGGCATTCAATCTACAAAGGAAGTCCTGCCTCATCAGCTCACATGGTACATTACACTTCTTAACCTTGATGGTAGAATAGGACACATTGAAAACTGGTAGTTCCCAGGGGGGGAGATCAACTGGTTTGTGCTCCCTATCATCCATGTATTTATCAAAATTAAATGAACTGAGCAATTTCCTGACTGATGAGAGCCAAACATTACACTTTTCTTTCCACTTAGGATTGAAGAGAGCCTCATATAACTGACCATCATCATTAGTATTTAGCGATCTCATAATTTGGAGGGCTGCCATATGCTGTACTCTATGTGTGAGAGGTGGTAATCCTATCTCGTGTCTTGCACTATCCTGCTGTGTTGACCTTGGGCACCCTAAAATTATCCTAATTGCTGTATTTTGAATGACTTCAAGTGCTTTAGATTTTCCTTTGTTGAGACGTGTTAGGGTGCTAGAGTTGTAGTCTATGACTGATCTGATTAAGGAAACATATAGCCTCTTAAGGACGGGGACAGACGACCCCACGTCTCCCCATGCAACCTTCCTTAGCAACGCTAGTCGAGACTGACAGATGTGCTTCAGTCTGGTGACTTCGTTGTGTCTTGTGTTGCAATGCCCAACAAGTACACCCATATACTTGTAGGTGGGGACTTCTTCTAGAATTTTCCCTTGTAGTTTTAAGGAAGCTTTATCCCGATGCCGTTTATACAGCACCTTGCTTTTCTCTGGTGATATGATGAGGCCGATAGAGTTGCACAATCTCCCCAATGTTCACAACGCGTTTTTTATGTGTGTTTGTGAGTCAGCTTGTAGCACTATGTCATCAGCATAAACAGTAATAACAACCCCATCAAATTTGAAAGAAGCAATGATATTCATAAGTGCGTTGAAGAGCATTGGCGAGAGAACACCCCCCTGTGGTGTTCCTAATTCCATGTGTTCCCACTTGGAGTAAGTCCCCTCAAAGTAGACTCGACTGTGTCTGTCTGTTAGAGAGAGAGAGAGAGAGAGAGAGAGAGAGAGAGAGAGAGAGAGAGAGAGAGAGAGAGAGAGAGAGAGAGAGAGAGAGAGAGAGAGAGAGAGAGAGAGAGAGAGAGAGAGAAGACGGCAAGGCGAACGAAGATAACCAAAGAATAAGTACAAAAATATGCTAGGAAAGCAAGGGGATAAAGGAATGAAATAGATAAAACGGGAAAAAACGAAACCAGAAATCGTGAAGAGAGTGAGAGGAAAGGAGACGAAAGAAAAAAGGGAAGGAGGATGGGGAGGAAGAGAGAGAGGGGAGGGAGGTAAAATAAGGTTATATCGGTGGTGCTGACATTGACATCAACATCACCACCATCACCACCATCATCATCACCATTATAAGCTTCACCACACATTATCCTCCTTTGCTCATCATCCTCTTTTTCCTCTAACACTGAAACAGGCTCAATTTTGTTGGTAAATATTAAGCCCTTTGTTCTCCTTGTTAACTCCTGCCTACATCTGCCTCTAGGGAAACCAGCCTCAATCACCCCTACCCAGCCCTTTTACCATCCTTTATAAGCCTTATTCGAATAGCTTCGTGTCTTTGTCAATATCTTAGGACCTTTTACTCTACACATACACGTTTTTCAATACCTTGGGACCTTATATAACTACAAATACATGTTTTTCACTATCTTACGACTTTTTATTCTACACATACAGGTTTTTCAATATATTAGGACCTTTTACTCTGCACATACACGTTTTTCAATATCTTAGGACCTAATACTCTAAACATACATGATTTTCAATGATCTTCAAATCCTTTACACAACATAACACACGTTTACAAGTCCCTTCAAGGTCGCACCCATTTAAGGAACGCTACTTTAGATCATCTACAGCATTGGTAAAACATAAGTCAAGGTCGTATAATGCAAGAGAGAAGTTTGATAACAGTTGTTTACTACAAGTCAGACGTCTTGTAACCCTTTCCTTGCAATAACCATTTCCCGCCGCAATGTTGCTTCTCTTGCTCTCTTCTACCGTTATTTTCATGCTCAATGCTCTTCTGAACGTGCTAACTGCATGCCTCCCTCCCCTTCCGCGGCCTCGCCGCACAAGACTTTCTACTCATTCTCATCCCTATTCTGTCCATCTTCCTAATGCAAGAGTTAATCAGTATCTTTACTCTTTCATCCCTTTCACTGGTAAACTCTGGAACTCTCTTCCTGTTTCTATTTTTCCACTTTCCTATGACTTACATCTTTTCAAAAGAAGAGTAACAAGACACCTCCCGAACTAAATTGGCTCACCCCTCTTTTTTATTTTATTCTCTTACTGTCTTCTTTATAGGGACTGGCAACTAAGCGGGCTTTGTGTTACCCATTTTTGTTGTGCCCTTGGCCAGTTCCTTGTGATGAAAAAAAAAAAAAAAAAAAAAAAAAAAAAAAAGGGAGGATAGAGAGAAGGAGAGAGAGCCACCGTACCATGTCTTGAACTAAATAGACGAGCCTGTTTCTATACTTCACCCAGTATTGAAAGTGCCCCCGTGTCTCCATTTATTCTAAGTTTATATTTCATTCTCGTATTTATATATGACCGGATGGAGAAGGTTGGGAAATATGGCTATGCAAGGCGCGATTTATAGTGTAGTATTATATTTCCTGTTGATATTGGAAAGTGTGTTTATTTGTCGTTTGGTAAGGGGGAGAATTTGTCATAAACTGGAATGTGTATTAGTAAC
Source organism: Chionoecetes opilio (assembly GCA_016584305.1). Taxonomy (NCBI): domain Eukaryota; kingdom Metazoa; phylum Arthropoda; class Malacostraca; order Decapoda; family Majidae; genus Chionoecetes; species Chionoecetes opilio. The sequence goes on along the minus strand of JACEEZ010021839.1, from coordinate 49,676 downwards.
TGGAACGTAAGTAAAGTTCTGGTTATTCAGTTTGTTATTTCACCTTGAGAGCAAAAAGTCTATAGGGAAAAATGTACTGACGAAAGAAAAAGGTTACGTCGTAGAAAGTTTGTTTATATGTCACTATGAAATGAGGGAGGTGTCATCGTAAACCAGATTATGTAATATAGTGATAATAAAAAAACACATCTGTGTCTTAACTAATAAAACTCCAATAATGGTGATGAAAAGAAAAGTATTAACGAGAGAAAGGCGACTTTGAAATCCCATCCATCGATTTTTTCAATGTCATTTATTCAAACTGGGACGCTAAAACTCCCTCGGATATAATATACCTTTATTTTCAGAAAGCCTTCGATACAGTTCCCCATAAGCGACTTTTGACCAAGCTAAGGGCACATGGCTTAGGAGAGCAGTTATGTTCATGGATTGGCGATTGGCTTTCAAATCGTAAACAACGAGTAATAATAAATGGCGAGGCATCTGATTGGTTAGATGTTACTAGTGGGGTGCCTCAGGGCTCGGTCTTGGGTCCTACTCTTTTTCTGATATATATCAATGTTCTGGACTGTGGACTTGTATCTAAAATATCGAAATTTGCTGATGACACCAAATTAGGCGGTAAAGCATATACTAGAGAAAACTGCAAACTCATACAACGTGATCTCGACAAATTATCAGATTGGAGTGATAAATGGCTATTAAAATTCAATTCCGATAAATGTAAAGTAATGCATATAGGCAACGATAACCTCATATATAACTATCAAATGCAAAATAAATCGTTAACTGAAGTACAGCAGGAAAAGGATTTAGGTTTCATCATTAGTAATGATCTTAAAACCAGTACGCATTGCCTAGCTGCCTATATAAAGACGAATATGATGTTGGGCTTCATTAAACGCAACTTTGAACATAAAACTCCGAAAGTAATGACACGATTATACACGTCTTTGGTTAGGCCGCACTTAGAATATGCCGTTCAATTCTGGTCGCCTTGTTTCGTAAAAGATCAAGCCAAAGTGGAATTAGTTCAAAGAAGAGCAACCAAACTAATACCATATCTGCGAAATTCATCTTATGAACAGACACTGCGGAAACTTAATATGTTTTCCCTAAAGGATCGTAGAATCCGCGGGGACTTGATAGAAACCTTTAAGATCCTAAAAGGATTTGATGTCATTAATCAAGAGAACCTATTCGAGCCTTCTCCTCAAGTGACAACAAGAAATAACGGTTTTAAACTGAACGGTCAACGTTGCAACACTGATCTCCGTAAAAATTATTTCAATGTTAGAGTTGTTGATCGATGGAACAGATTACCAGCAAATGTTGTCGATGCCAGTACATTAACTTCATTTAAAAACAGACTTCACGCGCACTGTAAAGTAAATGGGTATTGATATTGCCCAGCAAATTCATAATATAGTCCCCCGGATCGATTAGTGTTAGTGGTAGTTGTAGTTAGCATATTTCATATCCTATCATTCTTCACTACGAAACTTCCATGTTCCTATCTTCTTTAGGGACATGGTATCATTTTCCAACTGTCCTCTTACATGTAGTTGATAGTTAGTAGTATGTAGTACAACAGATACCCTAGTTATGGACCAATAGGTCTCCTGGTGTCTGTTACTCCTATGTATTCCTATGTATTCCTCCTCCTTCTCCTCCTCCTCCTCTCTCCTCCTCCTCCTCCTCCTCCTCCTCCTCCTCCTCCTTCTCCTCCTCCTCCTCCTCCTCCTCCTCCTTTCCTCCTCCTCCTCCTCCTCCTTCTCACTCCACCATCTACGCCACCAACTTCTCTTTCCTCTCCTTCCGTCTCTCCATTTCTTCATTATTTTAATATCCTTCCCTCTCACGCTCTGTATTACCCCTCTATCTCTTATCCCCTCCTTCCTTTTCCTTCCTTCCACCCTCCCTCTCCTGTTCCTTATCTCACCATCTCTTCATTCCCTCCCTTCATCCTTCCCTCCTTTCCTACCTCCTTTCCTATCCCTCCTTCCCTCCTTCCCTCCACCCTTCCCCTCCTGTTCCTTCTCTTTCCATTTTCTCGCCCTCCTTCCCTCCTTCCCTCACAACATGGCTTCCTTACTCTACTAGCAATCAATATAGCTTTTTATTTGCATTTTTCTTATTTCTTGAAAGGAGATATGGGGACATCTCTCTCTCTCTCTCTCCTCTCTCTCCTCTTCTCTCCCTCCCTCTCTCTGTCTCTCCTCTCTCTCTCTCTCTCTTCTCTCTCTCATCTCTTCCTCTCTCTGTCTCTCTCTCTCTCTCTCTCTCTCCTCTCTCTCTCTCTCCTCTCTCCTCTCTCTCCTCTCTCTCTCTCTCTCTCTCTCTCTCTCTCTGTCTCTCTCTTCTCTCTCTCCTCTCTCCTCTTCTCTCTCTACTCTCTCTAGCTTTTCTCTTCTCTCTCTCTCTCTCTCTCTCTCGTCTCTCTCTCTCTCTCTCTCTCTCTCTCTCTCTCTCTCCTCTCTCTCTCTCTCTCTCTCTCTCTCTCTCTCTCTCTCTCTCTCGTTCCTTTCTCTACATTATTTTCTTTCTTTTTCTGAACGTCCTGTTCTTTTGGTCGATTGATTTATTAATATGTTCCATTTTTTCCGATTTATTTATTCAAAAAATGAAAAGCATTTGTTTTTATTCTGGACTGTCCACGTCTTCGTATTTATTTTTAATTTGTATCAATCTTTTGTTCTCAGTTTTCTAATGACCTATTTTTCTCGTTTAATTATGTTTCTTATTCCATTTCAATCCTTCAAGAGTGGGTTTTATGGCACCGTCAGAGAACATTGTGAAAAACCGTCATATCTATTTTTTTATTTCCTGATGTCTTTGTTGTTCATATGACTTGGTTTGAATGTTTATAATGTCGTATTTGTCTTACGTCAATCCCCAGCCGTTACAGGAGGCCGAGCGCCTGGTGGAGATGTTTGTCTCGAGGGGTAGCAGCGACCAACTCCCCGCCCGTGTCCAGCGGCTGCAGGTTCAGCTTCAACCTGTGCGCGAGGCTGTCATCGGCGCCGCTCGCGCTCGCCCCGACGCCACTGATCAGCCCTTCACTTCCCGGGAGCTGGTAAGGGCCAGGAAGGGACGGGACACCGCTCCGGGCGCTGACGGCGTCACCTACTCGATGCTGGCCCACGCTGGGGCGGCCGGGGAGGCGGCACTCCTGGCCCTGATCAACTCCTCCTGGCTGGCTGGCCGCTTGCCCTCGGCGTGGAAGGAGGCCGACATCCAGCCCATCCCTAAGCCCAGGGAACCCACCAAGCCGCGCCCAATCTCCCTGATGAGCTGCACGGCCAAGACGGCGGAGAGGATGGTGCTGACCCGCCTCCTGTGGCGCCTGGGAGACCTCCACCCACACATCTTCGGCTTCACCACAGGGGTGGGCACCTCCAACAGCGTCATGCCCTCCTGGCCCAAATCGACCCAACCGCCCTGCTGTCGCCGTCTTCCTTGACCTGGAGAAGGCGTTTGAGCTGGCCAACGCCCACGCCATCCTGGCCGCGCTGGGTGCGGCGGGGCGTGCGGGGCAGACTCCTCGCCTGGATTGAGGATTACCCTCTGGCACCGCCCGCCGTGCCAGGGTCAGGTTCCAGGGGCGCAAATCCTCTACAGGGAGCTGGAGAACGGCACGCCGCAGGGCGGGGTCCTAAGCCCCACCCTTTTCAACCTCCTGATGGAGCAGCTGGTCGGCCTGCCGTTCCGGGAGGCACGGCACTTCTCAGCTACGCCGACGACTTGGTCCTGGTCGTCACTGGCCGGGGTGACCGGGTGGCTCTGACCCAGCAAGCCCTTGACCTGGTCAGTTTGCAAGTGCAAGAGCTGGGTCTCAAGATATCGGCTGAGAAGTCCAAGGCCATGGTGTTCAAGGCCGCTGCCCCCCCGGTCTGTCCTCTACAGATACAGGGCATCAGGCTGGCTTGGACCCCACGCCTTCCAGTACCCTCGGAATGTGGCTTGACCGGGGCCTCCACTTTCACTACTCAGGTCAAGTATCTGAGGGAGAGGGCTGAGACCAGGCTCAACGTCATGAGGGCCATGACGAGGACACACGCCGGGGCCACGTCATCAGTGCTGCGCCTCTTCTACGTGCACACTGTGCGCGCCCTTGTAGACTACAGCGCGCCCGTGCTTGTCTCGTTATCGCTCACTCGCAGAGGAAGTTAGAGGTCCTTCAGAACCGAGCTTTGAGGACCCTGCTGGGGCACCGCGCTGGGCAAACACCCGCGTCATGCAGGCGGAGGCACGTTTTGGTGCCCCTAGCCACCAGGGTTCGACAGATCGTGGCCTGTCGGGTGGCCAAGATCCTCTGCCAGGCAAGGGAGTCTGTCGCGCGGGACAGGCTGTGCAGGGTCTTGCCACAGGAGCAGCGTGACCTATCGCCGGGCAACACCTGGCTGCAGAGGGTGGCAGACGCCGCCATCCACCTCCTCCCCGGCCACACCCACCTGCTTGCTGGACGGACCTGACCGCCCCGCTGTCAACTACGTCGCTCCGCCACCGTGGCAGCCCTCTGCCGCCCAGGTGATTATCGCCACACTCGCCGGCCGCGAAGGCGTTTGTGCACGCGGGAGGAGCTGAGGCAGCACGCCCTGCATGCGGTGGCGCACGCCAATGTTTCCCAGCAGCGTCGCCCTGCAGGCGGTGGCGCACGCCAATGTTCCCACAGCGTCGCGGTCGCTATCTACTACACCGACGGCTCCGTTGACCCTGAGAGAGGCCGGACAGGTGCTGCGGTGGTTAGCGGGCGGTGAGGTGCTGTCCTGGAGGACACCCGACCATTGCTCCACGCTGCAGACGGAGCTGGTGGCGATAGAGCGCGCCCTACAGCACGCCCTGGGCCGACAGGAGGAGGTTGTGGTGATTCACACCGCTCCATGTCGCCCTGCAGGTCCTTACGCAGCCCCGCACACCGATTGCAACGTGGCAGCTCACACCAACGCCATCCTGGGCCACATCCAGGCCTCGCCGCGCAGGGGCGCTGCGTAGGTTCACTGGTGCCCAGCCACATAGGCGTCCGTGGCAACGAGGCGGCCGATGAGGCGGCCCGGGAGGCCACCAGACATTCAGCGGTGGCTTTGACTGTCTTACCCAGCATCCAAGGGGCCAAGGTACTGGCCAGACGCGCTGCCCATCGTGCCGCAGAGCACAGTATCGCCAGCTGGTGCAGACATCGAGGCAGGCAGCCTGGCACAAACAAGCCACGAACAACAACGAGCCGTTACGCCCCCGCCCAGCAGCTGTCCCGAGCCGAGGAGGTCGTTTTCTACACCCGACTTCGGCTTGGCTACGTAACCCTGGATGAGCTGAGGGACGGGTTTGGGAGCGGCCGTGTGAGCACTGTCCTCATATGACCCCCCCACCCCTGATCCACTACCTGCTTTCCTGCCCCGCTACAGAGCGGCTCAGACAGCGCGTCGGCCCGGAAAGCGCGGCCGCCCTCGTATGGCAGTTACAGAAAAATTTGCACCTACTGCTGGAGGTGGCGCGTGCCGCCCCACCCCCCGATGAACACTAAGGGAGCGAGTGACCTCACGCCCCGCCCCACCTGTGACCTTACTGTGGCTTGCGGCTACAGCGGCGGGCTGATGCCCGCTCATTTATTACTGGCTTTATGTGTATGTAATGTATGTGCATATGTATATGTATATTGTATATATATTTATTGTAATAGATGTAAATAAATAAAAAAAAAAAAAAAAAAAAAAAATCCCCAAAGTGTAGTTATGTTGCCCAGTCTAAACATGTTGCAACAGTAATACATTTGATAACTATAAAGCAACTGTATGTTGCCCAGTCTTAAGATTGTTGCAAAATTAATACATTCGAAAAACATAAATCATAGTAACTTGAAAAATTGCTAAATATAACAAATTAACGTATATAACTTATCATAATAACTTAAGAAAACTAGCTTAAAAAAATAGACACCTCGCCTGCTTGTTGGTATTATATATATTTCGTAATGAGCTCAAGTTAGTACCAGAGTATCAAAACCAAATGACTTTTTATACTATTGAATAACTCGTTCTAATAATTCAAATGATTATCGCCTATATAGATATTTTATATTATTGACGCCTGATTATATAACGCCTGCAGCGTTATAATCACTCACTTTTGCCTTAAATAATACAGCTTAATGAATGAATAGTGTAATTATGTTGTTACGCCACTCTCTCTCTCTCTCTCTCTCCTCTCTCTTCTCTCCTCTTCTCTCTCTCTCTCTCCTCTCTCTCTCCTCTCTCTCCTCTCTCTCTCCTCTCTCTCTCTCTCCTCTCTCTCGCTCTCTCTCTCTCTCTCTCTCTCTCTCTCTCTCTCTCTCTCTCTCTCTCTCTCTCTCTCTCTCTCTCTCTCTCTCTCTCTCTCTCTCTCTGTGTGTGTGTCATACCAGGCGGCTGCAGCGAAATTACGGGCGGGAAATAATAATAAACTGGGTTAAATTAATTATGATTGAAGTAAAACAGCTGCCCGGAGCCAAAATATTTATGTCGACCTAGATTAGTTTTGCTGCCGTTAGTTAATATAACTCACAGGCTTTAAAGTAATTAACTGTTATATATGATGCGTAAAGTACTTGATTTAATGTTTCGATAACGGGTGGGTTTTATTGCATATTGATGTTATTTTTTTATCTCCTGTAGTAATGACCGTATGTAGCTATCTCTCTCTTTCGTTCTCTCTCTTTCTCCCATTCCCTTCCCCCCTCCTTCCCTCTTTTCCTTCCTTCCTCCCTTCCCTTCCCGTCCCTTCCCTTCCCTTCCCTTCCCTTCCCTTCCCTTCCCTTCCCTTCCCTTCCCTTCCCTTCCCTTCCCTTCCCTTCCCTTCCGTTCCCTTTCCTTCCCTTCCTTATTCATTTCGTTTCTTATTCCATATATTCCTTTTCCATCCTTTTCCTCTCATCCTTTCCCTCCCTCGATTTATTTCCCTCCCTTCTCTCTCTCCCTTCCGTTCCCTATGCCAAAGACTACTGTATACAGTAGTCTTTGCTTATGCCCGTTTTCCTGTTCCTCTCCTTTGCTACCTTCCAACTCCCCCTCTGTCGTGAAGCTTCGTCAGTGTCTCGTCTAAAGCGATCCTTGCTCACTTAGTCCAGCAGAAGTACCATGGGACCTCTTTTTGGAGTATAAAGTTTTTTTTAATGTTGATTATTGATGGTAAGGGCATATATATTCAGAAACTGCCGGATGACATTTTGTCATACATGAGCAATTTGTGCTAGGAGGCGAAATACATGATGGTCACCATCGAATCTGGGAAAATCTATTTTCCTCATATCTTCGTAACTATATGAGATAGAAACACGAATGATAGGTCCTTTTATATGTTTTCAGGCATCAAGATTACAATGCAGCCATTACTATATCAATAAAACACACAAAAAACAAGATGGCCGCCATAAATGTGTTTTTCATAGCAAAAAATTGACTTTCTCAACAGCCATTACTAGATCTGATTAATGACATGCACTAGCACGGATTGGCAAGGTCTGTGTGGTATTATTCATAAAATAAACGCTTATTTGTATATTATTTTGCATTTATTGCAACGATGATAAATCACATGAGACACAACTTGTTGGTTTAATCACTGAAAACATTTATGTATTCTGTTAAACGTAAGATATGGATTTTGATTTGTTTACTGATAGTCACTGTCACAAGTCACAAAGCATTTGTGTTGCAGCAAATTCCATCGTGACAGGCACAGCACATTGTGCACGACAGATCGGCACTCCGGCAACCACATCTGGATGAACGACAAGGTGTGTCACTCTCGCATCCACACCTGATCAGTCGCAAGACAGCATCTGGTGCAAGGCTGACTGTATCCGGGACTGTCGTAGGTACAAGTGATCTGTTGGTTTCATCTTTCTTCCATCCATATTTTTCAACGTCCAGTTCGGGTGGATCCGCCCTTTCAGGGCACGCCCTATGGATCTTTGATGCGCAGGGTTCACGTTTCCTTGAAGGCCTCGCGGGCGGGGGTGAGAGCAAATTTTTTGGTTTTGTTAACCCTTTCCCTGTTTTTTGCCCCCAAAAACTGATCGTCATTTGACATCTTTTCACTGTTGTTCCGCCCATAAAAGCATCAGAATTTCGTTCCCTGCTGTATCCCGAGGGCAGCGAGCATCATTTTCCCAAAGTGACAGAAAAGTCCCTTCTTACAATTTTTCAAACAGTGTTTTTTTTCCAATCCGAAACGAAAGGGGAACGTGTCGCAACAAAAAGTGCTGAGCACTAATTTCGGGTATTTTCTATGGCTTCTCAACGGTCTTGCCGATACGACTATGCTCGATCCCTTTTTTGGAGTTTCCCATACTACCTAAACTTAAGACCCATCTTCCGATAGTAATGTAAACCCGTACAACACGTCGTGTCATCGATAAACGGTGATGCTTGGGGGTTTTTCTCCTTTGCAGCCAGAGCATTTGTTAAACGATGATGATTCTCCTCTTCATGTTAGTTTTCATACCCCCTCTGTTAAATAATCCTCCATTGCGTCTCATCGGATTTTTGTTTTGGGATGTGAGATCCTTGTGATTCTTATGTGGTTTTCGAGGGAAACAAACGTCTCCTTTATTTCATGCAGATTATGCAATGGCTGCTTCTTGTTTTCATGACAGTCAGGATTCTTTTGTGATGGCAGCTCTTTGAACCTTAGCTGGTAAACTCTACTGGTTTTCAGTTTTCCCCCGCATTCTGTACACCTTTTGTGCTGACTCATAGTACCGATCAAACCCCAAAGTACACATCTTTTTTTTGCAGCTTCCTCTAAATATGTTGTCTGAAGTTTCACTATTTTTTTACTGTCCCCAAAAAAAAGGCCATGTATCACCCAAGGAGAGCAAACCATCGATGTTGTGATGTCTGTGTTTGGTGCTTTCGGGTGAGACTAAACTTTCAGTGAGTCTTCAAAGAATTTTCCTTTAGCATCTCTCTCCCCATCTGTAAACATTGATGTTGGGATTGGGTGCCAGCTCATTGCGAAAACCCCCTTGATGCCCACTTGAGGGGAAACTGGCCTGAAGACCTACTACTCTTGAAGATGAGGCTGGTGTCAAACTTTTGTTTCACCCCTTTTCCCTTTTTTTCCTCGTCACTCCCATGGTCGTGATCTTTTTGTTATCAATCAATCAATCTTTGGGGCTCGCCGGGGGCCGTCGCCTCGCTACCCTCGACGCCACCCCCCGGGGATCACCCCGCGGTTCCATGCGGGCTCCTTTCCCATACCAGACTCTCGCAAGAAACTCATTTTGCCCCAGCCCGAGCCTTGTGGGCGCCTCCTTGGCCTCCTCCCGCCGGTTTGTCTTTTACGATACAACCCGAGGGGAAAAGGATGGGTTCGGGGTAGCGTGCCAATGCCCATATAGCCAAAGTTGGCGCTGACGGATTTGCGGGAAATAGGCCTCGATTCAGTCTCACGCGCAATGCGATTTGACACGAAATCACCCGCATACCCCAATTCGCAAAGACCTTATTCCAAAGGCTTTGATTCGTCTCTTCAAGTCACTATTTTTTCCAGTCTCACAACCATAAGTAACGGGGATCACAACCTTGAAGACCGGATCTTTGTCCTCCGCACAGGTACGACAACGCCAATCCCGCGACGAGTCCATAACACCGGGGGGCTATGCCAATCCGCCGAAAGACTTCTTGACTGACCCCCCGTCTTATGGACTCGCTCCCAAAGGTTGAAAAACTTTCCCAAAAGATCTCAAGTCCCCCACACGCATGAAAGACTGTACTGTTTCATCTAGTAGTCCCCAAAATACCGGGACCTTGGCTTGCCAGGGACCTAAAGTCCCAAAGACTTTCCCCTCCTGGGCAGCGCCTCGGGGCCACCCCCGGGACCTCCGAAACTCAGCAAAGATTACTGCAAAAACGCAAAAAAAAGATCTGATCTTGGTGTTCCCGAGGGTGCTCCAAATCACTTTGATCTAAAACCTTGTCCAATACCCGTCCATACAACTTTTAAAAATGATGGGCAAGGACGCCCCCTTTCCTCCTCCTGTATTCAAGGAAAGAAGCTGGATACCCTGCCCCACACTTCACAGCACTCTCTCCCAAAATACAGACCTTTCAAAACCCAAAATCCTTGCAGGAATCCTCGAAATCGCGAATACCCAGAGTGACCACATGCACTGAGTCAAAACCCTTCTTTAGATCAACATAGGCTGCAAGCATCCCCCGTCAAACTCACGTCCCGGGGTTCCACCGGACACGAAGCCAGGATACGGGCCGTTTTTGACTTACAAGGCTTGAACCCAGACTGCTGAGGTCTTGATGCTTCACCAAATGACGCGAATTCGTGTAGCAAAAAGATGGGGGAAGCACCTTGCCTGGGCGCTGAGCAGTGTAATACCGCGGGAATTGTTGCAGCCTGACGGTCCCCCCCTTTTCCCCTTTTCCCAAAAGGACACCCCCCCCCTTTTTTCCCGTCAGGAGGAATGGTACCCCGATTGCCCACGGGGTCAGGGCAGCATGCAAAACCCCGGATCATGGCCTCCCCCAGCTTTAATAGCTCCGCCTGAATTACAAAAACCCCTGCCTTTCCCCCCTTCAACTTTGCTACAGCCCCCTCTGACTTCGTCAAGAAGGGGGCGGTTTTTGTCAAAGGGGGGACGCCACCACTCCCGTAAACCCCGTGGTGTGAAACTCTCATTTTAGGGGGCCACCGGAACAACTCCCCCAAAAATACTCACCCAAAAGGCCATCTGCCCATCCAGTCCACACGGGGGCCCCATCTGCTGTTCGAAAAGCACTCGCCCGAGAAGAGACCTTGGGAAAGGAGCTTCTTCAGGCTCGGTAGGCGGTCGGGGGTCATTTGTGTTCAAATGACCCTCGAAAACCTCACGAGACTCCCCGACTACCTCTCCTTGTCTCTCTCAGGAGGTTCTGTCCGGGGGTGACGAGCCCTGTGTGGGCCCGGTTCCCCCCCCTGGCACGCGACTCCCTCGATTTTCTCCAGCTCTCCGTCGAGACAAAACCACGCCCTTTACCCCGGGCGCTCCCCCAAAACCTCCTTGGCACCTGTAGAGTTTTACGTTTGAAGGTATCCCACAGTTTCTACAGATCCCCGAGAGCACCCGGGACATCAAACCCATTGAACTGCCCCCGCTACTCTGAGCCTGTCAATCCTCTTTCTCAAGATGAAAAACAGTATGGTTACCTCTTGGATTCTTCTGGCTTGACATAACTTAAGTTAGCACAACAAATCTTGATCTGTTCCAAAGAAATCACTCCGGTAAACCCTGCAGTTCTGGAGGGGCCTCCAACGAGTACTAAAAGGATTGGTGACTCCTTAGCTACCCCTCCGGCTTACTATACCGGGCCACGGTGGGGAGCTCTGGTCTCTGATACCAAGAAACCCATTCTCACCTTCTGGGCCTTGCAAATTCAGAAGCGGACTGTTGGTTTTTTCGGTCCCCAAACCCTGGGGACCACACACAACTCGTACCATCTCTCACATGCCAGTAGTAGATTGAAATCGCCCAAACAATGAGTGTTCCCGGGAAGGGCACTGGTCTAATACAATCGAGTTTGGCGTAGAACATCTCCTTCTCTTTATCTTACGCATCTCGTAGGAGCGTACCTGCAACAAGGACAAGAAAACCCAAATGTGTTTCATCCCCACCCGCATTTACGTCATCAAACCGGGGTAACCCAACAGCTGAGGTTGCAGTTTGCTAGACGCCCATAAAATACTCCCCGTACACGGGGACCATTGCTCTGCCGGGCCATATAGGGTAACCCCCCCCTGCAGTCTCGCCACGCCAGGCCCCCGTCTCAGAGAGTCCCCCCCATATCCCCCTCACTACTGAGCTCGCCCGAAGGGGAGGTATCCCATGATCGTCGGAGAGGCTAAACGTTCCACGAGCCCCACGAAAAAACCCCCCGCATTGATCCCAGGGTGTTCGACGGCAGGCCCGCTCTGCACCGCCCCCCCCCCCAAAAAAAAAAGTTGGGCTAGGGGGGGCCCCACCACTTGTTTAGAGTGGGGGATTCCCGAGGGCTTTTTCCCCCACTCGTCAAGGGAACCCCTCCCCTCGTCGGGATAGGAGGGGTCTGCTGGCGGCTCAGATCCCTTTTTTGATGGTATCATGGAATGCTCCCGGGCCAGTCGTTTCGAATTCGCAATTTGTTCTCTTCCAACTTCAAGGGGAATCT
>JACEEZ010021839.1:0-30000 GCA_016584305.1 Chionoecetes opilio | reverse complement strand
ACAATAATATTAATGAAAATTATAATAATAATAAAAATAATAATAAAAATTAATAATAATAATAATAATGTAGAATAAAAAATAATAATGATAATAATAATTAATAAAAAAAAATAGAAGGGCTAACGGGGGGGGGGGGAAAACCCGACAACGAAGAAATCAAGTCTTGTGGTGGGGGAGATGGAATTAAAAAATGACGAGGAGAGAGAGAGAGAGAAGAGAGAGAGAGAGAGAGAGAGGAGAGAGAGAGAGGAGAGAGAAGAGAGAGGGGAGAGAGAGGGGAGAGGAGAGAGAGAGAGAGAGAGAGAAAAAAAAAACCACCACTATTCTTCATCGATATAACTAATTCCTCAAAACATGGACCCACATCAAATTTCCATTAATAATTGTAAGCTTTATCAAGTCTAGGATAAAAAGCGTATATCTGATACAGACAAATATGCACATAGCTACAGTGATCCTTTCGACCTCCTTTCCCTTGATGCGTGTTATAAGATTATAATTATCAACCACACGTTATCTACTGCAAATTGTTTTATAGATGACACACGAGTCTTCCCGGTATATAGATTAGCATATTTTCTTCACCCTGGCCACTTGCATAGTTAAGGAGTTTTTGGTGCCTCTCAACAGCATTTGCCTCTCAACAGCAAGAAGGGGGAACATGCAAGTTAGTGTATTTATGCCTTGTAATTTTGGATGAAGCACCACAGATTTCCAGCTCTAAAACATATGAGGCTCTGTTATATTGCACCACGCCTTAGTCTTGTCCTTCATGCGCCTTCCATAACCCAGGCACACACTATAAGGCTTCCATTACATTACTCCTCGACCTATCTAGCCCAGGCGTATATTAAACTCTCCTACATAAGCTTTAGAATGTCCCAGCTCTGTCCTATACGCCATACCAGATCAAACTTACGAAAGATTGTACTAATATAGGTAAAGGTTTTAGTTATTAAAAAAGGGAAAAGGAAGTAGGGTACGTACGTACTGACGTATGTACAGTGGAAGACAGAGAAGTTGGCGGTGTCTTGCACCCTCACGCTCCTTTACAAATTTCTTTAATTCCTCCCGGCCCCTTCCTTGGGGAAGATTACAGAAAAAAATGTCCGGGAACTACTCACGGCCCTTTACTTCCTGCTTGCAGTTTTTCAAAACATTTCATTTAAAGGCAGTGACCCCAAATATTGCTTCTTATCGTCACTCCCGGCTCGATTCCCAAAACGTCACCAAAACATTTCGGGAAAGTGTTTTCGCTCAGTTGGGATATGGGGTCTAAGCCACAGTTGACTGCAGACCAGATCACCCGTATTAACAGCTTAAATAAGATCGGTTTTATTTTCAAAAAAAAATTGTGAGGAGACTGGGTTACTCAACGAATGGTTGAGCGGTGGGTTAAGAAATCTTGAGACTTTACGGATGTAACGAGACACGCTCCTTACACACACTGTACCCAGTAACTGTGGGTTTATTGACTTTATTTTTCTTGCTGTTTTGGTAGGAAATTTCACTAGCTTTTTTGATAATATTCAAAGTTTTCTTTGAAACTTTTTTCTTGCGTCCAGGACGAGACAAGTGCATTAAACTTTCAGCAGTTGGAGAGTCGCGATTTCTTAACCCACGGCTCAACCTTTCGTTGAGTAACCCAGTCTCCCTCACAATTTCTTTTGAACTAAAACCGATCTTATATAAGCTGTGAATACGGGTGATCTGGTCTGCAGTCAACTGTGGCTTAGACCCCATACCCAACTGAGCGAAAACACTTTCCTGAAATGTGTACACGCGTACACGTACACACGTACACGTACTGCACCTTTACCTTTTAATACTATACCTTTAACCTACTATATATGTACAATCTTTCGTAACCTAACTATTAACAAACGTTCCACCTATCCCCTGTTCTGCTTTACATATACAATTCTGCTATATAATGAATGTATATAGGAAAGCATATGGAATTATATATAACCGATATATGTTATATTTTAGTTAAGTGTGATTCGTTAGCCATAGATAGCTGCCTGGAAGTGCATATTTACAGCTACCGTATTGGGTTTTAGCATTTCATCTTACTGAAAATCGTTTTTTTGTATCATTTGGGTCAAGCTACATATTACCAATGACAGATTACGTTCACTGCTCAATTCACAGACAATGATCAGCCTTAGAAATAAATGTCTTGATGTCAAACGCGTATCTGAAGGTGTTGCATATGTTAGAAAATGGACTTTTTTCCACGAAGGGATGTTTCCAGTCCGCTGCGTCCTTTCCTGATTGTTCCATTAAGATGAAAATGAATTAAAAGATACGTAAGAGGGATTAGCTGAGTGATGTGATGACTTCTATAAGACTCCATTTTATTAGTTAGCCTCTCTCTCTCTCTCTCTCTCTCTCTCTCTCTCTCTCTCCTCTCTCTCTCATCTCTCTCTCTCCTCTTCTCTCTCTCTCTCTCCCTCTCTCTCTCTCTCTCTTCTCTCTCTCTCTCTCTCTCTCTCTCTCTCTCTCTCTCTCTCTTTCTCTCTCTCTCTCTCTCTCTCCTCTCTCTCTCTCTCTCTCTCTCTCTCAAAATACTAAATAACAACAATAACAAAACTGTCATTATTTAATAGTTTCACGTAATTATTGTTGCGTATCATTACAAGTTCCACCCCAAATATGCACGATATGACCCATATATTGTTTTTTTTTATTATAGAATTACATCAAGTATAGACGTCCAGCCTCTGGCCCCTTTGCTTTTGGCTCAGTTCTTGCGGCTGGAACGTGACAGCGAGCCACGTTCCAGCCAATTAACTCATTACGTGAATTACTCATTAAGGGCTTATTTTACGCAAAAAGTTTGTTTCACAGACCCCTATTGATTTTGACAGCACTATTTGGATGTCGAATGTCAGCTCAATCCGAGAATAATTAGGAGTAGTTTACACTAATTACTCATTAAGGGCTTGTTTTACGCAAAAAAATTCTTCCGACGAACCCCATTGATTTTGACAGCACTACTTGCATGTCAAATTTCAGCTGAATCCGACAATAATTAGGAGTAGTTATACACTTTTTTGGCGGAAACTTGGTTCCACGGGTCATATGGGAAGCGACAGCGAGCAAAGCTCGCTGTCAATTACATAGTGTGCGTGCATTATATACGCACACACACACCCGAGGCGGTGGCCGAGTGGTTAGCGTTTTGGATAGTGGTGAGCTCGAAGTCCCGAGTTCGAATTCTGCCGGGGACACAACTCTTTCAGCCATCTTTAACGTGGTCGACAAGAGCCTGGGAGGTGAGCAAAAGGTCCCGAGTTAAAGTCCCACCAAGGAGCAACTGTAAATCCATCGTCGAGTTGCCGAAGCAACCCGCATGCTGCATTCCTGTTCCGTCGACTGCGACTACAAGTGCGGCGATGGGACAACAGGTAGCAGCGTTTGGCTAAAAACTGAGTAGACCATCATAGAAAACGGACCTTCACCTATAACATCACAGGTGTCACTATAAAAATCCATCCTGCGCCAACCAACGAGCTGAGGGCCAACCATCACTTCCCTCCAGACTGATATAATAAAATAGCCTACTGGCGCTATAAGCTTCAACGTAAAACACCCACACACACACACACACACACACACACACACACACACACACACAAAGGTATTCAGTTTTGAATACATTGATCGCGTGTATAATGTTTTAGTTAAATGGACACATACATGCATACATGTATGCCACCGAGCGCCTAACTTCTGATCTTTCTATAATTTCTGATTGGGGCAAAGCAAACCTTGTTTTGTTCAATGCCTCAAAAACCCAATTTCTTCACCTATCTACTCGACAAAACCTACCAGATAACTATCCCCTCTTCTTCAATTACACTCAACTGTTTCCTTCTTCTACAATGAACATTCTAGGACTATCCTTTACTAAAAATCTGAACTGGAAATCTTACATCTCATATCTTGCTAATACATCTTCTAAAAAGTTAGGTGTCCTGTGGCGTCTGCGTCCTTTTTTTTCTCCCTCCCAATTGTTTGCTCTCTACAGGGGCCTTATCCGCCTAAGTATGGAGTATGTCTCATATGTTTGGGGAGGATCCACTCATACAGCTCTCCTAAACAGGGTTGAGTCAAAAGCTTTTCGTCTCATCAACTCCCCTCCTCTGACTGACAGTCTTCAATCTTTAAATCACCGACGCAATGTTGCTTCTCATGCTCTCTTTTACCGTTATTTTCATGCTCACTGCTCTTCTGAACTTGCTAACTTTATTAAACGTAACTTTGAACATAAAACTCCGAAAGTAATGACACAATTATACACGTCCTTGGTTAGGCCGCACTTGGAATATGCCGTTCAATTCGGGTCGCCCTGTTTCGAAAAAAGATCAAGCCAAATTGGAATCAGTGCAAAAAGAGCAACCAAACAAATTCCATCTCTGCGAAATTCATCTTATGAAGAGAGACTGGCTGCGGAAACTTATAGTTTTCCTTAAAGGATCGTAGAATCCGTGGGACTTGATAGAAACCTTTAAGATCTAAAAGGTTTTGATGTCATTAATCAAGAGAACCTATTCGAGCTTTCAACTCAAGTGACAACAAGAAATATGGTTTAAATAAACGTGCACGTTGCAACCGATCTTCCGTAAAAAATTAATTTCAATTTAAGCTTGATCGATGGAACAAGTTACCAGCAAAATGTTTGTCGGAGCCAACACAATAACTACATTCAAAAACAGATTTGGGACGCGCACTGTAAAGAAATGGGTTTTGATAGTGCGAATTCGTATTTTAAGTCCCCGTATCGATAGTTGTAGTGGTAGTGGTAGTTGTAGTTAGTATTTTTCATATCCTATCATTCTGCCACTATGGAACTTCCATTTCCCATCCTCTTTAGGGACATGGTATCTTTTTCCAACGTTTTCTTACAAGTAGTTGCTAGTTAGTAGTATGTAGTTCCAGCAGTCCCCTCCCTATGGACCAATAGGTCTCCTGGTGTCTGTTACCCCTATGTATCCTATTAAACTGAACTGCATGCTCTCCCCCTCCCGCGGCCTCGCTGACAAGACTTTCTCCATGCTTCCCTATTCTGTCCATCTTCCTATGCAGAGTTAATCAGTATCTTTTCTACTTTCATCCCTTTCACTGGTCAACTCTGAAAACTCTCTTCCGTTCACATTTTTCCTTCTTTCCTATGACTTAAATCTTTTCAAAGAAAGTAACAAGACACCTCCCGAACTAAATTGGCTCACCCCTCTTTTTTATTTTATTCTCTTACTGTCTTCGTTATAGGGACTGGCAACAAAGCGGACTTTGTGTTGCCCATTTTTGTTGTGCCCTTGGTCAGTCCTTTGTGATGTAAAACAAAAACAAAAACAAACAAAAAATAACATGCATATGCTGTACAATGGAGCTATGTATTTTCGTGTATTTTAAAGTCCGAGGTTTTTTTGTGTTATGTTATTGTGTTGCGTCCAACTAGTTTGATATTACTATAATAAGCGCCAGAGATGTAGGTAAGAAAGGAGGATATTTAATTATTTTGATTATTTATATATATTAGTTTGAGCCTATTGTACCTGTAGGCTTGTATTTCCTTTGAAGGCTCATATGGTAGCTCTGCAGGTTCATATTTAAAGGCTATATGGTTGAGCCTTGACCGTGGTAGAGCAGAAAGGATTTATATAGTGACACCTGTGATGATTAGAGGCTCATGCCGCCCCCTGTGTCCTCCGATGCACTCGCTTTCGAAGGTAGAGTTGATGGGTACCACGTGGGTGTCCTAGCGCTTCGTTTCCTGGTGGAACGCCGACGTAAGTTTCGACAGGGGATGCTTGCAGCCTATGTTGATCTCAAGAAGGCGTTTGACTCAGTGCATCGTGAGTCACTCTAGGATCTTCTGCGACGTCGTGAGAATGCTGCAAGGACTATTGGTTTGATGACTGGTCTGTACTCTGGGACTGAGAGTGCTATGAAGTGTGGGGGAGGTGTATCCAGCTTCTTTCCTGTGAATACAGGAGTGAGGCAAGGGTGCGTCCTTGCCCCATCACTTTTCAATACTTGTATGGACTGGGTATTGGGCAAAGTTGTAGATCAAAGCGATTGTGGAGCATCCCTCGGCAACACCAAGATCACTGATCTTTTTTTTGCCGTTGATGCAGTAATCTTTGCTGAGTCGCTGAAGGTCCCGGTGATGGCTCTCGAGGCGTTGCACGAGGAGGCAAAGCCTTTGGGACTTGAGGTCTCCTGGCTCAAGACCACGGTCCAGGTGTTTGGAGGCTTACTAGATGAAACAGTACAGTCTGTTCATGCATTCGATGAGGACATTGAAATCTTGGAAAGTAATACATACCTTGGTAGCACAGTCCATAATGACGGCGGGTCACGTCAAGAAGTCTTATGGTTGATTGGCATAGCCCACGGTGTTATGGACTCGCTCAGCAGGAGTATTTGGCGTTGTCGGTACCTGTGCAGGAGGACAAAGATCCGGATCTTCAGGTCGCTTGTGATCCCTGTCTTACTCAATGGTTGTGAGACATGGACACTAAATAGCGACATGAAGAGGCGAATCGATGACTTTGGTAATAAGTGTCTTCAAAGAATCATGGGGTATCGCTGGGATGATTACGTGTGAAACCAGCGATTGCACCGTGAGACTGAATCGAAGCCTATTACTTGCATAGTCCGTCAGCGCCAACTTTGGCTATATTGGCATGTGGCACGCTACCCTGAAACCGATCCTTCCCATGGGGTTGTATCTGTAAGAGACAATCCGGCATGGAGGAGGCCAATGGGGTGCCCACAAGGCTCGTGGCTGGGGCAAGTTGATGCTTCCTGTCGAGAGTTGCTAGGTGTGGGAAGGGAGTCTGCATGGGGACTCGCGCGTGGTGATCCCCTGGAGTGGCGCCGTATGGAGGGCGAGGCGACGCGCCCCCGGCGTATGCCCCAAATGATTGATGATTGATTGATGAGGGTGTCTTCAGCCACTCGATGATTAGAGCTACTCCAGGCGTGACTTGAACTCGGGAGCGAGAGCACATGATGACCAGACGCTAATAACTCTGCCACCACCTCCTCAATTATGTAGTTAGTTAAGATAAGCTTAGTTAACATAACATATGAAAATAACGAAGCTACAAGAGGCCAGGAAATCTACGTTCGTGGTAGTTCCTGTAAAATTTGTTCAGTTAATTAAGATAAAATGGAGCTTGTTAAAATATCCAGTGAACGTCATTGAATCGATTATTATTTGTAAGTAAATCGGTATTAAGCAATGTTAAATATTTGGAGGTCAGTTTGAAAGTCGTTAAACTATCGCTTAATGATTCAATATTAATACAATATACATTTTTGGGTGTTTCGTTGATGGTAAATAATAGGTTTTTATTACGTGTGTGTGTGGTGCGTGCGTGCGTGCGTGCGTGCGTGCGTGCGTGCGTGCGTGCGTGTGTGTGTGTGTGTGTATTCATCTAGTTGTAGTTTACAGGGCCAGAGCAACGCTCGTATGGCCCCGTCTCCATATCAACATTTTTATCATTCATCCTTAGTGGTTAGTGTAGGCCGAAGCCACCACCCCGGGAGGGGGGTCACAAACCCCCGGCTGACACCCGGTACCCATTCACTGCTGGGTGGACAGGGGCTTGGGTTTTAAGGAAACAGCCCATATGTTTCCGCTCCGCCCGGGGATCGAACCCGGGACTTCTCGGTTGTGAACCGAGCGTGCTAACCACTACACTACGGAGTACCCCTGTGTGTGTGTGTGGTGTGTGTGTGTGTGTGTGTGTTTATCATTGTTTGCAAATGGATGAATGGACATGAAAAATAAAATTGAATTAATGCCGAAACAATTCACTTATTGCGGCACAATTGGGTCCATTGGTTTCATTTAAAATATAGGAAATCACCGAGGGATGAACTATTGTGTAAATCAGCGGAAAAATGATTACAACTGTATCGTTCATGAATATTCGAGCGGGAAACATGTACTCGATATGTAGGTACACCCCCCACACCCCCACACCCCCCCCCCCCCCCCCCCCACCCACACACCCACACACCCACACACCCACACACACACCTTTTTCTGGCATCATCCATTACAGCATGATCAGATCACCTTCTGTAAGGGAAACGAGCGCGATTGAGTCACAACTTGCTAGCCCAAGGATTCCAAGATACGACGAAGACGAAGCTGAGATAGGGGGAAGGCCGTAAGGGTGATGTAAACACTAGACTTAAAATTGAGGAGATTTACTGGTGTCTCGCTCAAACTACAAGTATACTACAAGCAACTATGTACAAACAAGTATTTACAATCTCGTATATACACCCAACACCTCCAATAGACTCACGCCCCTGCTACCTGGTTAGCAACAGCCTTCCCGTCAACCATAGGTCGCTGAGCACTGGACACAGGGACGACGACAGACGGGAAGGGTAGTTGACCTGGGCAGCAGGGGACGATGAAGTGTACACAGCAGAGGTGGAGAGAGAGAGCAACTCCCCGTGTTGCGTCGGGAACTCTTCTCCCGGGACAGCCGGCACCAAGCGCCTCGTAACCTCTGCTCCAAACCAGAGGGTGTCGAGGCTTCATGAGGAAGCAGAGGTCGGGATGTAGGGAAGACCCTTACTGGTGATCGAACCAGTCTTTCCCGAATCCACGAACAGGAAACCATGCAGGGGTTTAAAGAAGGAACTGTTGCTCGAACGCCTGCAGGTGGTGGTTCTCCCTTACACCTTCCTATATTCATTAATATTAACCAACAATCAATTCTTAATGCCAAACATAAGATTACTTTCAGAATCTTTAATACCCACAATCACAATATTTTTACCAGTGAGCTACAACAGATAAATTGGGAAGAAATTCTTAGTTTACCAAGCACAAATGAAAACTTTAACCTTTTCTTTAATACTATTTTTGAACTCTAACAAATGTTTTCCAATAAAAACCAAATATGTAACTGCAAAGAGACTACAAAATCCTTGGCTCACAAAAGGAAACATTCAATCTTAATTCAATCAAACATATAAATAATTTATTTAAGATGTACAAATTAGGAACAATTTCACATAACATCTACAAACAATACAGAAATAGTCTAACACAAGTTATTCGATCTGCTAAATCTTATCATTATCATCGAATCTTCTGTAATTTCAAAAATAATACAAAGAAAATTTGGCAAACAATCAATGAGATCAAAGGTAATGCCTGCAACAAAGGTATCATTAAGACCCTGCACTATAATAACTCCATATTAAATAACCCATCAGATATCTCAGAAGCCTTCAGTAACTATTTCTCAAGTATCGCACCAGAACTTGACAGCAAAATTCCCCAATCCAATAGAAACCCAAATGACTATCTTAAAGGCAATTACCCAAACTCTAGGGTCCTTCCTATTCTTTCCACCTATGACATAAAAACAGTAATTAACACACGAAGTAATAAGAACTTTGGTGTACATGATGTAGCAATTTCTGTTATCAAAAAGAACTCTGATCTATTTTCTCTTCCTCTGACTATTCTTTTTAATCAGTCTGTTGCAACTGGAAGTTTTCCTGATATGTTGAAGGTTGCTAAAATTACCCCTATTCACAAATCTGGTCCTAACAACGATCCCAAAAACTATAGACCAATATCTCAACTTTCAGTATTTTCAAAGATATTTGAAACTCTAATGAAATCTCATTTAATGCATTACCTAGATAATAAGAATATTCGCAACCATGTTCAGTTTGGCTTCAGACGCAAACGTAACACTTTTCAAGCATTGAACATCTTCTCTACTGATGTGTTTACCGCTATTGATAATAAACTTTCTGTTCTATCTATCTTTATTGATTTTGCTAAGGCATTTGATACAGTTAACCATAAAATTCTTCTGAATAAAATGCATCACTACGGTATCCGTGGACCTATACTTTCATGGTTTAAAGATTATTTAACAAATAGGCATCAACAAACTGTCTTTAATGGTGAAAAGTCATCCAATACTTCAGTCACTCTTTGTGTTCCTCAGGGAAGCGTACTAGGTCCTATATTATTTTAGATTTATATCAATGACATTACAGATAATTTAACTGAATCTAAAACAATTTTATTTGCTGATGACATGACAATGTACTTAACTGGTCCATGCCCAGAACAGCTTGTCCTCAATGCCAACAATGAACTAGAAAAACTCTATCAATGGTGCGTGTGCAATAGACTTACTATCAACAACAGTAAAACTTACTTTATGCTATTTACAAGCAAAAAAATACTAAATCTTCCACAACTTCAATTGAATAACAAAATAATTTTCAAAACAAACCAAATACAGTTCCTTGGTGTCACCTATGATGACTCTTAAACTTTTAAGTACTACATAAATAATCTCACTTTAAAAATATCAAGGCATATTGCTTTACTCTTATCAAATTAAAGACTTCTTGCCAACATATGTACTTAAATGTATTTATTACGCTCACGTTTACCCTCTACTGACCTACTGTATCCCATATGGTGCACAACATATTGCACCTATCTAATTCCTTTAAGGGGACCGCCCACCCTAAATCTTGTTTACTGATGGATTTTGCTGTAAATCTTATGAGTTATTAATGGCTAAGTAAGGACTTCAAAACATAAGTTTCATTTAGATCTGGCCAATAGTTTTTTGCAAAAAAAAAAAAATGTAAAAAACGAGGAAAATTAGTCTGATTTGAATTGCTTTCAACTCGTAAGATTATTGGTGGATTACTTTAATTTAAAACCATTAACTCTTCTACTTATGGCGAAAGATTATTCAAAGTAGTTTTTCTTTATCTTTCTTTATCACCGAGAAATAAAATTTTGGAAAAGTTTACAAAATTTCCCCAAAAAATCTTTTTGAAACTAGTGCCATGTTCCTAATTGACATAAACAAGAAAATCCACCAGAGTTGTCTTTGTTTTTTATCCAGCTATCAATTGATACCTCAAATGTAAAGATCGGATAAAAACTGATAAAGGAGTAGGAAATTGTATCAGAATAACTTTCATTTTTCAGAAACGAGCCCTAAACATTTTTTCTAGTTTGACTAAGTGTTACGTCAGTAAAACCCTATAAGGGTTTTGTCTATTGGTTCCATTTTACTTTTGAGGCTATTATGAATGTTTGCAGTAACTCAGGCACACATGGTCCCCTCCTGCAGGGCAGATATTAATCACTCAAGGTAAGGGCAAAATAGAAAAAATGTAAAAAAAAGTGGAAAAATTGGCTTATTTGAATTGCTTTCAACTCGTAGGATTATTGGCGAATTTATTTTATTTTATAACCATTAAATCTTCTACTTATGACGAAAGATTATATGGTGTGGTTTTTTTAATCTTTTTTTATCACCGATAAATAAAATTTTGGAAAATTTTGATTTTTTTCCAAAAAAATCAGTTTGAAACACTAGTGCCATGTTCCTAATTGACATAAACAAAAAAACAAAAAAACTCTACCATAGTTTTCTTCGTTTATTATCCAGCTATCCATTGATACCTCAGATGTAAAAATCGGATAAAAAACTGATGAAGGAGTAGGAAATTGTATAAGAATAACTATCATTTTTCAGTAACGAGCCCTAAATAATTTTTTTTAGTTTGACTAAGTGTTACGTCAGTAAAACCTATAAGGGTTTTGTCTATTGGTTCCATTTAACTTTTAAGGCAAAAAAAGCATTATAATTGATATTTTATCGTCAAAACAGATGTAAACAAACGAGGCGTGGCGCTCGCGTGGTGCGGGCGGGGGGAGGGAGGGGCAGATTTAAACCTCTTTAAATATACGTTTATGGGACAAACTATATATCAGTGTGTTGCCCAAGACCACAGCTACCATTAAATGACTTGAAAGGATTTTCGATATTTTTCATGATTTTTTTTATATATTCAGGGTGTGCGGTCCCCTTAAAATTACAACTCAAAAAAGTTGTAGGGATAATAACTAACAGTAATTACTTAGAACATACTAGTCCACTCTTTAGACGAACCAAAATTTTAAGATTAGGTGATATATCCAAACATGCAATTGCCACATTCATGTATACACATAAGAACGATCTATACAACCTCCTACCATCCCATGGCTATAACACCCTCCACCGTGAAAACCTATGCCTTCCTTCTCACCTCCTTACAAAATTTCAGCACTCAATCACTTACTTAGGCCCTGTCGTCTGGAACTCTACTCCTTCCCAAATTCACGACGCACCCTCCATGAGTATATTTAAAAACAAATACAAAAAACACATTCTAACCAATTATTAATTGGAAGGGACCATCAACGTCTTTGAAGGTATTACTAACTAGTTTAACACCAATATCCCTCAGCATTTCAGCTGTGTCTTTTAGTCCATTAACAGTTAAACTAATACCAATATTATTAACTACAGCAGCTACCCTACATTTATATTTTCCTAATTGGACTAGGGGTTGAACTATGTCAAAGGTTTGAGCCTCTTTATTGGCAAGAAAACCTGATATGGCTAAATTCACTTTATTAATTATGGGTAGTTGTAATAATTCAACTATCTCCCTACTTATGAAGGATCATTGTGCACCACTGTCAAACATTGTCTTTACAATGACTGAATTACCATTATGGCTCACCTTCAATTCTGCAGTAAGAACAGCTGCTGAACTACTCTTATTAGTGACTGCCATTTTAACTGTTGTAGGGTCTGAGTTATTATCACTGTTAGGACAAAGAGCGATGTTATGAACAGATTGTTTACATTTCCTACATGTTTTTAAGTTTATAGGGCATGCATTTGAAGCATGTTTACCACGGAGACAGGTTAGACAATTACCAAGGCTCATTAACCTTTCAACTCTCGTGAAACAATCTTAATAGATATTACATGTGGAGGGTCGATGTTCCCCCTCACATAAGACACAATTTATTATTCGTACTTCACTAGAAGTAGCCCTGGATTTAGTGATTGTATCTTTTATATGAGTAGGTCTTAGTGGTTTAATGGTACGCTGAAAAGTTTGAATCTTAATTACAGGCTGTTTGATTTGCGTAACTTTAACAGGCGCAGGATAAATACCCACTAACGAGGGATCCTTAAACTCTAAGGGTGGCTGATATAGCTGATTACTCATAGGTGTAACAATCTTGATCTCCCTGTGGGGGGGTTCCAGCTCAATACCTAGCAAATTTAGGGTTAAAGAAGCTTTAGCTGTTGATGGAATATGAGCACACTTCAGTAATCCCTCATATTCAATTACTTTATCTAGATAACTTTGACACTGTTGTTTATAATTGATCACACATTGGTGAATTATTTCTTTATCCTCAGCTTGTCTTAATTGAACTTCATATAGGAAGTAAGCCTCCTCATATTTATCCCATTGCGCATTTAACAATGGTAGACCTGTCTTTAAATTAATAAAATCAATAGGTATTGCCTTAATTGCGTCCTCACACTTATTATATATTCGTGTGAGCATTGCTAATTTAGCCGATATTGAATGCTTAGCTAATTTTGCCATGATTTAGTTGATAATTAAATCAAATTAATATGTTAAATGCAAGACTACGCAACTTAAAATAATTGTTAGTTAATAATTAATTATCATATCATAAGTGCTGGAAGGGCCATTGGCTTGGTTTTTCAAGACGCATAGCCAGGCCTATGACCAACC
The DNA here is from genome assembly GCA_016584305.1 of Chionoecetes opilio. NCBI lineage: Eukaryota > Metazoa > Arthropoda > Malacostraca > Decapoda > Majidae > Chionoecetes > Chionoecetes opilio. Next base: position 16,347 of record JACEEZ010021839.1, on the reverse strand, counting down.
AACACTTAACTATTACCCCTAACTATAGTGCTACGTAACATCTGATGTTATCTACCACCTAGCGTATGGTAGTTGAACGGCTGTTGAATCGTTCCTGACGCCGCGAAACACCTAGCCTCCACTCCTTCAACCACCTGTTCTGATAGGCTCATAATTACGCCTCACAATCGACCACCTCGAGTACATAAACATCAATATTCCTCACTCGGGGCACCATCTTGTAAAAATGTATGCTACAAGCACATATTTATTTGAGATCTTGCCTATACAAAACCCATTGTCTATCTCATCCCGACACAATACCCCAACTAGTCAACTAACTAGGATATTTATCGGTGGATAGTAGGGTTGAATTAGTTGTAGGCTTATCAATACTGCAATGTCTTGTTTTCCGAAGTGGTCAGCGTGATCGAGGCCGGCAGTGCAGGGCGGAGGTGGTGTGTTGGTGTTATCGGCGTGGCGGATTTTCAAAACCTAGTTATCCACAACACGGCGAGATATATCACTTTGTTGATTTTTAACACGTCCTATTATTTTTTAACACTATGTGTACAAAGAGCCTATATACAATTGTTCTCAATGTAATCAGATACGATTAAAGAGAGATGTTATTCCCGTGAGGGTTTGGAGTGTATTCTATACACTAATGCACGTATATTTTGTAAGAGATGTTACTCCCGCGAGGGTCTGGAGGGGTACTGACTTCCCGGTGGGCGGCGGGGCATCGGCCGCCTGGTGCCTATCTACGTGTCAAATCGTCGGTGGCGAAAATCTGATGACGGTAGCCAATGATCGCGCTTCAAACCAAGGTGCTAATTATTTAAGGTGTAAATGCCTAATACTAATGGGAATGTTCAATTATCCTATCCCAGTATTTATCATTTACTTAAATTACCTTAATTAATACCCATTACCATTATAATTATATATATACATCCCTACGCTTCCCCTATGATGAGCGGACAATACCTCCCTCACAAGGGGGAGGGGGGAAACAAACCACCACTCTGTCAATTATTGAGAGTGTGGTTGGTGGATCATTTCCACAAATATATTAACAAACCCATACTATCTCGGGTAGTACCATGATTATAATATATTGATAATTTCTTAATCAATTATAATATAATCATTATGCCTGTACCTTCATCTTATACATGTATACTAAAATATCTTGTTCTTGGTTCACAGTTATCCCAGTCACTTCACTAACCTCAATCCATCTTAATACCCGTCATCTCCCTTCTATCAGCGCTTCCCTTAACACTATAGCAGAAGTGACAGTGTTATTCCCTCGAGATCACGTCAATTTCTCCCCATCCTCCTCTTCTCTTCTCCCACTGTCATCACCCAACCCCTATGTATCCGCTCTCCCTCGTGTGTGTGTGTGCGTTTGTATGTGTGTGTGTGTGTGTGTGTGTGTGTGTGTGTGTGTGTGTGTGTGTGTGTGTGTGTGTGTGTGTGTGTGACTGTGTGTGTGTGTGTGTGTGTGTGTGTGTGTGTGTGTGTGTGTGTGTGTGTGTGTGTGTGTGTGTGTGTTCGCGAGCTCACGTGTCCTAACAGTTTTTGCTCCATCCTCTATGTTTTTTTCTCTCTTTTATTTTAATGCGTCTCAGTATGCAAGGCCATAACTGTGTATATGTATATATGTATCTGTATGTATATATGTATGTATGTACAGTACATGGGTTATAGGGAGGGAAGAAGAGCAGGAGAGAGGGAGGAAGGAGAGGAGGGAAAAAATGACAGGAACTGGTTGGGAAGGAAGGAAAGAAGAAAGGAAAAAATAAGGGGAGAAAGGAAGCAAGAAATACACAATTAAAATAAGGAAGGAAGGAAGGAAGGAAGGAGGAAACACAATACATGTAAATATATACACATAAACACTTTATGTATGTATGTCTCTATACTTATATATACATTTATGCAGAGTCCAATTATTCAATCACGACCACGGCATAAACAAATGGCTACTTCATATTTACAGCCCGTGTTGTCTACTACTGAAACAAGCTGGTCAACCACAACATAATGCAAATCATCAACAGAGACATTAATTAATACTGCGAAATATATTAATATCTATTAATATTAATTAATTAATTAATGCATTAATTAATATTCCGCCTCATCAGTCAATATTCAGCGTGACAAATGACACATCTATGACACATCGATGACACATCTGGCCGGTCATTTTCTTCACCACAGATAACATTCCATCATATGCAGAGATAATTAATGTGATTTAAAATTGATGAGAAGCCATGTATTTTCTAGCACAATCCCCCCCTGTCTCCTCTCCTCTCCTCACTCCCTTTCTGGGGTAATATGTGGTCTCTTATATAACTATTATAGCAAGGTATTTCAAGCCCTAACATAAGCTGGAATTAAAATTAAATGTCCACAACAGCTTTTTTAATCTCGCTTCACCCATAAAAGTTATCTCGGCATCAAGTTGGCAGCCATAACGCAATGATATCACACACACACCACACACACACACACACACACACACACACACACACACACACACACACACACACACACACACACACACACACACACACACACACCACAACACCACACACACACACACACACACACACACACACCACACACACACACACACACACACACACACACACACACACACACACACACACACACACACACACACACACACACACACACCACACACACACACACACACACAACACACACACACACACACACACACACACACACACGCACGCACGCACGCACGCACGCACTTGTTCTCATGTTTGTTTTGTTTAGAGGATAATGCCTCAGAGCCATAGTGATCTACCGCTGCTGCATATTAGTGTTGGCCGAAGCCACCACCCCGGGGGGGGGGGGTTACAAACCCCCGGCTGGCACCCGGTACCCATTCACTGCTGGGTGGACAGGGGCTAGGGATTTAAGAAAGACCACCCATCTATCTTTCGCTCCGCCCAGGGATCGAACCCGGGACTTCTCGGTTGTAAGCCGAGCGTGCTAACCACTACACTACGGAGTCCCCCCCCCCCCACACACATGGAAAAATGGAGAAAATGAAGATATACGGAATAACTTCAGAAAAAAAAGTTTACCCATTAGAACAGTCGTTCTTAACCTGGAGGGCGCACCCCCTTAAGGGCGTAAGGTAACTATCTAGTCGGGCGTGAGCCAAGAGAAAAAAAGGAAAAACTGTCAAGTATTTAACATGAAGCTCGCTGCGAGGGTGAGCGAAGAAAGTCGGTACAGAGAAGAAATTGTGGCTGATTAACTCTACGGTGACGTCTTGCCGAGTTTCATTATCTCCGTAGACCTTTGTGCAATTTGTTGTATTATTATCATTATTAATATTATTGTTGTAGTTATCATTTTCATTATTAAATATGAAATTATAGCTTCTAATTAATTGTTATTAAGAAGTGAAGGGGAGGGGCATGGAGGCAAGGACCCACTACTGAAGGGGGCGTGGTGATAAAAAGGTTAAGAAACACTGTATTAGAAGTATAGAGGCTTGGAATGGACTAGAAAAAGTTATAATATATGCAAGAAAAGTAGATAAATAAAAAAAAAACTCAATAAACAACATTGACAAGACCACACTAGTATAGCTCACACCCTGTATAGGCTAAAAATAGGTAAACACACCCTATACACACGTACACTCGCATACACCTTCACATTGCCTTTCCCTCTTTCCTCCCCTCGCTGTCCAAGCTGTACTGATGTTCTGGTGCCGCCCCGAGTTTTGACAGACGCCTGATGCAAGGGATTAAGGGGGCATTCCAGGACAGGTGGCCCACCAAAATGACAAATTAACACCTCACCAACTCCGATTTTGCTTAAATTTGGCACATGTTATGAGTGTTGCTGCCATATGCCTTGTGCAAAATTTGAGCACTCTAGGGTCAACGGGTCTCCTGTAAGAGGTCATCAAAATGTTGGCATGACCTCGAAAATGACCTAAAAGATCAAACTTCAAATGTCCCTAAAATCTTTATTTATAAACTTAGAGAGATGATGGTTTTAATATCTTTTTTTACTCAGTATGAGTCTCTGAATCATTCTAGGTTTACAGAATTAACTTACATCAATAAACAGGGGCACAAAATTTGAACTTTGACCTTGACCTGTGACCTTGAAGTTCACTCGCGACAAAAAAAATCATTTAGTCAAAATTGAAGCTTTGTATGTTTACTTCAAAATAACATAAAAAAATTGTGTCTTATTCTGCATAGGTAAGCCTGTACAGGTTCTCAAAGCCGACTTTTTTTTGTTTTTTTCATAAATAATGTGTTTTTCTAATTTTCTTCCAGATATATTTTGGTTTAAGTAGCTAATTACTAACCTAATGTGAATGTCAAAATGGTGAGAAAGGTATGTTGTGATCCCATGAAAAAACACAACAGTAAGATAATAAAAGCTCTCATTCCTGTGCCTAAAACATTATATAAATATTTGGGACTACAGGCAGGTCAAATGATTTGTTAAAATTGCCACCATAATCTTGTGGCTTTGAGAAAGAAATCTGGTTCTGCTTCTGCGGAGCATGCAGAAGTTTCTTCAAGTTCTGAAGAAGCAAACATAGATGACAGTTGCACATCCAACAACGGTTCAGAAATGGATACATCAAAGGAATTCGCCCTGGACAGGCTGAATGTGACCCTGCCACTGTTTGACATCACTCCAGTTAAAACAAGTTAGATCATGACAAATATTTTCAAAGTTAATTTTCACCTTGTTTAGGTTGGGACAATAAACTAGTGCTCAGTACTTAGCTATGTACTCTAAACAGCAAAGGCGACCGGACACCCCTGCCGCCATCTTTTTCCCCAGCAGGAAAAACATCCCCACGGATTGACCAAAGGCCACATTTTTTACCCTAGTTAGTAAAATTCGTAGCGCCTCTACCCTCCCTCCCTCTACTCATTCTCTCTCTCTCTCTCTCTCTCTCTCTCTCTCTCTCTCTCTCTCTCTCTCTCTCTCTCTCTCTCTCTCTCTCTCTCTCTCTCTCACACACAAACACGTAATATTGGAAAGTTATTATGCGTAAATACATAGATATTATTTCAGCAAGATTAGACAGAGAGAGAGAGAGAGAGTGAGACGAGACGAGATATGGATTTGAAGGTCAGATCAGGTCAGCTGCTACTCTTTTTCTCTCTCTCTTTATTCAATATCCTTTTTTCAACCTCCCTTTTCTCTCTTCTGTACTCCGCTGTCTTTCCGTGTGTTCCATTCCCTTTTCATAAACCCTCTTCTCTTTCCTCCTCCAGCATTTTGCACCTCTTATCATTTTCTGCAATCTTTCCTTATTCAGTTTTCAGCTTCCATTCTTGCCTTTCTTTCATATCCTTTCCCCGTGACTGGAGTGGGTGGTGATGGTGGTGGGAGCGGCGATGGTAGGGGAAGAGATTTAGAAGTTTTCCCAAGGGTGCTATACTCGTGCCGTCCCACACACAACACCTGACTCTCTCTCTCTCTCTCTCTCTCTCTCTCTCTCTCAAACTGGCAAAAATAAGCGACAATAGGAGAAAGAGAGAGAGTGTGTAATGTGTGATAAGGACAGCGACAGAGTAAATAATGTGGAGAAGGAAGAAAGAGAGAGGAGACCTCAGGAGAGGAGTGAATCGAGACAGGGGGTTAGGGGGAGGCAGTGGGCAGGAAATAGACAGAAGGATGGAAGGATGAGGAGGAAGGAGGAAGGAAGGGTGCAAGGAGGGTGGGTGATAAAAGGAGGGAACTTAAGCCAGTGTAGAGGAGGAAAGTCCTTTTAAACCACATTTTATTGTTTATTTTTGTGTATGAATTCTTTCTTTCTTATTGTTTTGCCTCCATCAGCACATTATTGTTGTTTTATACTGAAAGATCCAGGTCCCTGGTTGTATTTTATTGTATGTATGTTATTTCTTATTTCATTGTCAAATATTGTAAGACTTTATTCAATTAATAACTACCACGTGTAGGTCTCGCGGCCTCTTGTAGCTTCCTTATTTTCTTATGTTCTTATGTAATATTTTCAAGCAACACACACACACACACACACACACCGAGGAAGGGAGTCGAGTGTATGCTACGGGCATTAGTGTAGGTGATTAGGTGTAGGATTAGCACCAAACCCTCACAGCGCAGCCATCATTATCTTACCTCTCCCTTGCCTTGCCTTGACCCTGACTCCCTCCTGTCTGTATGTTATGTTTTTTTAAAGAGAGAGAGAGAGAGAGAGAGAGAGAGAGAGAGAGGAGAGAGAGAGAGAGAGAAGAGAGAGAGAGAGAGAGGAGGAGAGGAGAGAGAGAGAGAGAGAGAGAGAGAGAGAGAGAGAGAGAGAGAGAGAGAGAGAGAGAGAGACGAAATAATGTGAAACTGGTTAAAAAAAAGAAATATTCTGGGATGTGTTTTTTGCAAACGAACGAACAGAGAGAGAGAGAGAGAGAGAGAGAGAGAGAGAGAGAGAGAGAGAGGAGAGAGAGAGAGAGAGAGAGAGAGAGAGAGAGAGAGAGAGAGAGAGAGAGGAAGAGAGAGAGAGAGAGAGCGATAGAGAGAGCGAGAGAGTGAGAGATAGAGAGTGAGAGAGAGAGAGAGAGAGAGAGGCGCTACGTATTTTACTAACTAGGGTATAAAATGTGGCCTTTGGTCAATCCGTGGGGATGTTTTTCCTGCTGGGGAAAAAGATGGCGGCAGGGGTGTCCGGTCGCCTTTGCTGTTTAGAGTACATACACTGAAACATACTTTTAAGAATACATAGATCTGTAAATTTATTAATTTATATATATTTCGGTAATTCATTACTTCTCAGATGGCTGTGCAGGGCAATACAAAAACAAGTACAACTTTCTCTCTTTGTGTTACCATCAAACTGATTTTGGAATTGGGTGTGAATGGCACTTCTTCGCCACTTCACATGGAAAAAATGCCTGTGATGGCATTGGCGGCACTGTCAAAAGAGCAGTGGCAATGGCCAGCTTGAAAAGGCCTGTTGGCAACCAAATTCTGACTGCACAGGCCATGTTTTCTTTCCTCACTGAGTCGAAGTTTATTGACAAAATAAAAATGTTCTTTGTTTCTTCGGAAAATGTTGCAGAGGTTGCCAGTGAATTAGTTGAAAGGTATCAGGAAGCCCAAACAGTGAAGGGTACGCAACAATTCCACCGATTTGTTCCTCAGTGTGATCCTATTGGTGTGTTGAAAGTGTACAAATTGTCAGTTGGAGAGGGAAATAGCGTGAGTGTGAAGAAGAATGTGAAAGGTGAAGAGTTTGGAGGTCTGTGAGGATAAAGAGTTGGTTGTTGGGATGTTTGTATCTTGCATTTACATGGAGGAACTATGGTTTGCAATGATTGAGGAAATGTCAGAGGAGTTTGGTGATGCATTGATGATATTCTTGCATCCCAAAGGAAAGTCAGGGTCTCATGCATTTGTACAGTCTAAAGCTGACAAGTGTTGGGTGACCCATGAGAACGTTTGCGGATCATGACAAACCCAAAACCTGCAGGGAGCCAGGAGAATTCGTTATTGCTTCAAGCTTAATGAAATGGAAGAAGCTGAGCAGAATTTTTTGTCATTACAAAAATAAAACTTCAAAGGATTTGTAAACATGAATTATGACAAAATGTACCTACCTACAAATATATGATAACTTTATCTCATTAATTAATAAAATGTAATTATCCAAAAATCTCATTATATGGACCGTGGTGGTTGGGGAAAGAGGTAGGTTGGGTGCATTTGAGTTGGTTTCCTCGTACCGCATCCTGGTAACACACATGATGAATTGAAAAGTACTTTTAACAAATTTATTAATTTATTTTCATTTTATAATTTAATTTATGAGCTTACTATTTTACTAAACAATTTCATTCATTAGTTCAATCATTGAATAAATGGTTCACTCTAACATAATTTTTCTTATTTATTTGTATTAATATTCATTATCTGTGGCTAAAACTCATTTTTCATAGCTAAATAGGTATATAAAATAGAAAAACATGGTCCGAATATAGGCATAACATATTTCTGCCTGGCTTTGACAACCTGTACAGGCTTACCTATGTAGAATAAGACACAATTTTTTTATGTTATTTTGAAGTAAACATACAAAGCTTCAATTTTGACTAAATGATTTTCTTTGTCGCGAATGAACTTCAAGGTCACAGGTCAAGGTCAAAGTTCAAATTTTGTGCCCTTTTTTTAGTTATTGATGTAAGTTAATTCTGTAAACCTAGAATGATTCAGAGACTCATACTGAGTAAAAAAGATATTAAAACCACCTCTCTAAGTTTATAAATAAAGATTTTAGGGACATTTGAAGTTTGATCTTTTAGGTCATTTTCGAGGTCATGCCAAAATTTTGATGACCTCTTACAGGAGACCCGTTGACCCTAGAGTGCTCAAATTTTGCACAAGGCATATGGCAGCAACACTCATAACATATGCCAAATTTAAGCAAAATCAGAGTTGGTGAGGTGTTACTCTCTGGGCCACCTGTCCTGGAATGCCCCTAAGGGAGTGAGTAAGGGAGAAAAGAAGGAAGGAGTGAAGGAGAAAGGGAGAAAAGGAGGAAGGAGTGAAGGATTAAGGGCTTGAAGGGTGGAAGGCTGAGGTTACACTGTTCGTATATATTGTTAACTGTTGGAAGCCGAGGTCACGAGCAGAAAGCTTTGATATTATCTTCAAAAGTGAAAAATGAACACCAAGACAAAAAAAAAAGAAATCGGAAGGGGACAAAGAAGAGTAAACAAGTAGAAAGAGGAAGATAACAGAAAACAAAAAAATTCTATATATTTCTGATTGAATTAATTATTATAGTAACTTAAGAATGAAAAAAGTAGTCACACACAATAAGTTACGATATAATATCTTCGGGAAAATAGAACACATTTTTGGTTGAACAAATAACAGTAACTAAGATTGTAAAAAAAATTAAAGAACATTCTCAAAATTAATAACTCATGTATGATTGGAAAAAAAGTATTATGACTAAAAAGAGAGAAAATATTGCCAACTCTTTAGATTTAATAGAAGGAAAAACTGAGGAAAGGAAATATAAGAAATATTAATATGGGCGATATCTTGAAGACTCAGCTTATAAAGGAAGGAAACAATCAATAATCACCATCCTTCTCAAAAATGGAAGAAAATGGAAAATCTATTTCTCAATTTTAATCGAAAAAGTTTAAACGCCTTAATTCATGACGGGAGGGGGGAGAGAGAGAGAGAGAGAGAGAGAGAGAGAGAGAGAGAGAGAGAGAGAGAGAGAGAGAGAGAGAGAGAGAGAGAGAGAGAGAGAGAGAGAGAGAGAGACTTTTGAAACATTTGAAACATTTATTCATAGCTTACAGTTGTTTACGATAGATAAAGTTTTTACAAAATAAGTTGTACAGCTGCAGCTTGCCTATATGCAGCTAAGCTTTTCAGGTAAAGTTAAATAATTTGTTAATTTGTTAATAATAATAATATTAAATATAATAATAATGATCAAATAATAATAATAATAATAATATTAATGAAAACTATAATAATAATTATAATGAAAATAATATTAATAATTGTAATAATAATAATAATAATGATAATAATGATTAATAAAAATTAAAAAAAGGGTAAACAGAGGGAGGGAACCGACAACGAAGAAACTCAAGTCTTGTGGTAGGGCAAGATGGAGATTAGAAACATGACAATCCTTAAGAACAAGGAAAATGAGAAGGTAGGTGGCACCAATTAGAGAGAACTGAAACTCGAGAAATGCCAGTGGTCGCTGGCAGTTTTAACTCAAAGGTTGGTCTACTGTGTTTTGGCTCCGCGACTAATATTTTTCATAAATTAATTTCGCGATAAACATTGATGCACCGCATCTGAATACCAAAAAATATAGTTCTTCTGTTGTTCTACTAATTATATGGATGACATTAATTACGATGGAACGTTCTATAATAGCAATTTAATGCAAATTACTCGCCTCAAGTAGCAAAGCTTAATATATTTTTTACATGTATATTGTGGCATGTAAAATTTGGGTGATGTTCACACTGTTTTCTAAGACAGTACTGCTGCGTCTGGCAAACGCTTGTCAAAATACAATAAGCAATGCCTTGGAAAAACGAAGAATAAAGAATGCCGAAATCGGCTTGTTGCTGCGACAATGTAGGTTATAATTGTGGAGGCGACACGCCGCGGCGGGGAGTGGTGGGCGGGGAGATTGTGGCGGGGAGATTGAATCAAAACATTGCCACTTCACGCGTCGACTCATTGCACTTCCAGGCTTTCTATCTGATTGATACACAATAATAACAGGAAAATATGACTGCCTAGGTATAGATAACTTCTAAACATACGTTATTGACTATATAATATCATAGAGTAACATTTACCTCGCCTCCTCAACTATAACCTACTTGGTTATTTGGTTAAATGCATGTTTTACAGACTCAGGCTTCTATACAATATACATATAGAAGAAAATCGTTCTTAAAATTATACTTTTGTGTTTTAAGTGCAGTGGAATAAGCCCATATTTTTCTTTCAAGTTGACCAACTTTTCACCAAATTGTGAGTTAAAACTGCCAGCGACCACTGGCATTTCGGAGTTGCAGTTCTCTCTAATTGTAAGCGTGTGTTTACGTTCTAGGAAAGATGGTCTCTTCGTTGACAGTTGCCACCCTGTATGCATCAGATTACATACCTAAAAATATTAAAGGAGGTAGAATCATGGCTTACAAATTTTGTTAATAACCTATATGATGAACCAGTTTGATGTGGCAGGAGCGTAATTAATAGCAAACAAGTGATAAATTGGACACACAGTAAAAATTTTAATAACATAGTTTAAATAATTAAAATACATAGTATCATTCATTTGGGTCAGAGTGGGTCGGAAATACAGTAGTAATATAGTAGGACGAAAGAGTGAATTAGTTGATAATAGGCGCTGATTATTTTGGGCGTTACCTAAGGAAGGTCATCAAAAGACATAACGTCTCTATGTTCACTAGTGCTGGTGGTAAGGTAATAATGGGACCCATACCACATACTCACCATGCCAAACAAGAGAAGAGTATTCCTAGTCATGCACAACCCCTATTAATTACCAGAATCGGAACCACTTTCTTGCCCACACCAATTAGTGAGGTATTATAGGAAAGTGATATTCCAGTTCTTAATGAATATATTGCCAGTAATGAAAATCCTAATAATAATGTGTCGCGAGGAAATTCTGCCCTCAAATTAAACACAGGATTACGGTTTAAAGGTCCTACCTGGTTGAAAGAGTGTAATAATATGCCTAAACAGTTTTCCATTCAGCCAGACATATCTGTAGATATAATAAGGGAACCTGAATTAATACCAGTTCCTGTGATAGACATAGAAAGGTTTTCCTTACTGAGCAAACTAATTAAGACTACTAATTTAGTCTTCAAATCCATTAAAAGGGATAACTCTGACTCTTTGAAGTTTTGGGTCAGAACAATACAAAAGCAGGTATTTCCTGAGGAATATCTGCTCTTGGCCTCAGCCAGCCCCCATAGGAACAAATTGACCAAATTATTAGGGCTGTACCTAGATCATGAGGGCATAATTAGGTGTCGAGGACGATATTTGAAAGCTGATCTTCCAAATACCACCTGCCATCCCATACTTATTCCCAAACGCCATCATCTTACTAAATTGTTGGTGGAAGAATATCATAGGAACTCATTACATGGCGGAATGGCTACAATATTAGCCGATATCAGGTGTCAATTTTGGATACATCATGGTAGACAGGCAGTCAATATTACCTCAAATCTCTCATTAAATTTAATTAGACTAGAGCTGAAGGTAGAGACCTTTAGTCTGCTATCTAATGGCTCCCCCTCAGACTTCCTAGGCTAGTAATGAGCNCCGAATAACTGCAGAAAAAAAAATTTACCTAAAAGTCTTTTTGAAAGCGTAAGAACTATCTAGTCGGGCGGAGCAAGAAAAAAAGGAAAAACTGTCAAGTATTTAACATGAAGCTCGCTGCGAGGTGAGCGAAGAAAGTCGGTACAAGAGAAATTGTGGCTGATTAACTCTACGGTGACGTCTTGCCGAGTTTCATTATCTCCGTGACCTTTGTGCAATTTGTGTTGTATTATCATTATTAATATTATTGTTGTAGTTATCATTTTCATTATTAAATATGAAATTATAGCTTCTAATTAATTATTATTAAGAAGTGAAGGGGAGGGCATGGAGGCAAGGACCCACTACTGAAGGGGGCGTGTTGATAAAAAGGTTAAGAAACACTGTATTAGAAGTATAGAGGCTCGGAATGGACTAGAAAAAGTTATAATATATGCAAGAAAAGTAGATAAATTTAAAGAAAACTCAATAAACAACATTGACAAGACCACACTAGTATAGCTCACACCCTGTATAGGCTAAAAATAGGTAAACACACCCTATACACTCGTACATCGTACACTCGCATACACCTTCACATTGCCTTTCCCTCTTTCCTCCCCTCGCTGTCCAAGCTGTACTGATGTTCTGGTGCCGCCCCGAGTTTTGACAGACGCCTGATGCAAGGGATTAAGGGAGTGAGTAAGGGAGTAAAGGAGTAAGGGAGAAAAGAAGGAAGGAGTGAAGGAGAAAGGGAGAAAAGGAGGAAGGAGTGAAGGAGTGAAGGATTAAGGGCGTGAAGGGTGGAAGGCTGAGGTTACACTGTTCGTATATATTGTTAACTGTTGGAAGCCGAGGTCACGAGCAGAAAGCTTTGATATTATCTTCAAAAGTGAAAAATGAACACCAAGACCAAAAAAAAGAAATCGGAAGGGGACGAAGTAAACAAGTAGAAAGAGGAAGATGACAGAAAACAAAAAAATTCTATATATTTCTGATTGAATTAATTATTATAGTAACTTAAGAATGAAAAAAGTAGTCACACACAATAAGTTACGATATAATATCTTCGGGAAAATAGAATACATTTTTGGTTGAACAAATAACAGTAACTAAGATTGTAAAAAAAATTAAAGAACATTCTCAAAATTAATAACTCATGTATGATTGGAAAAAAAAGTATTATGACTAAAAAGAGAGAAAATATTGCCAACTCTTTAGATTTAATAGAAGGAGAAACTGAGGAAAGGAAATATAAAAAATATTAATATGGGCGATATCTTGAAGACTCAGCTTATAAAGGAAGGAAACAATCAATAATCACCATCCTTCTCAAAAATGGAAGAAAATGGAAAATCTATTTCTCAATTTTAATCGAAAAAGTTTTAAACGCCTAATTCATGACGGGAGGGGAGAGAGAGAGAGAGAAAAGAGAGAGAGAGAGAGAGAGAGAGAGAGAGAGAGAGAGAGAGAGAGAGAGAGAGAGAGATGAGAGAGAGAGTGAGAGAGAGGAGAGAAGAGAGAGAGAGAGGAGAGAGAGAGAGAGAGAGAAGAAGAGAGAAGAGAGAGAGAGAGAGAGAGAGAGATAGAGAGAGAGAGAGAGAGAGAGAGAGAGAGAGAGAGAGAGAGAGAGAGAGAGAGAGAGAGAGAGAGAGAGAGAGAGAGAAGAAGAGAGACTTTTGAAACATTTGAAACATTTATTCATACTTACAGTTGTTTACGATAGATAAAGTTTTACAAAATAAGTTGTACAGCTGCAGCTTGCCTATATGCAGCTAAGCTTTTCAGGTAAGGTTAAATAATTTGTTAATTTGTTAATAATAATAATATTAAATACAATAATAATGATAAAATAATAATAATAATAATAATAATAATATTAATGAAAACTATAATAATAATTATAATGAAAATAATATTAATAATTGTAATAAGAATAATAATAATGATAATAATGATTAATAAAAATTTAAAAAAGGGTAAACAGAGGGAGGGAACCGACAACGAAGAAACTCAAGTCTTGTGGTAGGGCAAGATGGAGATTAGAAACATGACAATCCTTAAGAACAAGGAAAATGAGAAGGTAGGTGGCACCAATTGTAAGCGTGTGTTTACGTTCTAGGAAAGATGGTCTCTTCGTTGACAGTTGCCACCCTGTATGCATCAGATTACATACCTAAACATATTAAAGGAGGTAGAATCATGGCTTACAAATTTTGTTAATAACCTATATGATGAACCAGTTTGATGTGGCAGGAGCGTAATTAATAGCAAACAAGTGATAAATTGGACACACAGTAAAAATTTTAATAACATAGTTTAAATAATTAAAATACATAGTATCATTCATTTGGGTCAGAGTGGGTCGGAAATACAGTAGTAATATAGTAGGACGAAAGAGTGAATTATTTAATAATAGGCGCTGATTATTTTGGGCGTTACCTAAGGAAGGTCATCAAAAGACATAGCGTCTCTATGTTCACTAGTGCTGGTGGTAAGGTAATAATGGGACCCATACCACATACTCACCATGCCAAACAAGAGAAGAGTATTCCTAGTCATGCACAACCCCTATTAATTATCAGAATCGGAACCACTTTCTTGCCCACACCAATTAGTGAGGTATTATAGGAAAGTGATATTCCAGTTCTTAATGAATATATTGCCAGTAATGAAAATCCTAATAATAATGTGTCGCGAGGAAATTCTACCCTCAAATTAAACACAGGATTACGGTTTAAAGGTCCTACCTGGTTGAAAGAGTGTAATAATATGCCTAAACAGGTTTCCATTCAGCCAGACATATCTGTAGATATAATAAGGGAACCTGAATTAATACCAGATCCTGTGATAGACATAGGAAGGTTTTCCTTACTGAGCAAACTAATTAAGACTACTAATTTAGTCTTCAAATCCATTAAAAGGGATAACTCTGAATCTTTGAAGTTTTGGGTCAGAACAATACAAAAGCAGGTATTTCCTGAGGAATATCTGCTCTTGGCCTCAGCCAGCCCCCATAGGAACAAATTGACCAAATTATTAGGGCTGTACCTAGATCATGAGGGCATAATTAGGTGTCGAGGACGATATTTGAAAGCTGATCTTCCAAATACCACCTGCCATCCCATACTTATTCCCAAACGCCATCATCTTACTAAATTGTTGGTGGAAGAATATCATAGGAACTCATTACATGGCGGAATGGCTACAATATTAGCCGATATCAGGTGTCAATTTTGGATACATCATGGTAGACAGGCAGTCAAATATTACCTCAAATTTCTCATTAAATTTAATAGATCTGAAGGTAGACTAGTCGCCTATCTAGGTTCCCCTGAACTTTCCGCTGATAGAGAGCTCTTAAAACCATTTGAGGTCAATGGTGATGACTATACTGGGGATATTATAATTGCAGGAGATAACTCTCCCCACGTTTAAGTATATGTCTGCATATTCACTTGTACCTCTATCAGGGCTATAAATTTCAAAATAGTCAAAGACCAAAGTGCTGAAACCTCTATTCAAATGTTCCAGCGCTATGTAGCCTGGGGTGATGTCACTTGAAGCGGAACTTCAGGTTTCGCCGGCCCCCTGTTGTGGAAATGATCCACCAACCACCCTCTCAATAATTGATAGAGTGGTGTTTTGTTTCCCCCCCCCCCCCTCCCTTGTGAGGGAGGTATTGTCCGCTTATCATAGGGGAAGCGTAGGGATGTATATATATAATATATATATATATATATATATATATATATATATATATATATAATATATATATATATATATATATATATATATATATAGTATATAATCTATAATGGTAATGGGTATTAATAAAGGTAATTTAAGTAATATAAAATACTGGGATAGGATAATTGAACATTCCCATTAGTATTAAGCATTTACACCTTAAATAATTAGCACCTTGGTTTGAAGCGCGGTCATTCTCTACCGTCATCATATTTTCGCCACCGACGATTTGACACGTAGGTAAGCACCAGGCGGCTGATGCCCCGCCGCCCACCGGGAAGTCAGTACCCCTCCAGACCCTCACGGGAGTAACATTTCTTACTGAATATACGTGCATTAGTATATAGAGTCCACTCCAGACCCTCGCTGGAGAAACATCTCTTACTAAATATACGTGCATTAGTGTATAGATTACACTCCTAACCCTCACGGGAATAACATCTCTCTTTAATCGTATCTGATTACATTGAAAAATTGTATATAGGCTCTTTGTACACATAGTGTTAAAAAACAATAGGACGTGTTAAAAATCAACAAAGTGATATATCTCGCCGCGTCGTGGATAACTGGGTTATGAAAATCCGCCACGCCGATAACACCAACACACCGCCTCCGCCCATCACCGGCGGCCTCGATCACGCTGACCACCTCGGATAACAAGACATTGCAGTATTGATGAGCCAACAACCAATTCAACCCTACTATCCACCGTAATTCCTATTAGTT
>JACEEZ010021838.1:62500-65000 GCA_016584305.1 Chionoecetes opilio | reverse complement strand
AAAAGCCCGCAGCCAATCGTTGATATATATCAGAAAAAGAGTGGGCCCCAAAGGACCGAGCCCTGAGGCACCCCATAGTGAATCTAACCCAATCAGATGCTACCATTTTTTTACTACCCGGTTTTTTTACGATTTTAAAGCCAACGCCCAACTGAAAATAATGCCTCCTTGCCATGTCCCTTACTTGGGCAACAGTCGCTTTTGTGGAACGTACGAAGGGTTTTTGAAAAAAAAGTTAATTAATCCCGGGGGTTTTTTCGCCCGTTTGAATAAATGACATTAAAAAAATCCAGTAGGTTTGTTAAGCAGGATCTCTTATTTCGAAAGCAAGGAGGAGGAGTAGGAGGAGGAGGAGGATTGATAGATGGATGGTTAGAGAAGAATAAAGGAAGAAATGGTAAGAAAGACAGGATTATTAGTCATATACACAACCACAAAGTCGAAAAAAATATCAAAACCAAAATAACAAAACAAAATAACAGTAACCAAAATAATATAGTATCACAAGAACATAAAAAAATGACAGACAAAAAAATCATGTAGCTATCGTGCATGTCCTATTATTTATTTTCTTATCTTTCGTTCTATATTGTCAAAACTGAAAATTGCATTAGGATAAAAAAATAAATTGCAACCACAACCATAGCATAACCACTATTGACACGTCGCCCTCGGCCCACCACCATCACCACCACCGACACCACCACCGCCACCACCACCACCACCGCCACCGCCACCACCACCACCACCACCACCACCACCACCACTGCCACCACCACCACCATCACAAGGCAAAAACACAAGACAGATAAGCAACTACTCGACCCAAATCACCGAGTTCGAAACCCTTGCCACTCTCTCCCTATAACATTACCGTCATGCCTTCAGGGGGGACCACACACACACACACACCAACACACCACACCACACACCACACCCCCACACACACACACACACACACACACACAAAGGGGGAGGTGAAGGGGAAAGGGTTAAGAATATATATACCCACATGTCATCTATCGAGAGACGCCCGACGGAGACACTGGCATAATACAGATGGACTTTGTGATCAGCCTATCCCCTGAGGGCGTGAGGGGCGGAGGGGGGAAGGGGGGAAGAAAGGGAAGGGAAGGGGGGGTGTAGGTGGGAGAAGGGGAAGGGAAGGGGACTAGGCAAGGGGAGGGGGAAGGGGGTATGGATGGGAAGTGGATAATACCTGGTCTCTCCTGTCCCACCTTGCGCCACAACAGTTATTTATTTGCCCAGACTTATGATTGGTAGCGCTCACAACCCTTCCTCTGATGCCTCGTGCAGTAGGGGGGGGGGGGGAAGAAGGAATACATAGGAATACACAGGAATAACAGATACCAGGACACCTATTGGTCTATAACGAAGGTATCTGCTGAAAAAAAAAAGGAGGAGGAGGAGGAGGAAGACACAGCGGATCAGATCTCTTTGGTCTTTAAACAAGTGACTATCGATAGAATTGGACCGAATAAAAGTCAATTCGATACAACTCAATTAATGAATGGAATTAAAAGAAGCGTCAAACATAGGAACTAAGTAATAATTCCTCCCTTCTTCTTCTTTTCTTCTTCTTCTTCTTCTTCTTCTTCTTCTTTTCGTCTTCTTCTTCTTCTTCTTTTTCTTTTTCTTCTTCTTCTTCTTCTTCTTCTTCCTAGTTCATATAAATGCAGTGCGACATTAATCCATTTCTTTCTGTCAATCCTCCTCCTTTCATTTTTTTCCCTCCTTCTCTCTGTCTCTCTCCGTACTTGAGACGAGATAATGGCTATGATTCCTCCACCTCTCATCTCCTTTCCTCCCCCTCCTCCCCCTCCCTCCACCTCTCATCTCCTTTCCTCCCCCTCCTCCCCCTACCTCCACCTCTCATCTCCTTTCCTCCCCCTCCTTCTATGTCCCTCACAGCACACACGAGAACGGTTCCTCAATACTTTGTTTTTTGCTGTGAACTATGATTACCCCTCTCTCTCTCTCTCTCTCTCTTCTCTCTTCTCTCTCTCTCTTTTTCTCTTTTCTCCTCTCTCTCCTCTCTCTCTCTTCTTCCTCTCTCTCTTCTCTCTCTCTCTCTTTTCTCTCTCTTCTCCTCTCTCTCTTCTTCTCTCTCTCTCTCTGACAGAATCATATAAAGAAACAATGACGAGGGGAAAAAAAAGGAATGAAAACCCAACATTTGGCGATGACATTAATCAAAGGGGAGAGGAGGCACGGATTGAGGGGAGAGGGGGAGAGGGGGAGAGAGAGAGAGAGGAGAGGAGGAAGAGAGAGAGAGAGAGAAGAGAGAGATGAAGAGAGAGAGAGAGAGAGAGAGGGAGAGGGAGGACAGAGAGAGAGGAGAAGAGAGAGGAGGAGAGAGAGAGAGGGGGAGAGAGAGGAGAGAGAGAGGAGAGAGAGAAAGAGAAGAGGAGAGAGAGAGAGGAGAGAGAGAGAGAGAGAGGAGAGAGGAGGAGGAGAGAGAAAAGAGAGAGGGGAGAGA
>JACEEZ010021838.1:50000-57500 GCA_016584305.1 Chionoecetes opilio | reverse complement strand
TTATATGGAGACGGGCCATACGAGCGTTGCCAGGCCCTTGGTTGTTAAAAATACAACTAGATGAAATGAATTACAACTAGGTGAATTCCACAACACTACACACAAACAACACACACCACTACACACACACACACACACACACACACACACACACACACCACACAACACACACCACACACACACACACACAAAAACACAAAACACAAATTCAAAAATAAAATAAAAAATATAAAAATATAACTGAGGAAACAAAGATTACTAGATAAATAAGGACATAAATATAAACATAATAAGATGAAGAACAGACGAAAAATGGAAACGAAAACAGACAACACTTAAAACAAAAAATTGACAGAACACAAGAAACAAACAGACAGATGAGCAGACAGACAGATAGACGGACAGACAGATACAGATATACAGATATACATACAGACAGATAGACGGACAGGTAACAGACAGGTAACGGACGGTAAACAAAGGCGAGGATCTGAGGGGAAATATTCACGGGCAAGTGGCGGCGGCGTGGCTGAGGGGAAAACAAGAGTTATTTTGACAGGGTTCGATCCACAGCAAGCAAGGCAAACACGACGCCGTTTTGGCATTCCCTCCCTGTGTGTGTGTGTGTGTGTGTGTGTGTGTATGTGTGTGTTGTGTGTGTGTTGGTGTGTGTTGTGTGTGTGTGTGTGTGTTATCTGCGTGTGTGTGTGTGTGTGTGTGTGTGATGTGTGGTGTGTGTGTGTGTGTGTGTGTGTGGTTGTGGTGTGTGTGTGTGTGTGTGTGTGCCGTCGTGTGTATCTGCGTGTGTGTGTGTGGTGTGTGTGTGTGTGTGGGTGTGTGTGTGTGTGTGTGTGTGTATCGCGTGTGTGTGTGTGTGTTGGTGTGTGTGTGTGTTGTGTGTTGTGTGTGTGTGTGTGTGTGTGGTGATGTTGTGTGTGTGTGTTGGTTAATAGCTAATTTCGTACTTTCCTTGTTATGCATGGTGTATTCTCCTTAATCTCTCTCTCTCCTCTCTCTCTCTCTCTCTCTCTCTCTCTCTCTCTCCTCTCTCTCTCTCTCCTTCACTCTCTCCCTCTCTCTCTCTCCTCTCTCCTCTCTCTCTCTCTATCTCTCTCTTACATTACTGCCACACACCACCACCCCCTCTTCTCCCCTCCCTCCTCCTTCCTCCTCCTCCTCCTACCTACTACTCCTCCTCTCATCCTCTCCTCATCCTCTTCCTCTTCCTCGTACTCTCTCCTAATCCTCCTCCCCTCCTCCTCCCCCTTCCTCTTCCTCCTCCTCCTCCTCCTCATTCTCCTTTCCCCTCCTCATCCTCTTCCTCCAAAATGGAAAAGGACAAATGTAACAACAAAGGAAGAAAAGTCAATGGTTCTCGGTGGGTTTACATCCTTCCTTTTATCTTTGTATAATGGCATTCCTCCATCATCCTCCTCTCCTCCCCTCATCCTCCTCCTCCCTCCTCCTCCTCTCCTCTCCTCTCCTCCTCCTCCTCCTCACCCTTACTCCTCCTCCTCCAGTTCGGGCCGCCTCCTTAAAGACGAATATAGAAATGGCAGGAGAGAAGGGGAATAATAATGGTTCATCTTCTCCTTTGTTGCGCTCTACCGAACCAAAGTGATCTGGCATTTTGATATGCGGGATATTTGTGGCTGAGATGAGAGAGGAGAGAGAGAGAGAGATTGAGAGAGAGAGAGAGAGGAGGAGAGAGAAGAGAGGAGAGAGAGAGAAGAGACAGAGGGACGAGAGAGAGTGAGAGATGTGAGGAGGGGACGAGAAGAGAAGTGGAGGAGGAGAGAGAGAGAGAGAAAGACATATCTGCTAAAACAAAACAAAGAAAGAGGGGAGAGTGAGATAAAGGGAGCGGGTAATGAAAAGAAGTTGGGAGGAGGAGGAAGAGACAGAGAGAGAGGAGAGAAGAAGAGAGAGAGGAGGATAGAGAGAGAGAGAGACTGGGAGGAGAGAGAGGAGAGAGAGAGAGGAGAGAGAGAGAGAGAGAAGAGCCCGAGAGAGAGACGAGAGAGAGAGATGAGGGAGAGACGAGAGAGACGAGTGAGAGAGAGAGAGGAGAGACGATACATAAAAAAACAATACAAAGAAAGGTGATTTTTGGGGAGAGAAAATTAATCTTAAAAAAATTGAGGAGGAGGAGGAGGAGGAGGAGGAGGAGGAGGAGGGAGGAGGAGGAGGAGGAGGAGGAGGAGGGATGAGAGGAGGGGGAGGAGGAGGGGGGGGAATGCAGGGCTATTAGGTGGGGGCTCGTGAACTATAATGAAAATATAATGAGGAGCACTGCCCAATGAGAGCCTAGGTGGTGGGTAGGGGTAGGGGTAGGGGGAGGGGAGTGGTGTAGGGGAGTAGGGGGGTTAGGGGGGAGGAGGGGGAAGGGGGTTGGGGGTGGATAAGGGTTGAGTACAATGCAGTATAATGAGGTGGAAGCGCGCTGCCGTTGGCCCGTCATTATAGCGTGGGATAAGCTGGACTTAACACGGCGGTGACAAATCGCGTGTTTTACCCCCGGCCTCGTAAATATTGTTGCGACAGGATATAGATAAGTGTCCCCTTGTCCATCACGGGGATAGCGAGCCAGGCCACCAGTCAGCCAGTCACCTGCCAGCCAGTCAGCCAGTCACCTGCCAGCCAGTCAGCCAGTCACCTGCCAGCCAGTCAGCCAGTCACCTGCCAGCCAGTCAGCCAGTTAGCCACAGATATAGACAGATAGCTATCCTACCTACCCACGCACACTCACACACACACACACACACACACGGATATGCAGACAGACTTACAGGCAGCGAAACAACCAGTCACTCTGCTAACCAGTCAACCAGTCAGCCAGTTTAGCCACCAAGAGATACGCCACAGATTAAGATATCCTTACCCTTACCCCCCCAGCACACTCTCACACACACTCACACACGGATTATGCAGACAGACTTACAGGCTCGAAAAACAGTCCACTCTGCAAAACAGTCAACCAGTCAGCAGTTAGCCCACAGAGATAGACCACAGATAGATATCCTAACATACCCACGGCACACTCACACACCACACACAACACACACGGATTGCAGGGGAAGACTACAGGAACGAAACAACCAGTCACTCTGCTAACCAGTCAACCAGTCAGCCAGTTAGCCACAGAGATACACAGATAGCTATCCTACCTACCCACGCACACACACACACGGATATACAGACACATAGATAAACTTACAGACAGACGAATAGACAGGTTGCATACTTGTTACAAATAATGAAAAGTGCCTCAAGTGCCTCAGTCAATCTTTTTATCTGTCTTTCTTTTTTTGGTCAGTGAAGTTAGTTGCTAAGCTGTATTGTTTTGGTTGTTTATCTTGCTCACTCTTTGAATTGGTTGGTTCATTTACACACTCACTCATTCGCTCACCCAGTCAATCAATCAGTCAGTCAATCAGTCACTACATTACTTACCAATCACTTCATGTTCAGTCTCTCTCTCTCTCTCTCTCTCTCTCTCTCGTCTCTCTCTCTTATCTCTCTCTCTCTCTCTCTCTCTCTCTCTCTCTCTCCTCTCCACTCTCTCTATGTTATGTATGTATGTATGTGTGTGTGTGTGTGTGTGTGTGTGTGTGTGTGTGTGTGTGTGTGTGTTGTGTGTGTGTGTGTGTGCTTGTCTGTCTGTCTGTCTGCCTGTCTCTAGCTTTGACATACATTTACTGATAAAGGTGCTAAAAATTATGTTAAAGATAGGCAAAAAAATAACATCAACCCTAAACATCTATAAAAGAAATTCTCCAAATACAAAATTAAAAATCACCGTCACGACACAACACCTGATTTTGTTCTTCTATCCGCAAGAAATTATACCAAAATTCTGTCAAGTTAATAATGACATAGAGTCATAGACGAAGATAGAGCAGTAAACTGACGCAAAAAGTAGCTGCTTCATATTCTTAATTAGTGAGTGAGTGAGTGAGAGAGCGAGGAAGTGCGTGAGGCAGTGATTGAGTCATTGGGTGAGCGGATGAATCAGTGAGTGATTGAGTGAGTCAGTCAAGTCAAGTCAATCAGCAGTACACATATACATAATGAGAAAGACAGTTTACGAATCGACGAGAAACGAAACAAGAGAATACAGGAGGAGGAGGAGGAGGAGGAGGAGGAGGAGGAGGAGAGAGAAGGAGGGAGGAGGGAGAGGAGGAGGAGGAGGCGAAGGAGGAGCAGGAGGAGGAGGAGGAGGAGGAGACGGCAGGAAGCAATACCAGTGGGGAAAAAAACAAAGTGTGAGGAACTACACTCATTCTCATTAATTGATAGTCACCGCAGCCCTGACAGAGAGAGAGAGAGAGAGAGAGAGAGAGAGAGAGAGAGAGAGAGAGAGAGAGAGAGAGAGAGAGAGAGAAAGAGAGGAGGGATAGAGAAGGGAGGGTAAGAGCAGCCAGATCCTATTCAAACAGGCGACGGACGGATGGTCAACTCAACATTTAACGTTAGCATTATGCAAATCAGCTCAGTACGTAACACTCTGCAATGATAACATCCATCAAGATTACTAGTTTTAGCCTCCAATCCCTCATCATCATTAATTACGACAATGCTCCACCTAATGACGTCACTAGGGGAGGGGGGGAGGGTTGTTAGGGCGAGGAGATAAACGAGCAGATAATTACCGTAATGCTCTACATGTTTGACGTAAGGCGTGACGTCATCGATACAGACTAATGGACAAGGTGGATGACGGTGACGTTAACGGTGACCAATGACGTTATAGCGATATGTAACCTGCAACAACAACGGCAAATTTAAAAACCGTGTAAAAACCTGGAAATGAAAAATAAATGAGTTGAATTTTGTTTGACTAAGATTGACATAGGAGAAAACGCAAGAAAATGACATAATAATGAACAACGGCGTTATAGCGAGAGGTAGTCAGCAACAACAACGGCAAAAAAAAACACGTATAAACCTTGTTATGAAAAATAAAGGAGTGGAAAAAAAATATTGACCAAGATTAACATAGAAGAAAACACAAGACTATATCATAATAAGGCGCTGGAATTTCAATATTAAGGACAATGAATAAAAAAAAGTAATAATAATAATAAAATAAAATAATATTAACCAAGATTAACTAGAGAAAATGCAAGAAAATAACATAATAAGTCACTGAAATATAAATGTTAATAACAATATAAATATGACAGAAGTAAAACACTGGCGTCTGTGATAAAAACAACAACTAGCAAATAATTTCAACATCACTATACTAAAACAATATACTGAATAAATACCTAAAGTGAAAGATATACTAGAGCCACATCACCTATACAAAACAAAGACTCTGAGTTTCATTATAATATTACAAACACAACAAAACTTACCAACTCAATCAAAATGCCAATCAAATACAACACAATTATTTTTCACAATCGAGATCAAGACTCCAATTCTGTTTTTTTCCCTATTATAAAACCAGTTCTATATTACATTAGAAATAAAAAAGAATTGACAGGACTATCACTCACTCCAGTCAGTCGCACATTTCCTTGCACTCCAAATTAGGAAGTCACAAATTCAAACAAATAAAACAAATAAATGAATATACAACCAGTAAGACGCCTTAGACGAATATATAACCAGTAAAGCGTCGTTTACACGGCGCTGCTTTTATTCACTTTGAACAAGCTTCTTAATTCGCTAGCAAATTCGCTGGTGAAAGCGTCTAAAGACGCGCGTCTTTTATTCGCTAGCGACTAAAATCATGAATTCGCAGCGTCTGTTTGACGCTGCGATAAAGTTAAACATGTTTAACTTTACCGTTCGCGCCTAGCGTTTCAGTAGATGACTAGTTCATACGACGACAGCAGTGTGTGAGGGTGTATTGTGCCTGGCTGCTGGGTGCATTGTCCAGTTTTCTTTTTATGATGGCACCAAAACTAACCCGACTGAAATGAAATGAAATATTCACCCTCCTTGAGATTATGGAAAACTATCCCATCCTATGGAACATTAAATTGAAAGACTATTCAAATAAGCCAATGCGTGATGGACAAATAGCACAAATGCTCATCGACCTTGCAGACAGCAACCTGAAGATGGACGAAGAAGAGTTCAAAGGTAATAAATTATGTTTGTATCTTCATCCACAGCTCTTCAAATTTTTCGCACGTCAGCCTCAATACTCTCCGGTATGTAGTTGGGTCCTCCAATGCCAGTTCCTTCAGGAGATTATCTGAGGCCCCCTGAGCCTGCCTCCTGCCTATCTACTTTCGTACCAATACACTTCTTTTTCTTGGCTGTTTTCTCATAACAGAATCACGAATTCTAGCTTGGAGCACCCTTGCACAAAGGACAACAGCGGCTCGCAGCACATCCTCCTGCGATGCCATGACGCCTGGGACTGCTCGAAAACGCTACCGTAGATAACAGTGAAGTCGCCACCTGCAGTGATGTCGCCAGGCGCCATATATTACGAATTATAGCATAACTACTGATTTTTATGTGCCACTGAAGATAATACACAGTAGTTTATATCATGACTGTATAATCTACCCTGTTTCAGCGTTGTTTTATGCTTTGTATCTGCAAGTATATACGGTTTCAAATTTCACTACGCGTTTTTTTCTTCGGGCGACGACGACAGCGGTACGACACTCAGTAAATAAACACTAGATGGCGACTCAACTGTTGGTAGCCACTTTGTAGATATGTTTGTAATTTGTTCATTTATAGCCCTAATATGACACAGATGAAGACACAAAATGACACAACTCTTCTAAGACGTCCGGCGAAGGACGAGGGGAACCCGTAGAAACCCGATAGCAAGAAAATTTGTCTGCTGTCATCTAAACTCCATTTACCTCTGCCTTTTTACGCTAAAACTGTTGTTTTATATATTTGCCTAATTCAACTTTTTTCCACCACTCTGCTTAGTTACTCACCCGAGACTTTCTGTGGCATTAGTTAACAACACAGTCCGCCGCGTGAAGACTGCCACAATGAACTGCACCGTCGCTTTTTGTTAACCCAGAAGGAGGTCCCGGCAAGTGGCGGAAAGTCAGCACCGAAGCTTGCCGAGTGAAAAAACTCGAGGACTCTCGATAGCAAGGAAATTTGTCTGCTGTCATCTAAACTCCATTTACCTTTGCCGTTGTACGCTGAAACTGTAGGGATTGAATGGGGCTATCAGATTGCGAAGACCGCTTGTCAATCGGAAGCGGGATTCCAAAGATATAAGCTCCTGAAAAGCGTGATGGTCGGTCGGGTCGGGCGGCCGCTTATCCCGGAAAAATCCCGTATCAGTGAGGACTCACGAGCGCTTCGCGCTCGCTCGTAAACACACGTAAATGATAGAAGTTAAAATAACGAAAATAATCCAAATAAGGAAGTCAAATTCAAATAGATAAAATAAATAAATAAATATATAAATACACGAATGAAGAAGTTATAAGAATGAAAAAAAGTAAGAAAGATGTTACACCTGTGGACACTTGGTTAATTGGTCTTCCTTTCCTCCTT
>JACEEZ010021838.1:37500-45000 GCA_016584305.1 Chionoecetes opilio | reverse complement strand
TGCCCGAATTTCCTGCGAACCGAGATAGGGTGTGGGGAGTGGAGGAGGAGAGTGGGGCTGGGGAGAAAGGGAGGTGGGGAGGGAAGAGTTGAGATGGGTGGGGGATGGAGGGAGAGAGGAAAGGGGTTGGGGAGGGAGGGGAGGGTTGAAGGGGATGGGAGTGGGATAGGGAGGGGTGGAGATGGGTAGGGGATGGGTGAGTGGTTGGGGGATGGAGGGGAGTGTTGAAGGGGGGTTAGGGAGTGGGGGAAGGGTTAAGGGAGGGGGTAGTAATAGTATAGCCTGCAATATAATACCTTTACCTGAGTATTAATCCACCTCATCTGATAAGCTAATCACAATATTTGCATTACTCTTGCATTTCGCTATATATTTCGGTACTCTCTATCTCCTCTCTCATCAACACTACCCTCCTCCTCCTCCTCCTCCTCCTCCTCCTCCTCCTCCTCCTCTCCTCCTCCTCCTCCTCCTCCTCTTCTTCTTCTTCCTCCCCCTCTCCCCTGCCATCCCTGCCCCCCTCCCTGCGTGCCCCTAGGATCGTGAACCTGTCATTAGGGGCGAGGGACGACGATCAGGGTCATTTAGGGACTTGACTCACGACTATCACAGACCGACAGCCAGGGTGAGGAGAGAGAGAAGAGAGAGAGAGGAGAGAGAGAGAGAGAGAGAGAGTCTGTGTGTGTGTGTCATTCCATTCACCCATGGTCTTTGTCCACGCGAGCTGGCTCGCGATCGCCAGTTTCACCCTCTCAGTGCGAGCTTGGAGCTCATTATTACCGATCTTTGGGCAATGCTGGGACCTCACACACCACACACCCCCATCCCCTTGCTCAAGGGGGACAGTAACCGCCCGAATTTGTCAAGTGAAAAATCCCCGGGAGCGCGAGGATTCGAACCGCCTACCCACAGAGTGAGAGACCAGAACGTTATCAACCTGACCATCGCGCGGTATGTGTGTGTGTGTGTGTGTGTGTGTGTGTGTGTGATGCACCCACGGCCTGGTCATGTGATGGACACACAATCTCCAGCTGTTACCCTCGCTCAAGGGGGACAAAAACTGTCTGCATTTTTTAGAGAATAATCCCCATCTGACCACAGAATGGCGCATGGCGTTCTAAACCACCATATCACACAGGCAGTGTGTGTGAGAGAGAGAGAGAGAGAGAGAGAGAGAGAGAGAGAGAGAGAGAGAGAGAGAGAGAGAGAGAGAGAGAGAGAGAGAGAGAGAGAGACCGACAGACAGACATTTTCCACATCCTTAAAACCCAGCATCTCCTATGAACAGAAAAAATATAAAAGGCATAAATATAATTTAACATGATGCACAAAAATAATCACCAAAGAGTGATGAACCTTCCGTTTCCAACTCTAGCTAACCAACTAACTAACTAAATGTTTGGGAGGAGGAAAAAGAGAAGACAAGGCCAGTGGGAGGAAGAGAGGAGAGAAGAGTTGAGCCAGGGAGGAGGAAGGAGGGGTGAGGGTGGAGGAAGGAGGGGTGAGAGAGGAGGAGGGAGGGGTGAAGGAGGAGGAAGGAGGGATGCATGAGGGAGGGGTGAGGGGGGAAGCAGCTCGTCCTATTAGAATGGGGAACCAACAATTAAGCATCACAAGTTAACGTTCGGGTAAAGCCTGCCAACACCGGAGCAGATTTTGACACGCCGTATTGAAAATCAGCGCAGAATTTCATGATAGTTCCCGCCAAACCTGTTCCCGCCCCTCGCTCCGAACCTACACATGTAAATTACAGCGGCCAGCCCACAAAATAACCTTCATTAGACCAACTTGGTAAACTCCAGGAGCAGATGTAAGGCGAGCATTATTCTAATAATAGAGAATAATTATATAATCACCACCAACCACCCACTCCACCCCCCTCCCCACCACCCCCACCATACCACACGCCACCACCAACATCACACCTCCACAACCACACACACCACCACCACACCACACCAGACCTACCACGACCACCAACCACCACCACCACCACCACCACCATACCACCCACCACCACCACTCCACCACCACCACCCCCCCACCACCACCCCCCACCACCCCCCCACCACCACCACCACCTCGACCACCACCACCCACCACCCACCACCACCACCACCACCACCACCACCACTCCGACCACCACCACCACCACCACCACCCCCACCACCACCCCACCACCACCACACCACCACCACCACTCCACCACCACCACCACCACCACCCCACCACCACCACCACCACCACCACTCCGACCCCACCACCACCACCACCACCACCACCACCCACCACCACCACCACACACCACCACTCACTACCACCACCACCACCACACCCACCACCACCACCCACCACCACCACCACCACCACCACCACCCACCACCACCCACCACCACACCACCACCACCCACCAGCACCACCCCACCACCACCACCACCACCACCACCCACCACCACCACACCACACCACCACCACCACACCACCACCACCACCACCACCACCACCACCACCCATCACCACCACCACCACACCCACCACCCCCACCCACCACCGCCACACCACCACCACCACCACCACCACCACCACCACCCCCCACACCACACCACCACCACCACCACCACCACCACCACCCCACCACCACCACCACCACACCACCACCACCACCACCACCACCACCACCACCAACACTTCTCCCCCACTCTACACTTTTTTTTTATACCAACATATGAAATCCAGAGATACAAGATGATATAAAGAATAAATGATAATACTTAATCACCACCATTCCCCCTTTTAGCCTGACTATTCTCTCGTCTTATATTTTCAATCTTTAATATTCTAAGAACTTCACATAATACGAGAAAATTCATATTACGATACTGCTCAACATCATGGTCGCTGCAACCAATAGGAATGCAGGATTGTGTGTAGGTGGTTTGTGATTGGCTAGGGATACGCAAACCAGGTAAAGCATGTATGTAGAATGTATGTAGAAAGTATGTATGTAAAGAATGAATGTATGGAAGGTGAAGGAAGATATAATATATGAGAAAAGTAAAAGTAATATACGTTGATAAAAGTAAAAAGGTAGGAGAAATAGGATGAAAATATGATGGAATGTTGAAAGAGAGAGAGAGAGAGAGAGAGAGAGAGAGAGAGAGAGAGAGAGAGAGAGAAGAGAGAGAGAGAGAGAGAGAGAGAGAGAGAGAGAAAGGAAAAGAGGGGGAGATGAGACGACCGCTAGAGTATTTACAAACTGAGATACAATTTCTCTCTCTCTTCTCGCTCTCTCTCTCTCTCTCTCTCTCTCTCTCTCTCTCTCTCTCTCTCTCTCTCTCTCTCTCTCTCTCTCTCTCTCTCTCTCTCTCTCTCTCTGGGGTGTAGGTAACTCCTCTCATTACAACGCTGTCAAGAGTGAGACGGGCACGGCAACCCAATACCCAGACATCAGGCAAACGTGCTGGAGGAGGAGGAGGAGGAAACAAAGGAATACAAAGGAACAAACAGCAAGACCGATAGGTCCTTACAAGACTGTTGCTTTAACTATACTACATAACTAGATAATAAGAGGAAAGGATAGGAAGTAGAGGCTCCTCCCCACCCAGGAGGAGGAGGAGGAGGAGGAGGAGGAGGAGGAGGAGGAGGAGGAGGAGGGAGGAGGAGGAGGAGGAGGAGGAGGAGGAGGAGGAGGAGGAGGAGGAGGAGGAAGGAGGAGGAGAGAGGAAGGAGGAGGAGGAGGAGGGAGGAGTGATGAAGAGCATGGATAGAGAGGAGGATTGGATTGATCTGCGTAGAGGAGGAGGAGGTTAGGAGGATTAGGAAAGCTTTGTGATACATCCTCCTGCTGTTGATGTTCTTCCTGTTCCTCCTCCAACTTTTTTTATTTCCCCCTCCTCTTCCTCCCCTTCCTCATTCTTCTATCCTAAAAACCGCGAATTTTTATAACTTTGTTTCAGTTTCATCTGTTTTTTCCTATTTTTTACATGTATTTTTTGCTTTGGGTTTTGATTTCATGTTTTGTCAGTTGCCTGTCTGCCTGTGTGTGTGTGTCTGTCTGTCTGTCTCTGGTCTCGTTGACAGGTGGTTTTGGCCTCGCATCTAGTCCTGTCTACTGTCACCTGGCAATCTCGCTTTTATTAGTGGCCTCGAGGTGTCAGGGGTCGCGAGGTGTTAGTTTATCTGATCTCGTGGTGTTATATCATCTTGTCTCGTGGTTTTAGCTTATCTAGTCTCGTGGTCTTAGTGAGGTTATCTTGCGGTGTATCAAAAACTGGTCTCGTTGTGTAAGTACGTAACCGTTAACTGGTCTCGTGGTCTTAACTTATTTGGTCTCATTGTCTTAGTTAGTTTGTCTTGCGGTGTCACAAAAACTGGTCTCGTAGTGTAAGTCGGTACTCGTTAGCCTCGTAGTGTAAGTCAATCCTAGTTAGTATCGCAGTGTCAGACTGTATCTAGTCTCGCTTTGTCAAACCATCCTCGTCCTGTCAGCAGTTCTCGCGGTGTAAGTCAGTACTCGTTAGCCTCGTAGTGTAAGTCAGTACTCGTTAGCCTCGCAGTGTAAGTCAGTACTCGTTAGCCTCGTAGTGTAAGTCAGTACTCGTTAGCCTCGCAGTGTAAGTCAGTACTCGTTAGCCTCGCAGTGTAAGTCAGTACTCGTTAGCCTCGCAGTGTAAGTCAGTACCCGTTAGTCTCGTAGTGTAAGTCAGTACTCGTTAGCCTCGCAGTGTAAGTCAGTACTCGTTAGTCTCGTAGTGTAAGTCAGTACTCGTTAGTCTCGTAGTGTAAGTCAGTACTCGTTAGTCTCGTAGTGAAAGTCAGTACTCGTTAGTCTCGTAGTGTAAGTCAGCAACTCGTTAGTCTCGTAGTGTAAGTCAGTACTCGTTAGTCTCGTAGTGAAAGTCAGTACTCGTTAGTCTCGTAGTGTAAGTCAGCAACTCGTTAGTCTCGTAGTGTAAGTCAGCAACTCGTTAGTCTCGTAGTGTAAGTCAGTACTCGTTAGTCTCGCAGTGTAAGTCAGCAACTCGTTAGTCTCGCAGTGTAAGGCAGCAGCTCGTTAGTCTCGCAGTGTAAGTCAACAACTCGTTAGTCTCGCGTTGTCAACCCATCCACGCGTTGTCAGCTGTTCCCGGTGTCAGGCGGCGGCAGGTGGTGTCAGCCGGGGTTATGTAGAGGCTCCTGAATATTACACGTGGAGCGGTTCTCGGGCGGTTGTTGGCATCAATGATTCAGCGACGCCCGGTGCCACGTCATGACTCATGCAGTGGCGCCGCCTCGCCCTGCCGCGGCGACCATAATGGCGCACGGAAAAAGAACACCATAAATCGAAAATAAACTCTTCAATTATGTATTCGCTCAATAGTTTTTTTTCTCTCTTTCTCTCCTTTTTTCGGTGTGTGTGTGTGTGTGTGTGTGTGTGTGTGTGTGTGTGTGTGTGTGTGTGTGTGTGTGTGTGTGTGTGTGTGTGTGTGTGTGTGTGTGTGTGTGTGTGTGTGTGTGTGTGTGTGTGTGTGTGTGTCTGTCACTCATTCACCTATGGTCTTGCCCACGTGAGCTGGACTCGCGATCGCCAGTATTTACCCTACTGGAAAGAATTTTTAACTCAGAGACACATCTTTGAGTCAAGCTGAAACCACACACACCCCATCACTTTGCTCGAGGGGGTCAGTAACCGCCAGTATTTGTACGCAAAAAATGCCCGTGAGTGAGCGGAGATCGAACACATGACCACAGAATGACCAGACACGCTCTAAACAACCGACCCAGGCAGGTGGTGTGTGTGTGTATGTGTGTGTGTGTGTGTGTGTGTGTGTGTGTGTGTGTGTGTGTGTGTGTGTGTGTCTGTGTCTGTGTCAGTGTCTCTCTCTCTCTCTCTCTCTCTCTCTCTCTCTCTCTCTCTCTCTCCTCTCTCTCTCTCTCTCTCTCTCTCTCTCTCTCTCTCTCCTCTCTCTCTCTCTCTCTATCTATCTATCTCTCTCTCCCCTTTTAGTACATGTGTATAATATTCAAGTTTTCCGAATGGTTTCTCACAATGTTTTCCTCTTCCAGTGGTTGATCTAAGCTGCAGCTGTTTCCAGGAGGGGGACACGGAGGGAAAGGTTTCATTATTTCTAAGCCGAGAGAGAGAGAGAAGAGGGAGAGAGGAGGAGAGAGGGAGACGAGGAGAGGAGGGAGAGAGAGAGACGAAGGAAAGAGAGAGAGAGAGAGAGAGGGAGAGAGAGGAGAGAGAGAGAGAGAGAGGGCGAGGAGAGAGAGAGGAGAGAGAGAGAGAGAGAGAGAGAGAGAGAGGGAGAGAGAGAGAGAGAGAGAGAGAGAGAGAGAGAGAGAGAGAAGAGAATCAAGATATTACTTTCTTTCTCAACTTATTGGAGGCAACGCATTCGTCCTCAAAGGTTATACAGAAATACCAATATTCCTGAGTCATGAAATATTAATACTAAAACTTTTTTGGCCCACGTCACAAACATTTATAACTTCAGATATGTATACACACACACACACACACACACACACACGCACGCACGCACGCACGCACGCACGCACGCACGCACGCACGCACGCACGCACGCACGCACGCACGCACGCACCACACACACACACACACACACACACACACACACACACACACACACACACACACACACACACACACACACACACACACGATTGATCATATTACCGCTCCACTGCACACACACACACACACAACACACACACACACACACACACACGCACACACACACACGCACACACTCACACGCACACACACACCTTGTCGAGAGCATAGGTGACACGCAAGTAGTTGGAAGGGAACGTTCATAAAAAAAAATCTCCACTCAAGCAAAATAAAAACAGGAATAACACAAACTACAACTTAAACAACAACAATAATTGATAACCAGGTTTGTGGAGTGTGGCGGAGGAGGAGGAGGAGGAGGAGAAGGTGGAGGAGGAGGAGGAGGAGGAGGAGGAGGAGGAGGAGGAGGAGGAGGAGATAACAAGGCCCCTATTCCCTACAGTAGCCCCCCCCCCCCGCTACACCTTGTCAATGATTAAAGGGACTTGTATATGCGTGGAGGCAAAAATCGCTCCATCCCTCCACCCACCCTCACATTTTCCTCCCACTCCCTCCCGTCATCTCTTCTTCTTTCACTACCTCCCTCAACATCTCTCTCTCTCTCTCTCTCTCTCTCTCTCTCTCTCTCTCTCTCTCTCTCTCTCTCTCTCTCTCTCTCTCTCTCTCTCTCTCGTCTTCCTTTCTCCCCCTCCTTCCCTTCGTTCCTCCTTACTACCCTTCCTCAATCCCTACTTGCATGACTGCCCCTTTCCTCCCCTCCTTCCCTTCCACCCCCCCTACTTCCATGACTGACTGGGTAAAGGTAAGACCGCGAAAGATAAGTCCGAGTAATGCTGCGAAACACGTCTACACTCTTAGAAAAAAAGGGTAGGAAAAGGGTAGAAAAAGGGTATGTGTAGTGATGAAATACTGCTACCCTTTTTCTACCC
>JACEEZ010021838.1:25000-32500 GCA_016584305.1 Chionoecetes opilio | reverse complement strand
TTTCCTTTTCACTTCTTTCCTTTCCTTCCCCTCCAAACTCTTTCTTCCTTTCCTTCCCCTCCAAACTCTTTCTTCCTTTCCTTCCCCTCCAAACTCTTTCTTCCTTTCCTTCCCCTCCAAACTCTTTCTTCCTTTCCTTCCCCTCCAAACTCTTTCTTCCTTTCCTTCCCCTCCAAACTCTTTCTTCCTTTCCTTCCCCTCCAAACTCTTTCTTCCTTTCCTTTCCCTCCAAACTCTTTCTTCCTTCCTTCCCCTCCAAACTCTTTCTTCCTTCCTTCCCCTCCAAACTCTTTCTTCCTTTCCTTCCCTCCAAACTCTTTCTTCCTTTCCTTCCCCTCCAAACTCTTTCTTCCTTTCCTTCCCCTCCAAACTCTTTCTTCCTTTCCTTCCCCTCCAAACTCTTTCTTCCTTTCCTTCCCCTCCAAACTCTTTCTTCCTTTCCTTCCCCTCCAAACTCTTTCTTCCTTTCCTTCCCCTCCAAACTCTTTCTTCCTTTCCTTCCCCTCCAAACTCTTTCTTCCTTTCCTTCCCCTCCAAACTCTTTCTTCCTTTCCTTCCCCTCCAAACTCTTTCTTCCTTTCCTTCCCTCCAAACTCTTTCTTCCTTTCCTTCCCCTCCAAACTCTTTCTTCCTTTCCTTCCCCTCCAAACTCTTTCTTCCTTTCCTTCCCCTCCAAACTTTTTCTTCCTTTCTTTTTTTTCCAGTTTTTTCCATTGCTTTTTTTAATGTTTCTTTCAACCTAATATTTCCTTTTAGTATTTTTCCTTTCTGCTATTCTGTCTCTGGTACTCCGGGCAAGGAGTGAGATGGGCGAGCAATGAGCTGCTATGCGAGGCCCTCCCGGTTTATGGAACTGTCGCCGATGGGAATTCTCGCCGAAACAACAAACTAGAACTCTCGTCGACGTGGAAATGTTAACCTAACCTAGACAATGGCACCTAATCTAACCTAACTGATCAAGCTAACGATAGTATTTCATCCCTGAATGCAGAAACACGGGTAACACTTGATTAAATGTATATATTGGGTCCTGTAATATCAAGAATTGGAACACTCGACGACGGCGGCGAGAGTTCCGATCGGCGACAGTTCCAGGTACCGCCCTCCCTATCCTCTCCCACACCGCGCGATTGTTTGGTTGGCGCGCGTCAGTTGACTGTTGGCCACTTGTGTGTCACTCTGAGTCCTGCAACACTATAGATAGACACCTCGCGGACTGCAACACTTAACAGCTGGTATGCACTATAATCACGCACATTAATAACTTTTCAGAGCTGCATATTGAAGATATAATAATGTTTACTTATTAGTCATGAAGTGCTCCATCATGAAGAGACTGATGAGCAGGTGCACTTATGAGCGACTCGGAAATCTTGACTCCCGTGTCATAAAAGGCTGTAATACAAGAATGGAAACTCGCCAACAAAGACGGAAGTCAGACGGCGACGTCCTAGTACCCATCATAACGCGGGGTGTGGGGGGTGGGCGGGGCAGTTGACTTGCAGTTGAGCGGCTGCAAACTAGCCCTCGCGATAAAAAATTAAAAAAAAAAGATAAATAAAAATAAAAAAATTAAAAAACTTATAAAGAAATAAAAAAAGTTAAAAATATAAATAAATAAATAAATAAATAATAATAATAAATAATATATATATTATAATATAATATAATAATGATATATATAATAATAAATATATATAAGTGATGTATGTAGTTATGGATGATTGAATACGTATGTAGATGTATGATGAGTATGATGAGAATAGATGAATGTATGTATGTGATGTATGTATGTATGTATGTATGTAGGGGTATGTATGTTGGTTGTAGGTGATGTATTATGTATGTATGAGTACTGAGTATGTATGTAATAATAATAGTAATGAAAGTATAATATGTAATTATTAATGAAAAAATATGAAAGATAAAAAATATATATATATAATATATATATATATATATATATATATATATATTATATATATATATATTATATGTATAATGAGTATATGGAGGTATGGAGAGTATGCGATATATAGTATATATATAGGTATACATACATAGGTATGCGTCATATGAATTATATATATATATTATATATATATATATAATATATATGACTCATATAAAAATAATATAACTACCGCTGAATATTATCACTCATATGAAGCTGCCAGGCACGAACTTGTCAATAGATTGTTGCATCGCAAAATTAAAATCTCCTCCAAATAAATGGCCTTTATACCAGAGTTTGGTCCAATCTGTCCAAACTATCGTAATTTTCGAGAAATCCTGTACACTAACAAACAGACAGACAGACAGACAGACAGATCGGGGTGAAAACATAACCCCTCCAACTTCGTTGGTGGAGGTAAAAACCTTTTCCCCACTATTCTATCTTTTATCATTCACATTATATTATTCAGGTTATACATTAACCTGATTCAGGATAATACATTTCATTAGTTAGTAACCATGTGGAGGCTTACCTTACGGGTGTGATAATGTCCTCTGTATAGCCACCATCCCAAACACATGTGCACCTTCGTTTTTCCTTCCTATCTTACCTGATCCTCCTTACAGTATGTCTTTCCATCCTCCAATGTGTTCCTCGTTATCTATTTAGTCCTTCTATCACTCCATTAATACCGATGCTTCTATTTCTAAGCCGATGATTACCGATTTGTAGCGACACAAGACACTCGCATAACAACACAGCATTTGAGAGGCTGAGAGAGGCTGCTGGTATGAAAAGCTTCACGTACAAACGATCACGCTACTTTTCATCACTACTCCATAACTATGTCCTGTATTTTCCTACATACGTTATTATCACTATCTATGTATTATATTAACGATACACATATATTTTGTATCGGATTATGACGTGTGTATGTAATTCATGCATGCTTTGCGGGGCGTCGTCTGGTAACCCTTTGTCCGGCGGTGTTTTCATACTGAGTCACGCAATCTTTGGAGATCTTTGGAGGAGAAATTATATTCTTACATCAATTATCGTTGACGTTATGTTCTGCTACTCTTCACGACTAACTTCATATTATATAGAGCTTAGTAATTACAACATATGCTCAGCCTCATAGCCCTTAGAAACACTATAGTCATATCAGGTAGGGTATAAGTAGTGTAGTGGTTCGGGTCGCGGCATCGAACAGTTTTATTAGGGTCGTCTCGAGTCTCGCCCAGAGGTGCCTACGGTGGCGGGTGGTCTGCATGTGTCGTTGCCTCCTCGCCTTTACCTACGCTCGCTGCCCTTGTTTCCTCCTACCCTCCCCCCTGTTAACAATTATAAATACCGAACACTCTGACGGGCTTTCTACTTAGCCCGTGCTTTTTTTTCTCTTAATTAAGGAAAGCAATAGGGGAAAAAATAAAATAAAAGGTGAATAAACAGGACTCTTCTCCGTGTGGCTGGTTGCCCTGTCAGCCTTGCCTTTTCTTACCCTTCTACCACGAAACCAAAATAAAAAAAATTCTCTCTCTCTCTCTCTCTCTCTCTCTCTCTCTCTCTCTCTCTCTCTCTCTCTCTCTCTCTCTCTCTCTCTCTCTCTCTCTCTCTCTCTCTCTCTCTCTCTTTTTCTTTTTTTTTTATTTATACCGAGTTACAAAAAACATCATTACAGAGTAAGTTACTTAGATATAGTGTGATATAGATAATAAATGATAGGTATAGGTAGATATAAGATAGGTCATGGATATAAGATAGGTAGAATGATAGGTCATTATCATATACGGAGATACATGAGGATAGTGTCATTTTCCTTCTTATAGTCTTCTTATAGTCATTTTTTCGTGCTGTATGTTGTTATGCATGTTTTTCTTTCTTTGTGGTGTTGATATTTGAGTGTGATTTGAGTGTAATTTGTTATATATATTTTTATCAGCCTATGTACTATGCTGTATCCATTTCTAGCCTGCAATAAAGTAAGCTCTGACGTCTGTGATTGGTTAGGAGCGCAGGCAGACCATGCTCAGCTCATATCAAAATGTGTCCCGCTCTCTCTCGCCTCACACAACATATCTCACTTCATTTCACTGTACTTCCCTTATCTCGCTTAACACTAACGTTTTGACTTCTTTCCTGGACACTAGAATAATAGGGAATCACGAATATCTAAGAAAAAATGTTAAAAGTAATAAAGATAGATGAGATTTGACGAGTTGAAGTCAAAGATGGTGTTACAGATGTTTATACCACTTGTTTTTTCTAT
The DNA here is from genome assembly GCA_016584305.1 of Chionoecetes opilio. Classification (NCBI taxonomy): domain Eukaryota; kingdom Metazoa; phylum Arthropoda; class Malacostraca; order Decapoda; family Majidae; genus Chionoecetes; species Chionoecetes opilio. The sequence continues at coordinate 28,271 of JACEEZ010021838.1, read as the reverse complement.
GCCAATTTTTTACTGAAATTATTGATCTAATGCAAAAATTAATTATACCTTGTGATAGAAAAACCTCTTATGAACACGATGAGGTTCTTATATTATCGTTATATAGAAAAATATTGGAGGTTCATTACATTTCATACCAATATGTAGGCTCGTGAAAAGTGCTCTCATGTCATCTCACACACAGACGCTCTCTCTCTCTCTCTCTCTCTCTCTCTCTCTCTCTCTCTCTCTCTCTCTCTCTCTCTCTCTCTCTCTCTCTCTCTCTCTCTCTCGCTCTCTCTTTCTCTCCTCTCTCTCTCTCTCTCATTATAATAGTATTTGTTTATCATTATGAATATCATTATTCTTATTTTTCATTTGCAAGCTAGAAATAGATTACTAATACTCATCGCGATTACTGATATTCATATGCTGTTTTTGCTCTTTTTTCTGAAATACACCATTAAATAACAGAGACAGAGAGAGAGAGAGAGAGAGAGAGAGAGAGAGAGAGAGAGAGAGAGAGAGAGAGAGAGACCTACAAATACAGACACGTTAAGCTTTCTCTAGATAAACGGCAAAACGTAAATAAAACTTACAAGGGAAAAAAAATACGTTATCTCTTTTTTGATGGTGACCTTTAGGCGGTATTAAAGAGGCAATTCGGGCATACTGAAGCGAAATAATAACGATAATGAGAGACTGTATGGATTGAAAGAGAAGAGAGAAAGAGAGAAAGAGAGAGAGAGAGAGAGAGAGAGAGAGAGAGAGAGAGAGAGAGAGAGAGAGAGAGAGAGAGGAGAGGAGAGAGAGAATCATAATGGATACATACTGCATTTACAACACACACACACACACACACACACACACACACACACACACACACACACACACACACACACACGCACAAATTCTTCCCGATAAATGATTGATGATCTAAGATTTTGTGCATTGTGAGGGAAAGGAAGTCTCTTCTCTCTCTCTCTCTCCTCTCTCTCTCTCTCTCTCTCTCTCTCTCTCTCTCTTCTCCTCCTCTCTCTCTTCTCTCCTCTCTCTCTCTCTCCTCTCTCTCTCTCTCTCTCTCTCTCTTCCCCCCCCACACACACATAAACATAAGACACAAAAAAGGACATTAAAATACTTAAAACACACCCCAATTGACACACAAAACAGACTCTTCCCTGCCAGACAGTCCTCACTCACGCCTCCCGCCGCCCATTACATACCATAAAACACACCAATCACCGCCCGTCCTTCGCCCAAACCATTACAATCAGACCTCAGTAATTACCCCCTTCGGTATCTATAACATTGCTCCCCCCCCTTCAGCCCCCTCCACCCTTTGCCCCCCCTCAGTCCCCCTCCACCCCTTTCTCTCCCCTACATCATTCCAAAACCTTTAAAAAATAATGCCGGAAATACAATTATCATGCAACACATACGTTTATTTCCTGTAATCCTAAAATTTAACCTTGTAGTAATATAAAGATTCAACGGTAATTAACTTGGTATTAAACTGGCTAATTATTCGCTGAGTCTCACGCGTTGGTTGGTCAGGGGAACGAAAGGTGGCAGGTAACGACATTAAAAGGTTGTATAGCTATATTGAACGTTAAAAAAGTAAAAAAGGTTCTAAATGGTAATATATTGAACGTAAAATAGGTAGAAAAGGTATAAATGGTAATATATTGAACGTAAAATAGGTAAAAAAGGTTCTAAATGTTAATATATTGAACGTAAAATAGGTAAAAAAAGGTATAAATGGTAATATATTGAACGTAAAAAAGGTAAAAAAGGTTCTAAATGGTAATATATTGCACGTAAAATAGGTAAAAAAGATACTAAATGTTAATATATTGCACGTAAAAAGGGCAAAAAAGATACTAAATGTTAATATATTGAACGTAAAATAGGTAAAAAAGATACTAAATGGTAATATATTGCACGTAAAATAGGTAAAAAAGATACTAAATGTTAATATATTGCACGTAAAAAAGGTAAAAAAGATACTAAATGTTAATATATTGAACGTAAAATAGGCAAAAAAGATACTAAATGGTAATATATTGAACGTAAAATAGGCAAAAAAATACTAAATGGTAATATATTGAACGTAAAATAGGTAGAAAAGGTATAAATGGTAATATATTGAACGTAAAAAAGGTAAAAAAGTACAAAATGGTAATATATTGAACGTAAAAAAGGTAAAAAAGGTTCTAAATGGTAATATATTGCACGTAAAAAAGGTAAAAAAGATACTAAATGGTAATATATTGAACGTAAAATAGGTAAAAAAAAGGTATAAATGGTAATATATTGAACGTAAAATAGGCAAAAAAATACTAAATGTTAATATATTGAACGTAAAAAAGGAAGGAAGGAAAGAATAGCAACTCTACAAAAGGTGACGAGTGGGGAGAGAAATTGACACAGGAGGAAGAGGAAAAGGAAGAGGAAGAGGAAGAGGAAATGAGGAAATGGGGAAATAAAAAAAAAAGGTAGGAGGTAAAAAAGAAGAGTGCAGTTAAGAAACGTAGAGAGTAAGATAGATAAACAAGGAATGGAAAGGAAAGAGCAAAAGATAAAAAAAAGTTATGGTAAAAACATAAGAAACGTAGACAAAGGTTAGAACAGGGAAAAAAAAGTGCAGGGAAAAGAAGAAGGGGAAAAAACGTGTGGTAAAAAGTGATGGTAAAAAGGCACGAGAAAAGTAGAAAGAAATGTAAACGACAAATAGATGAGAATGAAAAGGCAAAAGGAAGAAAATAAATAGACAATAGGAAGGAGGTAAAAAAAGGATGCGTTAGGAAGATAGGCAAAGACTGAAGGAAAAGAAAGAGATAGAGAAAGAAGAAAAAGGAGAGAGAGAGACAGAGAGAGAGAGAGAGAGAGAGAGAGAGAGAGAGAGAGAGAGAGAGAGAGAGAGAGAGAGAGAGAGAGAGAGAGAGAGAGAGAGAGAGAGAGAGAGAGAGAGAGAGAGAGAGATGCATTGCTCTCTACAAAAAATATAATACAAATAACTCAAATATTACAAACACAAAGAAAGAAAAACATGCATAACAACAAACAACACAATACGCAAAAAAGACACCGAAAAAAAACAATCCTCATGTATCTCCATTAGTACCTGAGATTGAAAGAACGAAAGCAAGAAAAAAAAAAAAAGATGTTTATGAACCGAATCTTCTTTTACCAGTGCCGAAGAGGCGATCAAAAACAGGAGGAAGATGAGGAGGGAGGGAAGGAAGGAAGGTGAAAGAGAGGGTTAGAGGAAGAAGGAAGAAGGGAGGAG
>JACEEZ010021838.1:15000-17500 GCA_016584305.1 Chionoecetes opilio | reverse complement strand
ACTACTACTGCTATTACTACTACTACCATTACTACTACTACTACTACTACTACTAATATGACTACTACTAGTACTACTACTATGATTACTACTACTACTACTACTACTACTATGAACTACTACTACTACTACTATGAACTACTTCTACTACTACTACTACTATGAACTACTACTACTACTACTATGAACTACTACTACTACTACTACTACTACTACTACTATGACTACTTCTACTACTACTACTACTATGAACTACTACTACTACTACTATGAACTACTACTACTACTACTATGAACTACTACTACTACTACTACTACTACTACTACTACTACTACTACTACTACTACTACTACTACTACTACTACTACTATGACTAACTACTACTACTATACTACTACTATACTACTATGAACTACTACTACTACTACTATGAACTACTACTACTACTACTATGAACTACTACTACTACTACTACTACTACTACTACTACTACTACTACTACTACTACTACTACTACTACTATGACTACTTCTACTACTACTACGAACTACTACTACTACTACTATGAACTACTACTACTACTACTACTACTACTATGAACTACTACTACTACTACTATGAACTACTACTACTACTACTATGAACTACTACTACTACTACTATGAACTACTACTACTACTACTATGAACTACTACTACTACTACTATGAACTACTACTACTACTACTACTACTACTATGAACTACTACTACTACTACTATGAACTACTACTACTACTACTATGAACTACTACTACTACTACTACTACTACTACTATGAACTACTACTATTACTACTATGAACTACTACTACTACTACTACTACTACTACTACTACTACTACTACTACTATGAACTACTACTACTACTACTACTACTTCTTCGTCTACTACTACTACTTCTACTACTACTACTACTTATACTACTACTATTCCATCTTATATTGTTTGCACTTTGCTATTATTCTTGCTGATAGTGTTGTTTCTGCCTTAACAGCCTACTTCAACCTTAACAACCATGCAGAGTGAATAGGGAGGAAGTGGTATGAAAGAGTTAGGGGAGGGCAAAAGAAGTGTCGAGAAGAGGGTATAATAGTGGCGAGGAATGGAAAGAGTAGTGGTAGTGGTATAGCGATATATTTATAGTTATAGCGTAGTTTAGTGTTGTAGTAGTGTAGTTAAATAGTATTATTTTTTTTTTTTTACATCACAAACAACTGGCCAAGGGCACAACAAAAATGGGTAACACAAAGCCCGCTTAGTTGCCAGTCCCTATAAAGAAGACAGTAAGAGAATAAAATAAAAAAGAGGGGGGAGCCAATTTAGTTCAGGAGGTGTCTTGTTACTCTTCTTTTGAAAAGATTTAAGTCATAGGAAAGTGGAAAAATAGAAACAGGAAGAGAGTTCCAGAGTTTACCAGTGAAAGGGATGAAAGAGTAAAGATACTGATTAACTCTTGCATTAGTAAGATAGACAGAATAGGGATGAGAATGAGTAGAAAGTCTTGTGCAGCGAGGCCGCGGGAGGGGGGGAGGCATGCAGTTAGCAAGTTCAGAAGAGCAGTGAGCATGAAAATAACGGTAGAAGAGAGCAAGAGAAGCAACATTGCGGTGGTGATTTAAAGATTGAAGACAGTCAGTCAGTCAGAGGAGAGGAGTTGATGAGACGAAAAGCTTTTGACTCAACCCTGTTTAGGAGAGCTGTATGAGTGGAACCTCCCCAAACATGTGAGACATACTCCATACATGGGCGGATAAGGCCCCTGTAGAGAGCAAGCAATTGGGAGGGAGGAAAAAAAAGACGCAGACGCCACAGGACACCTAACTTCTTAGAAGCTGTTTTAGCAAGAGATGAGATGTGAGATTTCCAGTTCAGATTTTTAGTAAAGGATAGTCCTAGAATGTTCATTATAGAAGGAGACAGTTGAGTGTCATTGAAGAAGAGGGGATAGTTATCTGGTAGGTTTTGTCGCGTAGATAGGCGAAGAAATTGGGTTTTTGAGGCATTGAACAAAACAATGTTTGCTTTGCCCCAATCAGAAATTATAGAAAGATCAGAAGTTAGGCGCTCGGTGGCATCTCTCCGTGAATCACTTAGTTCCTGTTGAGTTGGACGTCTAATAAACGACGTTGAAAAATGCAGGGTAGAATCATCAGCGTAGGAGTGGATAGGGCTTTGAGTTAGACTAAAAAGATCATTAATGAATAATAGAAAGAAAGTGGGTGATAGGACAGAACCCTGGGGAACACCAGTATAGTTTATATAGTTATAGATATAGTCCTAGTTATAATGATATAGTGAAGTATATAGTGAAAGTAATATATATATAAATAAGATCATACCGTCATAGGTGATGGGGGTTACCTTCTGTCATTCTAGAGAGAAAAGGGAGACATGGAAGGGCGCGTGCAAATGTAGGAAGAAGAGAGGTAAAGGAGACAATATAAAGACATGAGTGTACAG
>JACEEZ010021838.1:0-10000 GCA_016584305.1 Chionoecetes opilio | reverse complement strand
ATGTGTGAGTGGAGCGCTGCGGGTATTGTTCTTTTGACGCGAGAGAATGAGAACGATATTTGAGTCGAGCTCGTGGTTATGATCGTTGACTGAAAAGGTGAGCGAGCAGAAGATCAGAGAATGAGAGGAGAAAATGCACTAGAAGAGTGAGAGTGCAAGAGAGCAACAAGAGGACTATAGAATTTGCTTTATACCCTTAGATCGAAATGAAGGTGAGGAGAGGAAAGAGAGAAGGAGAATGAGAGCATGAAGTGCGATGTTTTGAGAGAAAGAAGAGAGAAGAGAGAGCGGAGTGCGATTGACGAAGGTATGAGGACAGGAAGAGAGGATGAGGGAGGATGAGAGACGACGGGGGGGTAGATACCGACGATGATGAAGAGGGAGATGGTTACATAGCGAGAAACAAGAGAGAGAGAGGAGATTGAGAGGACGACAAGGGGGGGGGGTAGGGAATGACGAGTGAGGAGGAGAGAGAGATGTATGAGACTTTGATGAGAGAGAGAGATGATTGAGGATGAGGCTAAGATGAGAATGAGAAGTAGAAGGATTAGAGTGGAATTTTAACGAGATTGAGAGATTTGGTTTGAGAGAGAGGGAGACACGTAGAGGGAGAGGTCGCAGAGAGATTGAGGACCGCGAGACGAGAGGATGATAGGAGGGAGAGAGGATTGCAGAGCGAGTACGGAGAGGTCCTGATGAGATAGAAGAGAGCTTTAGAGTCTGAGAGACAGGGGAACCCGAAAGACGAGAGGAAGGAGGAGAGAAGAGGGGTAGAGAGAGGGAGGTGAGAGCTAGAATGTTAAGGTGACCCGATTGGGACGAGGAGGCACGACCAGCAAGAGGAGAGAGGATGAACCGGCACGAAGAGACGAGAGGAAGAGGAGGGAAAGGAGAGATGAAGAGAGAAAACGAGAAGGGAGAAGAGGACACAAGAGAGAGAAGGTAGACGTGAATGCCAATGCAACGTTAAAAAAAAAAAAAATAAAATAAAAAAAAATAAAAAAAAAAATAAATAAAAAAAATGTTAAAAATAAATTAAAAAAAATTAATTAAAAAAAAACAAAAAAACAAAAAATAATAAATATTAAGGTAAAAAAAAAAAAAATAATATACTAATATTAATAATAGGTGTTATTTATATATTTGAAATGTTGCGGTTTTTTGGAGTTGCGAACAAACTTAGTCCATTATACGTGGAGTGAAGATCGCAAGCACGTAGTGTTGTCGGGTCTTTCTTAAGGTTTTGTGTTTGAATTATAGGGAATATACAGAATGATACAGACTTTAGGGTGTGTTTTTTATTAGATGTAATGTCTGGGTTGGTGTATTTAGAATATGTGGGGTGTAGTACCAGTAGGGGGGCACCTGCGACAAGATAATTTAGGATTTGATTTGTTTTGTTAGTTGGATGAAACATGGCGTTTGTTTTATTTTTAGTATTACAGTGTTTGTTTTTCCATTTTTCTTTTGGCAGTTCACGTTGTCCTAGTATTAAAACTATTAGTGTATTTGATGGTCATGTAGTGAGGACATTGTCGGGTGTTAGTGGGAGTTTGTCGTTGTGGGGTTAGAAACCGCGTGTGATATGGTAATTGTAGACTAAAAAATGTGTCTTTTTGTTCTGATTCGGAGTTAAACGTTTTTGTTTTGTGGATGTGTGGTAGTTCTTCGGGCCGGGAATATCCGTAGGGAGATGTAGGAGGCAGTCAAGTGTTGTGTGTGTGAATGACGTGTGTAGTGGGGGGTTTGCGTCCTGTGGTGTGGAGTCTTGCATTGGGAGTGCAGTCATGAAGTTGGGAATGCGAATAAATAAATAATAACGAGGAAAATAGTTGAAGTCAGATTAAGGATTTCTTATTTACATTCGGACTTTTATGTCGCAAGGTCAAGTGGGAAGGTGGAGGGGGTGTGCGATGGGACCTCTGTTTTGAGGTCAATGTTTGGAGGTTTGTGAGTGTAGGCGGAAAATTGAGTAATCCAGTGGTGAGGGGTCTTGGCACAAGGGGGGGGTGGGTTTGTCTTGTCGAGAGGGTGTGAGTGTCAGAAAAGTCAGGGTGAGTTGTTGTGCCTGTGTCGTTTAGGGTGGAGTTTAGTGTAGTAGGACATTTTAATATGATTATAGGACGTTAAATGGCCGATGGGTTGGTCTAAGGATTTTAGTGGGTTTGTTACGTTGTGGGGATGCTATGGTGTGTGTCAGGGTTGTGGGTTTTTGGTCCTAGTGTTTTGTTTGTGTTTTGTACAGTTTTGGTTTGTTCCTTTAGGGTCTAGTGTGTACCTTTTGGCTTTGTATTGAATAGCGTGTGTGTATGTTTTTTTTGTAGTGAGTTGGGTCTAGCCGAAGTATAGTAGGGTAGTAATGGTACAGAGGGTAATTCACATATGCTTATTTTTGATCGTTTTTGGGAGGGTGGCGGGGGGGAGATTATGGTCTAATCATAACATAGAGGATTTTTTTTTGTCTGCGACCAAATAAATTTGTGGTGGGTGAGCGGTTGTGGTCGATAGTGTCGAGTTGAATGTATTTTGAGAGGGAGTTGTGGGCTTAAAATACAGTTTAGGAGTATTAGATTACAGAAGAAACTCATTCAATAACGTCATGCCCGCATTCCACAAAACTCAGTAGGACTCATGACGTTTATGTGCCCGTGTGTGAGTGTTGTGTGGTTGGAATCACACGAACACAAAGGGTTGGAATCACAGGGAACATGGTCTACCCCGAGCACTTTGCCAGTGACCACAACGACAGCAACAACAGATGGAGTTTGCAATCACGTTGTCTAATGATATACTATACTACAAACATCAATAAGTGGGTGCGAAAGCAAGCACAAGCTTTTATATTACTATTGTATACTTCTTCAGTAGTTGTTTATTAGGGACTGGTTTCGTTTGATTTTAACGGGATAAACTTAATACATATAGTCTGGTATTTTGATTATTATTGTTAGAAAAACAAAAATACATTGGATTCTTGCAGGTATGGAAAAATGAGGAAATTTCAAAGGATGGAAATATTAAATTAGGAAATAAAAAAAATAAAAAAACAATTATGACTGAAATTTAATGATGAAGGAAATTTTTTTTAAATGAGAAATATGTGGAAATTTAAAGAATAGGATTTAAATAAAAAAAGTAGAAGATTTAAAAAATGATGATGAAATTGAAATGAAGAATGGAAATTAAATAAAAAATGAGATAATGATAGAAATAAAAAAGAGGAAATAAAAAAATAAAAAAGATGAAATAATGAAGAATGGAAATTAAAAATGAGAAATTAGAAATGGATGGAACTAAAAAATCAGGAAAGAAAAAGGTAAATGGAGAAAGAACAAAATGATAATGACAATAATGACAGAATTGAGAATTAAATAAAAAATGAAAAGTGATTGGAAATAAAAAATCAGGAAATAAAACCAAAATAGAATTAAGTCTAATGAAATTTAATGAAGAATGGAAGCTAAAAAAAAATTGAGAAATAATGGAAATACAAAATTCAAAAAAAAATTGTTCGGATATTCAATGATCTTTTTTCTATTTACTGTGTATTCTATAGTTTGATATTTAGATTAATTATTATTTTATAGAGATTTTTCTTTTCGTATTTCCGACAGCCTCTGTTTGGATATCTATTCGTTTATTCATATATCATTGGATACACCTTGTCAGTCCGGAACAGAAGCGTTATGCTGGGCTTTATATTTTTGACGGAGGCGGAGAGAGAAGAGAGAGTAGAGAGAATGAAAGAGAGGTTGAGACTGTGAGGAGGGAGAGAGATGAGAGATGAGAGACGAGATTGGAGAGAGAGAGAGAGGAGAGAAAAAAAAAAATTCTACGAGTATCTAGTAGTCTTTCTTATTATTATTTTTTTTGCACGAGAGAGAGATGAGTGACTGAGGAGGGTGAGGTAAGTGGAAGGTTTCTAAAGAGTATGGAAGAGGTAGATAGGCTAAGCAGAGGACGTTAGTTGGAAGAGAAGGAGCGTGAGAGGGTGAGAGGGAGAGAGAGAGAAGTGAGAGGACGAGAGAGAAGAGAATAAACAACGTTTCTTCAAAACATGTTAATACAATTAGTTGGTGTGCGTGTGGAGTAAGTCTGGTGTGTGTTGTTGTGTGTATTTCATCTAGTTATGTATTCAGTGCTATTTGTAGATTCAATTAGTGAGTGTATACAGGGCATGAGCACAAACGCATGTGTGTAGGCCCGTCTCCCATATACAACATTTATTTTTTTCTCATTCATCCTTAGTGATGGACCGGAAGCCACCACCCGGGAGGCGGGTGCCTTAACCCCGCTAACACCGGAACCCATTCACTGCTGGGTGCGACAGGGGCGCGGGTGTTTAAGAGAGAGACACCGGCGGTCTGGGTGTCTGATCGCTGGATGCCGAGGGTATCGAACCCGGGAAGTACTTCTCGGTTGTGAAGCCGAGCGGGGCCTAACCCTTACACTACGGTGTGCTAGGAGGTACACGAGTACAGTACTGAGTGTGTGGCACGTGTGTGTGTTTGATCAGTAGGGCACGTATGTGCGTATATAGGTGTGTGTATGTCGGTGTGTGTGTAATGAACGCGAATATATATTATAGCTGCCGCTGGTGTGTGTGTATGTCTGTGTGGTAGTTCGACATCAGTGGGTCTTGTCTGTGTAAGTGCTCTGTTTTATTTTGTTGGGACATGGAGTGTGTGTCGTGTGTGCTGTCGGGCCCTGGGGCGAAAGTGTGATGAGCTTGCGTCATTTGTGTTGCTACACTTCGTTAAAAACACCTCTCCTCCTCCTCCTCTCCTGGCTATTCCGCAGATTCCCTGTCCTTGTGTTGTGCTCTCTACTTCCTACCTCTCTTGCCTCGCCTCCTACCTCCTTGTATCTACTCCCTATGGTCCCCGAGCTTTGCATCATCCACACGACCCTGTTCTCTCTCTCTCTCTTCTCTCCTCTCTCTCTCTCTCTCTCTTCTCTCTCATCATCGCTCTCTCTCTCTTCTTCTTCCTTTTATGACATAGTTTCCATAAAGGTAGTTTCGTAGCATAAATTTAGATTGTCTTATGGGAAGGTTCTGACTGTTGAGTGATGTGCGTAAAAACCAAAAACGTTTTACCCTAAGCTCTATTTTTCCGTCTCTCATCCTCCTCCTCGCCTGTGCTAATTCTCCTCCTCCTCTTCCTCTCCTATCCTGATTCATCCTCCTCCTTCCGTCGTGATATCTCCTCCCTATTTTTCGTAAGTTCGTCCTCCTCCTCCTACCTGATTCATCCTCCTCCTCAGCGTTCCTCCTTCCTCGCCGTCCTCTCATCATTTTCCTTCTTCCTCCCCTTGTGAAAACACAACCGTATCTCTCCTAGCCTGATCTCGCCTTATGCTACACTCCTCATCTAATCCCTCCTGAGTTGCGATGTGATCTATACACACCACAACCATCCTCCTAGCCGATTATCCTCTTCCCTCCTTTGCACTCTCCCTCCATGCCTGAGCCGACTCTCCTTCAGTCGCCTTCCGCCTCCTCCCCTCCTCTTCCATCTATACTCTTGTTCTTCCTCACTCATCATCATCATCATCATCATATCATCTTTATTGCCTCTATGTGTCCTCGCATACTTCTATTTTTCTATATTTTAATCCCATAGAGATGGATTATATTCGATTACTGTTTTTTTTTTTAATTAATCTAATGCCTCCTCTTCCTATCTCCTTATCTATGTATGCATTCTTTGTTTTACTTCTTCGCTTGTTGTCTTGTGGTTCTTGTTCTTTTAGTTCTTGTTGTTCTTGTTCTTTGTTGTGTTCTTGTTCTGTGTAGTTCTTGTGTCGGTCTGCTCGTTTCTGTCGATTGTCTCCTGTTCGTGCTTCTTCTTCTTCGATCTTCGTGTTCTCCTCTACTTCTATTGTCTTAATTCCCCCTTGTTCTTCGCTTCTTCTTTCCCCTTGTTATTCCTTCGTCTTTTTATCTTCTTATTCTCTCCTAATGTCTGTTCTGTTAACTTCTTCCCCTCTCTTTTTGCTCTTCTCTTCTTCTCTTCTTCTTCTTCTACTTCAAGCTACTACTATATAACTAATACTATATTATACTACGACTACGACTACGAATCATACTACTGTATTACTTAATTTATACTAATACTACTACTAATCTACTATTCTTCACCAACATTTCTAACCATCCATCATAATTGCTTTGCTTTCTATCCCTTTGATATCTCTTTAATTTTCTCACAATAGTTTCCAAATCTCTTCACTCTGCTTACTCTCGTCTCTCTCTCTCTCTCTCTGCGTTCATCTCTGCTCTCTCTGATCTCTCTCCTTTAATTCGTCTTGTCACACCTCAGTTTCTCTTCTCTTTTTTATACTCCACCTGGAGAGAGGAGAGAGAGACGAGAGGAGAGATGAGAAGAGAGAGAGAGACGAGAGAGAGAGAGATCGAGAGAGAGAGAGAGAGAGAGAGACGCTTCTATGACAATACACCACAGGTGTTCTGAAAGAAAACGAGCTATGGTAAACAGGGCAACGGGATGCGGGTTTGAAGATGGACAATTGTAGCGCTATGGATACAGGGTGACTAAATGCTAGATGAAAGCAAAGTGTTTTTAAAATAAAATTAAAATTGCGGAATAAAAAGGCTTAAGCTTGATGATATGATGATAGAGTACACAGATCACTACTGCCTCTAACAGATACAACAGAAAGACACAGATCTGGCCAACAGATCAAAAACAGACAGAGCATTCACACCTCTAGACAGACACCAGAGCAGCAGGACAGACATAGATAGACGACACAGACAGACAGCACAGACAGGACCGACACAGATGACAGCACAGACAGCACAGACAAGACAGACAGACAGACATACAAGACAGACAGACAGACAGGACAGAACAGACACTAAAATAAAAGACAGAACAGACAGACAGACGAGAAGGAAAAGACAGACCACCAATAAAGAACGAACACAAAACCGATTAACTGAAAATACCAGCACGTAGACACAGACATACAGACATAGGACAAAGTACATACAGACCACAGGACACGACATACAGACATAGACACACATACAGACACAGACACAGACATACATAGACACAGGACGATATCTAGGACACCGGGACAAGACATTACAGAAAATACAAGACACAGACATAATACCCAGACATATAGACAGATAATTAACAGCAATAACATCAAACAGCCTATTCTTTATGATTACATCCGCCAGCGAAGTGGATGGGGTTATGTTTTCAACCCTGGATCGTCTGTCTGTTGTTCGTGTCTGTCTGTCTTCTGTCGTCGTATTCTGTCTGTTTGTTAGTGACATGGAATTTCTCAAAAAGTTACATAGATTTGGACAGCCCAAAACTCCCCGGCGTTATACACAAAGTCGCATTGGTAATAAGGAAGAGAACTGATTAATTTTTTGGATTGAAATCTGTATTGACAAACGTGTGCCATGGCAGCAATTGATGAAATATTCGTGGCGGCAGGTGTATGCGCTCATACTGAGTCGCCCACCCCCGCTGATAGCTGAGTATGATTCTTTATGATTCACGGAGAGATGCCACCACGAGCCTAACTTCCTGGTATTCTTTCTATAATTTTACTGATGGTGACAAAGCAAACGTGTTTGTTCAATGGCCTCAAAAACCCAATTTCTTCACATATCTACACGGACAAAAGCCGTACCATGATACACGATTCGTCTTTTCAATGACACTCAACGGTGTCTCCTTCTTCATACAGAATGATGACATCTAGGAGCTGTATCGCTTTACGTAATAAATCTGAACGGAAATCCACATCTATCTCTTGCTAAAAGACAGCTTCACGAATTTAGGGTGTCCTGTGGCGTCTTGAGCTGTCTGTATATTTTTCTACATGACCGAATTGCTTGCTACTCTCTACAGGGGCACTTATCGCCAAGACTCGGGGAGGAGTCCACACTCATACAGTCTCCTAAAAGCTAGGGTTGAGTCAAAAGGTTTTCGCCCATCAACTCTCTCTCCTCCTGACTGACTCTTCAATCTTTAAATCACCGGCCGCAATGTTGCTTCTCTTGCTCGTCTTCTACCGTTACATATCATGCTTCAGTCTTCACTGAACTTCTGAACTTGCAAACGGCAGCCTACCCCCCTCGCCGCATGGACCTTCACGTCTGCACACTAGACTTTCTACTCATTTTTCTATCCGTATTCTGCCATCTTCTTATGACGCAAAGAGTAATCGCAGTGTCACTTTACTCTTTTCATCCCTTGCACTGGTTAAACTCTGGAACTCTCTTCCGGTTCTATTTTTCACTTTCCATGAACTAATCTTCAAAAGGAAGAGTAACAAGACACCTCCTGAACTAACATTGGCTCACACCTCTTGTTATTTAATTCTTTACTTCTTCTTTATAGGGACTGGCCAACAAAGGAGGCTTTGTGTTACGCATTTTTGTTGTGCCCCTTTGACAGTCCTATGTACATGTAAAAAAAAAGATAAAAAAAAAAAAAGACAGACAGACAGACACAGACTAGCAGGAAACAGGACGCATGACACAAACAGACAGACAGACACAAAACAGGACAGACAGACCGACAGACAGACACAGACCGACCACCAATACAGACACTAACAAAACCGATTACTGATAAATACCAACACAGACACAAACATGCAGACATAGACACAGACTACACATACAGACACAGACACAGACATAATACAGACATATAGACAGATAATTTAAAGCCAATAAACTAAAGACAAGAGATATATACAAATAGAAACAAAAAAACAGACAGAGACATGATTAAAGATATATAGACAGAAAATGGAACCAATAAACCAACAGATAAAAAAAGAAATATACAAATAGTAGCATAAAAAAACCACACAGAGACACACAGAAGTAGTTGGTAGTTTTGGTAGCAGTAGTAGTAGTGGATAGTAGTAGTAGTAGTAGTTTTGTAGTAGTAGTAGTAAAAAAAAAAAAAAAAAAAAAAAAAAAAAAAGTAGCAGTTGTAGTAGTAGTAGTTAGGTAGTAGTAGTTTGGTAGTAGTAGTAGTAGTAGTAAATAGTAATAGTGTAGTAGTAGTAGTAGTAGTAAGTAGTAGTAGTGTGTAGAGTAGTAGTTAGTAGTAGTAGTAGTAGTAGTAGTAGTAGTAGTAAAAAAAAAAAAAAAAAAAAAAAAAAAAGTAGCAGTGTAGTAGTAGTAGTAGTAGTTTGTAGTAGTAGTAAATAGTAGTAGTAGTAGTAGTAGTAGTAATAGTAGTAGTAGTAGTAGTAGTAGTAGTAGTAGTAGTAGGGGTAGTAGTAGTAAGTTTGTAGTAGTAGTTGTAGTAGTAGTAGTAGTAGTAACAATAGTAATAGTAATAGTAGTAGTTTGTCATTAGTAGTAGTAGTAGTTAGTAGTGGGAGTAGTAGGGGTAGTAGTAGTAGTAGTATAGTTAGTAGTAGTAGTAGTAGTGTAGTAGTTAGTAGTAGTAGTAGTAGTAGCAGTAGTAGCTAGTAGCAGTAGTTTGTTTGTAGTAGTAGTAGTAGTAGAAGCCGCAGCAGTAGTAGTAGTATAGTAATACAAATACAAAGGAATACAAAGGAAACACAAACAGCAACAGACCCCATAGGTCCTTACAAGACTGTTTGCTTTAACTACACTACACTAACTAGATAATAAGAGAGAAAGGATAGGAAGTAGAAGGCTAATAGTAGTAGTAGTGTAGTAGTAGCAGTAATAGTAGTAGTAGTAATAGTAGCAGTAGTAGTAGTAGTGTAGAAGCTGCAGCAGTAGTAGTAGTGAGTACTAGTAGTAGTAGTAGTAGTAGTAGTAGTAGTTAGTAGTAAAAGAGGATAGAGTAACTGTGTCCCCCAAAGTCTTTGCTGTTGATAAGCAAAAGTTAGATTGATTTCCACATGCTGCGCCCCGCCCGTCCCCTCCTCTCCGCACACACCCCTGCTGACTGTGCGTGGTACTGCTTACTATCTGCTACTCTACTACTACTTAAAATACATACTACTACCTACTCCA
>JACEEZ010021837.1:2500-17510 GCA_016584305.1 Chionoecetes opilio | reverse complement strand
TCCTGGTAAATAATCACTGCCTAGCCTCATTTTAAACTCCCTATTGACTCCGCACTAACCCCCCATCAGAGCTGGTATCACCGTGGTCGTTCTACCTCTCTCCAGGGCGCGCCAGCCTTCCCGCCCTTCCCCCCTAGAGTCCACAAAGGGGGCGTGGCATGAAGGCTGCCTTACGTAGGGCGTCCAGACACCCCCCCGCAGCGTGCTGGGGGTGCTGGGGGGGGCCAGGCCCCCGCTGTTCCCTGGACGCGGCGTTAGGCCTAGTGCGCCCCAGGCATTTGCGCCACCACCACCATCACCATGATTTTCCGGCGTAAGTACGTGAGTGTTATGATTAAAGTAGGAGTAGAAGGAGTATTAGAAATTAAGTAGTAGTAGTGGTAATAGTAGGAGTAATAGTATAGTAGTAGTAGTAGGATGAGGAGTAGCAGTAGTAGGAAATAGTAGTAGTAGTAGTAGTAACACCCTGTATAGGTGTATATGTATAGGATTATGGACAGAACTATAATACTCCATTCATGTCTGCTTGAAATCCTCGCCGGTTCGGGGCCAAAATTTATAATAATATTAATAATAAATAATAATAAAAAAACAGAAATAATATAATAAAAATAGTAATAATGATTTTAATTCTCACCCGAAGGAAATACAGGACATCACCACAACAACACATATAGACATGGGGAATAAACTTAAGTACAAAGCAAATAAAAAATAATATATACATGGGGGCAATATTCTGGTGCCATTGGATTATAGGAGATTTAGGGATTTAATATTTGTAAGGATCAAGCAACGAGCATAGCGACCCAGATGGCCTGCCCTCGTTAGGGAAAAGGGCACGTCAATACATCAATGTTTGCCTGATTCCAAATAAGTCGTACAGAGGATGAAATACAGAGTCAGATTACTGCCATACTACATTGTTCCTGCGATCAAGTTTTCAGATCAGACTAAGACGTATGTATGTGGCGCATTGATGAAATTTAACTGTTTACATCATTGTGGGTTTCTTATGGTGTGTGTGTGTTTTGGGTTGTGTGTGTTGTGTGTGTGTGTGGGGTGTGTGTGTGTGTGTGTGTGTTTTGTGTGGGGTGTGTGTGTGTGGTGTACTAGTTGTATTTTTTCAGGGGGCCCGAGCTACACTCGTATGGTCCCGTCTCCTATCTACATTTTTTTTTTTACATCCATAGTACTTAAGTGTTGGCGAAGTGTGGGGTGTGTGTTGTGTGTGTGTGTGTGTTGTGTGTGTGTGTGTGTGGGTGTGTGTGTGTGGTGTGTTGGTTTGTGTGCGTGTGTGTGTCTTTATTCCTCAATACCTCATTTTCCCCAAAATCTGTATCATGTCTTGCTGCCTTGTTTGCGGAAACATGTATCATTACTCCCACATTCCAAGGGTGTGCACTTACTACATCAGTAGCATACCGAAAGAACGAAACAAAGGTAAAGCCTCACGCCCCAGACCCATCTTCCGTCGAGCTCCATGTCAACATAATTTTCCCTCCGGTCGACACATGGATTGTTGGGTCTGAAAAGTACTGCAGTCACTGTCCTCCGTCATTTACACTCGTGACACTCGAAATAAATGGACTATGCTATTTTCCGCATAAACCATTTGCGTGAATGCGACTCTTTCAAATGGACTCTTTCGCGTTTGATGTTTCTTTTTTACATCTTCAAAGGACTGGCCAAGGGCAAACAAAAAAAGAAGTATCCGAAAAACTCCGCCGAGTCTGGCACTCCCTGTAAAGACACAGTTATATATATATAACTACACTTTACGTTATGTTACAATGATGTATGTATAAGCATGTACTATAGTGTCGGTATCTATCGTATATATATATGCGGATGTATGCGTGTGATCTATGTATCTAATGTATACGCCTTTCTAATCGCTTCATTATTTTTTTAATACACGATTGGCGCAATGCACAAACATCTGTACACCTTAAGAGGAGATAATGTATGAACACTTAGTCGCTGCTAAGTAGTATTGTTTAATTATATTATTAATATCATTATTATTATTATCCTTATTATTATTCGCAGTAGCCGTAGGAGTAATCACTGTAGAAGTAGGACGTACCTCCCGCCCCCGCCCCCCCCCACACACTCGCCCACACACACGACCCCCCGGACCACCACTGCCGCCTCCCTCTTACGCCCCACCGCATCCTTCTCCCTCTCTCACGAAAACTCTCTCATCTCTCTCTCCTCTCCTCTCAATCTTCTCTCTCCTCCTCATCTCTCACACACTCGCTCTCCTCTCTCCTCTCCGTCTCCTCTCCTCCTCCTGCACAAACATCTCTCTTACACAGAAACTCTCCTCTCCTCTCTCTTGTCTCTCTCTCCCCTTCCCTTCCTTCCCTTCCTTCCCTCCCTTCCTCCGCTGTCAACTTCCCTCCCTCCATCCACTAATCCCGCCTCTTCTCCCCATCCCCCTCTCTCCTCTCGTCTCTCTCTTTCTCTCTCCCTCATCTCCTCTCTCTCTCTCCTCTCTCTCTCTCCCTCCTCTCTCCCTCATCTCTCCCCCCCCCTTCCTCTCTCTCTCTCCCTCTCTTCTCTCACCTCTCTCTCTCCAATCGCTCGTCTCTGACCTCCCTCTCAAATCCTCAATCCCTCCACCTCAATCTTCTCGTCTCCTCTCGTCTCTCCTTACGAAACTAATTTTTTGAAGCGATGAAAAGATTCACGTGAAATCGATGGATATTTCACCACAAACTTTAAATTAATGGCTTTTTTACGACACACACACACACACACACACACCACACACACACCACACACACACACACACACCACACACACACTTAGTAAATACATACACGTCACTACATACCACTTTCCTTGACATTTTCTTCCAAGTTCTTCTCCTCCTCCTCCTCCTCCTCCTCCTCCTCCTCCTCCTCCTCCTTCTTCTTCCAATGTTTATTATTCTCCTTCATTCTCCAAACTTATCTCCTTTTCCTCCATCTTCATCTTCCTTCGTTCTCCTGTCATCTCTCTCTCTCTCTCTCTGTCTCGTCTCGCTCTCATCTCTCTCTCTCTCTCTCTCCGATCTCTCTCGTCTCTCTCTCTCTCTCTGTAACAACTGTAATGTATAGTAGTAGTATAAGTAGTGTAAGGAGTATAGAATAGTAGTAAGTAGATAGTAGTAGTAGTAGTAGTAGTAGTAAGTAGTAGTAATAGTAGTAAGTGAGTAGTAGTAGTAGCAGTAGTAGTAAGTATAGTAAGTAGTAGTAGTATAGTAGTAGTAGTAGTATTATTATAGCAAGTAGTAGTAGTAGTAGTATTAGTAGTAGTAGCAGTAAGTAGCAGTATAGTAGTAGTAGTAGTAGTGTATAGTAGTAGTAGTAGTATTAGTGTGTACTAGTAAATATTAGTAGTAGTAGTAAGTAGTAGTGTTAATAGTAATAGTATAGTAATAGTAATAGTAGTATTAGTGTAGTAGTAGTAATAGTAGTATTAGTAGTAGTAGTAGTAGTAGTAGTAGTAGTAATGTTCTCTGCCAGTCCTCCTCCTAAGTTTCCACCATTCTCTTAACAGCCAATTAAGTGAGAATTTGGTCTTGTTACACATTTTTTGAAGAGAAAGAAAGAGAGAGAGAGAGAGAGAGAGAGAGAGAGAGAGAGAGAGAGAGAGAGAGAGAGGAGAGAGAGAAGACAAATGACTTGTCCCAACCCCTTCACATTCCCTTTTGACCCTTGTGTACGCTTCCTCTCTCTCTCTCTCTCGCTCTCTCTCTCTCTCTCTCTCCTCTCTCTCTCTTCTCTCTCATCTCTCTCTCTCTCTCTCTCTAACCTTTGCCCTTGCTCTATGCGCCCTCTCTCTTTCTCTCCCTCCTTCCTTTCTTCCTTCCCTCCACCCCTCCCTCCTTCCTCCTTAAAATAGGGTGGAGCAATTTCCTCCTACTCCACCCTTCCTTCCTTCCCTCCATCTCTTCCTTCCTTCCTTCCTTCCTTCGCTTCCTTACCACTAAAAACCACAACTCCTCCTTTCCATTGTATAGTATTTCCTAAGACATTCTCTCTCTCTCTCTCTCTTCTTCCTCTCTCTCATCCCCTCTCTCGCCTCATCTCTCGCTCTCTCTCTCTCTCTTTCCCCCATCTCTCTCCTCCAGCTCTCATCTCTCCTTCTCTCTCTCTCAGGTTCTCATTCTCGTCTTCGTCGCTCTCGTTCTCTCTCGCCTCTCTCTCTCTCTCTCACCCCACTCTCTTCTCAACTCTGTCTCTCTCTCTCATCTCTCTCTGTCTCCAACTGCTCTCTCCTCTCTCGGGTCTCCCGGTCTCTCTTCGGCTCTCTCATCTCTCTCTCTCTTCTCATACAACATTCTCGTTGTCAATTCGAGAGAACTGGAACTCAAAATGCCAGTGTCCTGGGCAGTTTTAAACTCACTTTTTTTTGATAAAAGTTGGTTCTATACTGTAAAACAAATAATGGGCTTATTCACTGCACCTTAAAAACACAAAAGTATAATATAAAGAACGATTTTCCTTCTATATGTATATTGTATAGGAGCCCTGATTCTGGTAAAACTGTATTTAAATTAACCAAAATAACAAGGAGGGTATAGGTTGAGGCAGGTCGGAGGTAAATGCTATATCATGATATTATCTAGTTCCAATAACGCATGTTTAGAAGTCATCTATAAACCTAGGCAGAGTCATATTTTTTTCCTGTTATTCAATTGTGTATCAATCCATTATAGAAGCCTGGAATGCAATGAGTCCGACGCGTGAAGTGGGCAATGTTTTTTTCGAATCCTCCCCGCCACAATCTCAGCCCTCCCCGCCAACCACTCCCCGCCGCGGCGTGTCGCCTTCCACAATTTATAACCTACATTGTCCGCAACAACAAGCCGATTTCGGCATTCTTATTCTTTAATTCTTCGTTTTTTCCAAGGCACTGCTTATTGTATTTTGACCAGGCGTTTGCCCGAACGCAGCAGTACTGTCCTTAAAAACAGTGTGACATCGCCCAAATTTTTACATCCCACAATATACATGTAAAAAATATATTAAGCTTTGCTACTCGAGGCGAGTAATTTAAATTTGATAATTGCTATTTAGGAACGTTCCACCTCGTAATGCAGTCATACATATAATTAGTAGAACAAAAGAACTATATTTTTTTGGTATTCAGCAAATGTTTCAGATGCGGTGCTCAATGTTTATCGCGAATAATTTAATGAAATATTAGTCGCGGAGCCAAAACACAGTAGAGAACCAACCTTTCAGTTAAAAAACTGCATCGGACCACTTGGCATTTCTCGAGTTTTCAGATCATTGGAATTGATATCTATTTTCACATTTTCTTTGCGTTCATAATTATCTGCCTAAAGGGGGAGACGATTCTATTTTCCTACGCCAGTAAAAACCCACTCGACTCTCTTCTCGTTTTCTATGACATAAAACATTAATAATAACATACAATTAGTTTTCTTTCTATATCTAATGTCGCTCCTCTCTCTCTCCTCGTCTTCTCTCTCTCTCTCTTCTCCTCTCGTTCTCTCTTCCTCTCTCTCGCTCTTCTCTAAGTCTCCCTCTTCTCTCTCTCCCATCTCTCTCAACTCTCTCTCTCATCTCATCTCTCTCTCATCCTCTCTCTCCTTAGCAGTCACCCCTCTTAAAGTGTGAGCAGCGCGCATCCCCCGTTTTTCTTTTGTACTACAGAACAAAAAGAAAACTAGATATATACTACTAATGAGAGAGAGAGATAGAGAGAGAAGAGAGATCGAGAGAGAGAGGAGAGAGAAGAAGAGAGAGAAGAGAGATAGAGAGAGAGAGAGAAAGAGAGATGGAGAGAGAGAGGAGACAAACACTGTGTGCAGACACACAGTGAGAGAGAAACAAAACAGAGGTGAGAGGAAGGAGAGACAAACAGTGAGTGAGTGACGGGAGAGAGAGAGAGAGAGAGAGAGAGAGAGAGAGAGAGAGAGAGAGAGAAAAAGAGGAGAGACAAACAGAGACAAGTGAGTGAGGATCCACACACTGAGAGAAACAACATGAGATAAGTAGAGTTTAGAGAGAGAGAGAGAGAGAGAGAGAGAGAGAGGAGAAAAGAGAGAGTAGGGACGAGAGGATTCTCCAACTTTCTCTTCTCTCCTCTCTCTCTCCTCCTCTCTCTTCTCTCTCTCTCTCTCTTCTCTCTCTCTCTGTCCTTTTTATGGTTAGTTTTTATTGTATTAAAATGTTAGTGTGTAGTGTAGTATAGTGTAGAAAGATAGTATAGTATATTAGTAGTAAGTATAGTAGTAGTAGTAGTCGTAATAGTATAGTGTAGTAGTAGCGTGTGAGGTGAAAATTTATTTGTATTTAGTAAGGTATTTGTAGTAGTAATTTAGGTAGTATTAGAGTAGTAGGTAGTAAGTAGTAGTAGTAGTAGGGAATAGTAGAGTAGTAAAAGTGAGTATAGTAGTATTTTGGGTTATAGTAGTAGTAGTAGTAGTGGTTTTTAAGTATTATATGTAGTAGTAGTAAGTTAGTAGTTAATGTAATAGTAGTAGTAATAGTTATTTATAGAGTAGTAGTAGTAGTAGTAGAGAGTAGTAGTAGTTAGTAAAGAGAGAGTAAATTTTCGCCAGCGTCTCCTCTAATTTTACAATTTTAACAGAAATTTAAAGTGAAGATTTGGTATTTTTAAACATTTTTGAGAGAAAGACGAGAGAGAGAGAGATGGGAGAGAGAGAGATGAGAAGAGGAGGGAGGACTTTGGGGGGGTTTAAGGAGAAAGAAGAGAGAGAGGAAAGGAAAAAATGCTTCCACACCCCTTCACTTTTGACCCTTTTTACGCTCTCCCTCTCTCTTCCCTCCTCTCTCTTCTCTTCTCTTTTCCCTTCTCTCTCTCTTCTCTCTCTCCCCTTTTTCTCCCGTTTCTATCCCTCCCCTCTCCCTTTTTTTTCTCCTTACCCTCCTCCTTCCTCCTTTTCCTTTCCTCCTACCCCCTTCCTTCTTCTTTAAATTTTTCCTTTTTCCTCCTTCCTTCCTTCCTTCCATCCTTCCTTTCCTTTTATTTTCTTAAACTTCTCTTCTTTTCCTCTTTATATCTTCCTCAAATTCTCCTCTCTCTCTCCTTCTCCTCTCTCTTTTTCTCTCTCTCTCTCTCTTCTTCTCTCTCTCTTTCCTCTCTCTCTCTCTCTCTTCTCTCTCTGCTCTCTCTCTCTCCTCTCTTCTCTCTCTTCTTCTCTCTCTCTCTCTCTCTCTTCTCTCTCATACACAATTCTCGTTGCCCAATTGGGAGAAAAACTGGAACTCAAAATGCCAGGGGTCGCTGGCAGTTTAACTCATTTTTTTTAAAATAATTGGTCTACTGGAAAACAAAAATGGGTTATTCCACTGAAATTTTAAAAAACAAAAAAGTAAAATTTTTAGAACGATTTTTTTTCATTGTATATTGTATAGAACCTGATTCGTAAAACTGTATTTTAACCAAAAAACCCAAAGGGAGGTTATATTTTGAGGAGGCGAGGTAAATGTACTCTATGATATTATATAGTCAAAAACGAATGTTTAGAAGTTCTAATACCTGGGCATATATTTTTTCCTGTTATTTTTGTGTACCCCTCAGATAGAAACCCTGGAAGTGCAATGAGCGATGCCTTAAAGTGGAAAATGTTTTGATTAAATCCCCCGCCACAATCCCCCGCCACACTCCCCGCCGCGGCGGCCCCTCCCAATTATAACCACTTTGGGCCCGAAAACAAACAAGCCGATTTTGGGCATTCTTTATTCTTCTTTTTTCCCAAAGGCATGCTTTATTGTATTTTGACAAGCGTTTGCCAGACGCAGCAGTACTGCTTAGAAAAAAAAGTGTGAACATCGCCCAAAAAATTTCATGCCCCAATATACATGTAAAAATATTTAAGCTTTGCTATCGAGGCGATAATTTTTCATTAAAAAAGTATATAGAAAGTTCCATCGTAATGCATGTCATCCCTATAATTAGTAGAACAGAAGAACTAATTTTTTTTATTCAATGCGGGGATCAATGTTTATCGCGAAATTTTAAATTTTTGAAAAATATTAGTCGCGGAGCCCAAAAAACAGTAACCAACCTTTTGGGTTAAAACTGCCCGCGACCACTGGCTTTCTGAGTTTCAGATCATTGGAATTGATATCTATTTTCACATTTTCTTTGCGTTCATAATTATCCTAAAGGGGGGGCATTATTTTCTCGCCAAAAAACAACACGTCTCTCGTTTTATGAAATAAAAAATTTAATAATAACAAAAAATTAGTTTTCTTTCTATAGTCTAAGTCCTCCCCCTCTTTCTCTCTCTCTCTCTTCTCTCTCTTCTCTCTCTTCTCTCTCTCTTCTCCTCTTCTCTCTCTCTCTCTCTCTCTCTCTCTTATGCAAGTCACCCCTCTTAAGTGTGAGCAGCGACGCATCCCGTTTTCTTTTGTACTACAGACAAAAAGAAAACAAATAATACAAATAAAGAAGAGAGAGAGAGAGAGAGAGAGAGAGAGAGAGAGAGAGAGAAAAAGGAGAGAAAAGAAGGGGAGAGAGGGAGAAGAGAGAGAAGAGAGAGGAAGAGAGAGAAAAGGGAAGAAAGTGAGAGAAAAACAGAGTGAGAGAGAGAGAGAAAACAGGAGGGAGGGAGGAGAGAAGAGAGAAAAGAGAGAGGGGAGAGAGAAAGGGGGAGAGAGAAAAGAGAGACCCAAAGACGGAGGAGAAAGAGGAAAAAGGGAGAGGAGGAGAGAGAGGAAGGGGAGGGGGAGAGATAGAGAGAGAGAGAGAGAGAGACTAGGGGGAGAGAGAAAGGGGAAGGAGAGCAGTGACTTCCTTTTTTCTTTATATAATGTAAAGAGGGAGAAAGAAAATCGGGTTTAGGGTCAAAATCAAGACTGTTGATATACATTTGCTGCCCCAATCATACACAGTCCATTTTCTATGTCTATAAATAAGTATTAATCTGCTTTTTTCTCTAATAATATTAATTCTATCCATTTTCGTGACATGAATTAACCACATAGCTTTTATTTTGTTGACATATATTTCCCTTTCTATTATTTCTCTATTATTTTTTCTATTATTTTCTCTATTATTTTTCTATTCTTTTTCTATTATTTTTTCTATTATTTTCTCTATTATTTTTCTATTATTTTTCTATTATTTTTTCTATTATTTCTCTATTATTTGTCTATTATTTTTTCTATTATTTTCTATTATTTTTCTATTATTTTTTCTATTATTTCTCTATTATTTCTCTATTATTTTTTCTATTATTTCTCTATTATTTCTCTATTATTTCCCTATTATTTCTCTATTATTTGTTGTATTATTTTTTCTATTATGTCTCTATTATTTCTCTATTATTTTTTCTATTATTTTTCTATTATTTCTCTATAATTTTTTCTATTATTTCTCTATTATTTCTATTATTTTTTCTAT
Organism: Chionoecetes opilio; assembly: GCA_016584305.1. Taxonomy (NCBI): domain Eukaryota; kingdom Metazoa; phylum Arthropoda; class Malacostraca; order Decapoda; family Majidae; genus Chionoecetes; species Chionoecetes opilio. The sequence continues at coordinate 8,114 of JACEEZ010021837.1, read as the reverse complement.
TATTTCTCTATTATTTTTTCTATTATTTTTCTATTATTTCTCTATTATTTTTTCTATTATTTCTCTATTATTTCTCTATTATTTTTTCTATTATTTCTCTATTATTTCTCTATTATTTTCTCTATTATTTATATCAACAAACGAACCACATTCCGTTTTCTTCCAATACTTAATAACACCCAATTTTCTTTCACTACTTAATTCACTACTAAAATCTACTACTAATACTACTTAACTGCCCTAAATACTGCCCTGTTCTATTTAATTCACTACTAAAATCTACTTACTTCCACTTAACTACATCCCGTTTTCTAACACAACTAACCACATCCCGTTTTCTTCCACCTAATAACCACATCCCGTTTTCTTCCACTTAATAACCACATCCCGTTTTCTTCCACCTAACCACATCCCGTTTTCTTCCACCTAATAACCACATCCCGTTTTCTTCCACTTAATAACCACATCCCGTTTTCTTCCACCTAACCACACCATTTTCTTCCACCACCTAACCACTTCCCGTTTTCTTTCAGCTGGTCACCGTTTTCTTCGGGCTTGTGGTGTTTGTAGGGGGGACTCAATACGAGGCCTACACCCCCCTCTACACACCTGACTACACACCTGTCTACGACCCCTACCACCCCCCACCACCGCCACCGCATGTGTACAAACCTACCTACAAGCCTACACCTGTACACAAGCCTGATTACAAGCCCGAAAGTTACAAGCCCAGACATGAAATTTACAAGCCAACACCTGATTACAAGCCTGATAGTTACAAGCCCAGACCAGATTACAAGCCCGACAGTTACAAGCCCAGACCAGATTACAAGCCCAGACATGAAAGTTACAAGCCCACACCTGATTACAAGCCTGATAGTTACAAGTCCAGGGCTGATTACAATGGTTTCCAGCCCAGTTATATCCCCGATTACAAGCCTGTTCCCTCCTACGAACCCGTCCATCATTACAAGCCTGAAACGGAGTATGAGGAGGTACGTACGTGTGTGTGTGTGTGTGTGTGTGTGTGTGTGTGTGTGTGTGTGTGTGTGTGTGTGTGTGTGTGTGTGTGTGTGTGTGTGTGTGTGTGTGTGTCCTTCAGTATCCTATCTTTCCTTCTCCCATAAACTCCTAAAAAAAATTCCACTCCTAAAAAAATCCTTAAAAAAATCCTACCATAGAGTAACACGAAATCCTACACTTTTAATTTCCTCCTCGTCCTCCTCCTATCATATCTTATCACTATTAAATCCTTCGATCCTTCATCCTTAAAAAAAAATAAAAAATACTTGAGAGCCTTCAAAAATAAAAACACTAAATCCTTCACTCCTAAAAAATTAAAAAATACCAACAAAAAAACTTTAAAAAATCCTAAAACCCAAAAATAAAATTCCTAAAAATCTAAAAAAATCCTTAAAAAAAAACTTTAAAAAATACTGACGGGAATAACACTAAAGATCCTTCCCTCCTTCACTCCTACAGGACGCCAAACCCTACGCCTTTGACTACGGCGTGAAGGACGACTACTCGGGCACTCACTTTGGCCACTCCGAGAACTCTGACGGGCAGGAGGTCACTGGGTCCTACTCGGTGGCCCTTCCCGATGGCAGGATACAGACGGTCCGATACAAGGCCGATAAAGAACACGGATATCAAGCTGAGGTATCCTACGAAGGGGAATCGGTGTATCCTGACTATAGTAAAGCTGGGGCTAATATTCATCACCCCCCTCCCCACCATTCCCAACCTCCTCCCTATTATCCTAGCCCTTCCTATACTCCTGATCCGACGTCCTATTATCCTGATACGATTTATGGTTCTCCTGATGCTATTTATAAGCCGATTTATGATTATGATCCGATTTATCCGGGTTATTAATTTTTTTGTGATTTTATATTTTTTATCCGATTTATCCGGGTTTTAAGTTTTTCGCAAGGTTTTTTTTTATCCGATTTATCCAGGTTTTAAGTTTTTCGTGAGGTTTTTTTTATCCGATATATCCGGGTTTTTAAGTTTTTTGTGAGTTTTTTTTAAGGTTTTTTTTTTTTTAAGGGGTGGTTCTTAAAATTTTGCTGCAAATATTTTCATCTTTTATCTTAATGTCTCGGATGTGAAAGATTTTTTATGACTTACGAATAGTTTTTTTTTTTTGCTTTAAAAAAAAATTGTTAGTTTTTGTATTATAAATCATATTTCGATATTCCATGTTATTTTTTTCGTATTTTTTTAATTATTATGTTTTATTTTGTTCCTTTGATGCTCATTACAATTCTCTTTCATATTTTCTTTTAACTTTCTGGGCTAATGATTAATTATATATAACGTAACGAGAAAAAAAAACTTGATTTTTTCTCATCTTGATAGGGAAAAATAGGACCACTCTAGCAATATTTTCTTTCAGTAGTGTTAAAAGAAAACTTCATATTTTTTCTCTTTTCACGATTTTTTCAACAATTTGTCAAAAAAGTTATATTTACCATTTTCCAGTTTTTTTTTACAATATCCGTTCAAAAAAGTAGTTATATTTACCATTTTCCAGTTTTTTTTACAATATCCGTTCAAAAAAAGTAGTTTATATTTTACCATTTTATTTTTTTTTTTTTTTTTACAATATCCGTTCAAAAAAGTAGTTATATTTACCATTTTCCAGTTTTTTTTACAATATCCGTTCAAAAAAGTAGTTATATTTACCATTTTCCTGCTTTTTTTTACAATATCCGTTCAAAAAAGTAGTTATATTTACCATTTTCCTGCTTTTTTTTACAGTATCCGTTCAAAAAAGTAGTTATATTTACCATTTTCCTGCTTTTTTTACAGTATCCGTTCAAAAAAGTAGTTATATTTACCATTTTCCTGCTTTTTTTTAATAATTTATGTGCATAGAAAGTTATATTTACCATTTTTTTTTCTTTTACAACTTATGTCCCCCAAAAAGTCATATTTCCAGGGATTTTTTTACTATTTCTATCTAAAAAGAGATATATTTTCCATTTTCCTGTCTTTCTCAAACGAATGTAATAAAATATCAAATTTTATCCATGTTTCATTTCTCTTATCTTTTCCTTCACAACTGATGAACAAAAACATGCACAGTAACTTTCAAAACATTTCCCTATATTTTCTTGAACCCTAGTGGAGTAAAACAACAACTTTCTTGAACCCTAGTGGAGTAAAACAATAACTTTCTTGAACCCTAGTGAAGAAAAACAATCACTTTCTTGAACCCTTGTGGAGTAAAACAATCACTTTCTTGAACCCTAGTGGAGTAAAACAAATCACTTTCTTGAACCCTAGTGGAGTAAAACAATCACTTTCTTGAACCCTAGTGGAGTAAAACAACAACTTTCTTGAACCCTAGTGGAGTAAAACAATAACTTTCTTGAACCCTAGTGGAGTAAAACAACAACTTTCTTGAACCCTAGTGGAGTAAAACAATAACTTTCTTGAACCCTAGTGGAGTAAAACAACAACTTTCTTGAAACCCTAGTGGAGGTAAAAACATAACTTTCTTGAACCCTAGTGAGAAAAACAATCACTTTCTTGAACCCTAGTGGAGTAAAACAATAACTTTCTTGAACCCTAGTGGAGTAAAACAATCACTTTCTTGAACCCTAGTGGAGTAAAACCAACTTTCTTGAACCCTAGTGGAGTAAAACAACAACTTTCTTGAACGCTAGTGGAGTAAAACGATAACTTTCTTGAACCCTTGTGGAGTAAAACAACTTTCTTGAACCCTAGTGGAGTAAAACAACAAACTTTCTTGAACCCTAGTGGAGTAAAACAACAACTTTCTTGAACCCTAGTGGGAGTAAAAACGAAACTTTCTTGAACCCTAGTGGAGTAAAACAATAACTTTCTTGAACCCTAGTGGAGTAAAACAATCACTTTCTTGAACCCTAGTGGAGTAAAACGATAACTTTCTTGAACCCTAGTGGAGTAAAACAATCACTTTCTTGAACCCTAGTGGAGTAAAACAATAACTTTCTTGAACCCTAGTGGAGTAAAACAATAACTTTCTTGAACCCTAGTGGAGTAAAACAACAACTTTCTTGAACCCTAGTGGAGTAAAACAATAACTTTCTTGAACCCTAGTGGAGTAAAACAACAACTTTCTTGAACCCTAGTGGAGTAAAACAACAACTTTCTTGAACCCTAGTGGAGTAAAACAATAACTTTCTTGAACCTTAGTGGAGTAAAACAACAACTTTCTTGAACCCTAGTGGAGTAAAACCGAATAACTTTCTTGAACCCTAGTGGAGTAAAACAATAACTTTCTTGAACCCTAGTGGAGTAAAACACATACTTTCTTGAACCCTAGTGGAGTAAAACAATAACTTTTCTGAACCCTAGTGGAGTAAAACAACAACTTTCTTGAACCCTAGTGGAGTAAAACAATCACTTCTTGAACCCTAGTGGAAGTAAAACAATAACTTTCTTGAACCCTAGTGGAGTAAAACAATAACTTTCTTGAACCCTAGTGGAGTAAAACACAATCTTGAACCCTAGTGGAGTAAAAACAATAATTTTGAACCTAAGTGGAGTAAAACAAAACTTTCTGAAACCCTAGTGTAGTAAAACAATCACTTTCTTGAAACCTAAGGAGTAAAAAAAAACTTTCTTGAAACCCTTGTGGAGTAAAACATCACTTTCTTTGAACCTAGTGGAGTAAACATAACTTTCTTGAACCCTAATGGGTTTTTAAAAAGATAACTTTCTTGAACTAGTGGAAGTAAATCAATAACTTCTTGAACCCTTGTGGATAAAATCACTTTCTTACCCTGTGGAGTTAGAAAATACTTTCGTGACAACCCAGTGTGGTAAAACGATAACTTTCCTTGACCCTAGTGGGTAAACAATCACTTTCTTGACCCTAGTGAGTAAACACAATCACTTTCTTGAACCCTAGTGGAGTTAAACAATCAACTTCTTGACCCTTATGGAGTAATCAATAACTTTCTTGAACCCTAGTGGAGTAAAACAATAACTTCTGACCCTAGTGGATAACAATACTTTCTTGAACCCTGTGATAACAACAATACTTTCTTGAACCTAGGGAGTAAAACGATAACTTTCTGAACCTATGAGTAAAACATAACTTTCTTGAACCTAGTGGATGAAAACAAAACTTTCTTGAACCCTAGTGAGTAAAACAACACTTCTGAACCCAGTGGAGTAAAACAACTTTCTGAACCTAGTGGAGTAAAACACAATTTCTTGAACCCTAGGGAGTAAAACACAACTTCTAACCCTGTGGAGTAAAAAATACTTTTCTTGAACCCTAGTGGAGTAAAACACACTTTCTTGAACCCTAGTGGAGTAAAACAACAACTTTCTTGAACCCTAGTGGAGTAAAACAATAACTTTCTTGAACCCTAGTGGAGTAAACAATAACTTCTGAACCCTAGTGGATTTAAACAACTTTCTTGACCCTAGTGAGTAAAACAACAACTTTCTTGAACCCTAGTGGAGTAAAACAATAACTTTCTTGAACCCTAGTGGAGTAAAACAACAACTTTCTTGAACCCTAGTGGAGTAAAACAACAACTTTCTTGAACCCTACTGAATATCAATGACTTACCAGAAAAAAGTTACACATAATAAATAACCTAATAAA
>JACEEZ010021836.1:70879-110569 GCA_016584305.1 Chionoecetes opilio | reverse complement strand
GTTTTGTCTTGTATTTCCCCGATGTGACACTTCTAGAGCAGTGGTTCTTAAGGGGACCGACAGGTTGCCGATTAGTAATTCCGTATTTAATTATCTGATTCAATTGAAAATTTGCCACAGTTATAGGGTACCCTACACGTATGTCCCCAAGAAATTTCATTAGAATTTGGGCCAATTATTTACCGCGTTAGAGCTAATTAGTGCGAAAATAAAAAACAAACTTCGGGCTTTGAAAGGCTATACTTTACATACTATTTCAAATTGCTATATCTCCCTCATTTTTGCTCCAATTTTCATCCATTCAAATTGCATTATTCAGAGAATTAATTTTTTTAGTGTAGGAAAGTATAAAAAAAAGTGGCTACTAATTGGAATTACTTTGGAAATATTTAAAAAACAATTTTATCTTCTTTTCCGTTCCCCGGGAACACGATAGACTTTCTACACCCTGGATTCTTCTTCCAATGCCCTGCAGTTTACCATTTCCTGGAAAGAGCATAAAATACTGAGAAAATACAGTTTTTGTTTCATAAAAATCGGTCAATAATTAGCCGAGTAATAGGCAGATTTAGTGGCGAAATTTGCGAATTTTTTAATTTTACAGTACGGAGCATTGAAATTGTAATTAGTGTAACTTTCTTACTTTCTACTCTGACTTAGCAAATTTGGCACAAAAAATACTTCTTACTATTAAAAAAAGATTTCCTGTAAGTTTGAAGGTTCTACTAATGAAAATAAAAAAAATAAATAAAATAACTAAATAATGGAAAAAAAAAAAAAAAAAAAAAAAATTTAATAAAAAAAAAAAAAAAAAAAAAAAAAAAAAGGAACATCTACGAACGAAAAATAATACATACCATTACTTAGTAGGCTCCGGGTTTTGTACACTGGGTCAGCAACAGTCTTCTTCTTCTTTCTAGGCTTGACTTGCAGGCAGTTTCTCCTCCTCTTTTTGTCCTTCGTCTCGAGATTTTTTCTATACTCGCCTCCTCATTGGTTGGAAATCCCACCCTCGACACAAACTGACCCACCAACATATCCCATATTGTGGACAAAACACTGTGTGAGTTATTCCATACCTAACAGTTTTCAGCCCAAAGAATTTAGCCCTTGGAGAGTGTTTTCCCAGATTTTGGAGTGCAAGGCCTCGTTAGAATTCTGAGTGTGGCCACCCAAGCACCTGGGGGAGGAGGTCATCATTTGAAAGGTCATTATACACCCGGAACACAATTTTGCTTTCCTGCCGGTTCAGGGTGTAATGAACCTTCATCTTCTTGTGGGTGTTTGGTGGTCCCCCCAAAGCACGGGCCTTTTGGAAAAAGCACCAAGAGTCACTCCTTTGGGGCATAGGTCATGTTGGGGTTTTTCGTCAGTGCTGGAAGTATGTAGGAACGATGCCATTATTTTCCCCTTCTGAGTCACTTATGACTTGTTAGTATTCCGATATATTGCATTGTGTAATACTTTGTTAGATGTGTTATTACGTAGTCAGTCACTTTCCAGCACCCCCAAACTATTTTTCTTATCTGTTTCCCTTTACATTTGTTTTCATTTAAAAATTTAGTCTTGTTAAATTTTCTGAGCCGAGTTCCGAGCCGTTTTCCCACATGATTCACACAATTCAAGTTTTACCACTTTGTCCCTAAAGGTCCAGGTCTAGTATATGGTCCACGTCCTTCATTCAGTGCTTCAATTGCTTTATATCTGATTTTTCCCCGTCACCAATAAGCGACACATATCTAAATTCAGCTTTTCTTCTGATCTTTTCCATTTTTTGCACAGCAGCATCCACTCCACTCACTCCAGATTTTCCATCATAGTTTTAGCACACTTATTTTTATGTTTGGCTTTCCTATCTTCATATGCCTTTTTTGTTATTTTCCTTTGAACAAGCTTATTTTCTAACTTTGTACACTGAAGGCAAAATTAGAAATACACTTTAAAATCAACAACAAATCCCGTGTGAATTTCTATGGCAGCCCCGAGACCAACATGGATTTATGGCCTCTTGTTAGCCAGCTTCCATCATAAGTTACCTCAAGATCTAAAATACCATTTTCATCTTCTTTGATTCCTAACTTCTCATACTGATTCACAATACACTTCCTCATTACTTCTTGCTTGTCTTGTAATGTTTCTATAATTATTTCCCCCATAAATCTCTATCATCATAATAAAGCATGTTTTATTTAAGGGGATGTAGTTTTCATCAAGGATGGCAGTTGTACTGTAGCCTGTGTGTCCTTTCCCTGACATCATACTGTCATATACCATTCCCAAAGTTATTTTCTGTATGTTTTCCAAGCACATGGTTGGGTGTATACTCATATATTATATCCTCCACACACAGCACAAAATACTTTTATTTCTGAAAACTGCACCCCTAGTAGTAATGTCTGCTCTTCCTTTAAACCACCCCAATTAGGCTTATCACAAAAAATTTTCTCCACCATACCCATAATCACACTCTTTGGTAATAAAAACATTATTAGAGGCTTCCTGCACAAACCTCCTCACAGTTTTCTTCCCCGTCAAGTTGCTAACAATTTATTTCTAACAAGTAACTGAGTCTTTATTTCCCCTCACCATAACCTTGGGTGTCATGCTTGCTAGCATCCTCACAGTCTGGGTTTTCTGCTGCTTTTTCCCTCTCTTCTCTAGTCTTCACTGCCTTGTCTCCTCCTTTCTGTCTTCTTGATTTCTTCCCATCGTCAAAGAAGGGCACTAACTTGCAGGAAAGCGAGAAATTGACAGCTACAGGCGTCCAAAAAACAGCTACGGCAGTCCAGCTGTTTCCGTCCGTCCATGAAAAACAAAACATTGGGGGGTTTTCTTCAGCCAGTGCTGTATCAATACGTTTTCTCACTAGAAGTATACAGAGAATGGCACTTAGAAAGGGGGTCTAAAGAAAAAAAGATGTTCCCCTATTTTTCTAAAAATTGATTGTTATTCACCGCCCACGACCAAACGTAGCCTACCACAGTGGGAGGGGGGGGTAAGGGGTCATGAAAAGGGGCAAAAACCCCATTTTATAAGCAAAGTAAGGTGATTTTTGGGGGGGAAAGGCTTATGCTAGTTGACCATATCTTTGAAGCAAGACAATAATTTTTTTTATTTTTTTCTAAAGAACTCGATACAAATCCCCTTATTAAAACCTACAAACAGACTACAGTATTTATCCTATGACAACGATATGCATATCAGTGGAAAGGGCTTGATTTTCTCTACAAGAACCAGGAGGCACATTTTTGAATGAGTTCTAATTAGTCGAATTAGGGGCCGTGAAAAAATTTGCAATGACTAATTTTGGGTAAAATAATTTTTTCATAGACTAATTGTAGATGAATGAAATGAAAAATAGAAAATCTAATCCTGGTCATTGTAGCGTAATCAGGCTCTTTCCAGTGATATGCATATCGATGTTCTAGGACGAATAGTCTGGTCTATTTATAGCATAATGTGCAAAAAAACTAGTGTTTTTCAGAAAACGCTCTCAAGTAAAAAAACACATTTTTTATTCAACTTTAGTTACAGATTACATGTTCCCTGCTGTAATTTTTTTAGAGCAACCTTTCAGCTAATACTAATAAGTCCGTAACAGCTATAAAAACAATAAAATATTCTATCTGGGTGAGCGCGCGAGCGCGAAACGCCAAATGAATATAAAAAAAAAAAAAAAAAATTATACAAAAAAAAAAAAAAAAAAAAATGCCAGCTGCTGGCGCTCGCTCGCCGGCAGTTATAAGGTGGGCAGGGGCGTCCCCCCAAGTGCCCCTAGGGGCACTGTGTTTTAAACTAGTGTAATATTATGTACTTAGAAAAACACCAGCACCATATGCACTTTCATCCTTCCCCTCTTTTCTCTTCCGCTTCTGCTGGCCAGTGGTACCTGTACTGCTTCTGCGGAAGGAGCGTTTCACTTCCCTTATCAAGGATGACAAGGTTGCTTGATTTGGGAAAGGGTGACATTCCAAAGCCAAGGTGTTCCCGGGAAGTAGGAGTCATGAAAGCCGTGTTGTGCTCGAGGGTGACCATCTGCAGGGTGTAGTTGACTCGACATTTCCCAGCAAACTTGTGTTTTGCGACCTTCTGCCAAACCTTGCTGTGTAGACTTTCTTTGGGCGTTCTGGGTCCTCCCCTTCAGACATTTGCTGAGAAGGTCGCGAGATGTGAGGTCGGTGTACCCCTTTGGTTATGTGGATGCGATCTTCTTGGGGATTTTGCTGAAATAGCCAGGCTTCTGACTGTGCTTACGACGGGGTTCATCAGGGTTGAAGTCCGCCCTCCTGAAGAAGCACCAGGAGTCAGTGAAGCAGGGCAGAAGTGATGGCGGGGCTCCTCATCTGTCGAGATGGCGTGAAGATAAGAAGCCCAGATGGCTGTTGACATCTCGTTGGTGTCGCTGTAGGGCTTCTTGGGGTCTCCTCTCACTGCTCGACCGTAGTAGCTGGTCATGGTGTCAATGACCTTATCGGTCAGCTGGCCAGCACCGCCCAAACCCACTACGGCGGACCTCCTTCCCTGTTTTGGTGGTGATTGACGTGCTGAGCTCCTTCTTCAATTTCCGAGGGGGGTGTGCCAAGCCTTTTACTGACGTGGTTTTACGCACTCCTCCTTCCCACTGGGCACGTCGTAGGGATTGAGGTCCTTCACGGGCCTTGTAGGTGCTTGAGTCCCCCGTCGCCTACGAAGGTAGTGTAAACTTTAGTCCCAGAGTAGTACTACGTCTCCATAGACGACAGGCAGCTTCACTCTCCAGGGCAGAGGCAGTACCTTTTGAAGTCTTGTTACACCTGGGGGAGTGTCCCTGCTGCCACTCAGTGTGAAGGGCAGCTTCTTCTTCTCCTGGTGTGGCACACCTGGCAAAAGTTCGACGGGGACCTCGAAGTCTATGACCATGCCAGTACCCAACCTCTATGAAAATTCCCGACACCGATGTGACTGGTGTGGCCCCGGGTCATCCAGGTGCCATCATACGACACCACGTTTGTCAAGGAGGTCTTTGGGTAGGGTCAGGGAGGATGTTAGACTTAGCATAAAATCGCCTCACACCAGAAAATACACTCCTGGCGACGAGCAGAAAAGAAAACATCCATCCCCTTTGTACAGCCAGTGTGAGTGTCCTGTGAACTTTCCCTCGGTGAAGGGCTCGAATCCCAGGGTGGAGACAACCCTGTTGATCCCCGCTCTGCCAAGGTTGTTGTTCAAGGCCTCGTGAACAATTTTGGTATTGTTCTCCCTCAGTTTCGGGAAGCCTGGCCTCCTACAGTGGTGTGTTGTACGGCGCCCAGGTGCTTCACATAGGTGCAGGGGTGTACAGCCAACCCCGAGACTTTACTGAGGGAGTTTTGGGGAAATGTTGAGGGTGAAAGGGTTGAAGCAGTGTCCCACATAAGCCTCGACAAGGAGCTCTTGGAGGCTCTCTACCCAACCAATGTAGTTGTTTTGGGGTTGCTGGTGGCGAGGTAGGCAAGAAGTCCTTCACCAGTTCCCTCCTTATATCTAGCGAGTGCTTCGCAGCTGGTGTAGGTTTTGAGGAAGTGCTAGGAGGTGGTGAGAGGTCCTTGGGGGTGGTGAAGTGCTGGGAGCTGCAGAGGAGGGGGTTAGCGGCAGGCTGTGGTGGAGATACAGGCAGCGTGGTGGTGGAGATAACAGGCAGCGGCGGCGGTGGTGGGGTGTGGAGGCCGAGGCGGTGCACGTTGCTTGCGAGGCTGGCAGGTAGACTTCCACCACGACGAAGATTGCGTAGTCTCGCGGCCTTACTCTTGCTAAAATCTGCCCATCTTTAGTCTTGGTATGCCGTATTGCAATGTATGGCAACAGATAACAGCCAAAAAACAGACCGAAACAAGGTAGAATCAAAGTGGAGTGATGGAAATGAGATGCGGGAGGGTGCTGCAGGACCGCTCTCGACTAAGACTCTCAGTCTACTGACAGTGGGCCCCTCTCTGCCTTGGTACTCTGGTGTGTGAGGTTGCTAGATACCAAAAGGCTGAATAATTACACATACATGTGATTTCATTGAAAATAAAGCAATTTACGCAATTCTTTCGCTATATGGTGGGTCAATCAGGGTCACCTACTACGCTCGGTACTACTACGCCACGTACGGCCGAAACGACCCGCATTAGGTTGAAATAAGGCCATTTTTTTAGGCACTTAGGGATATCGGATGGGAAATTTACAAATACCCCGTCGATAGACTTTTTTCCGAAGGTGGTGAAATCCGGTGTTGTCAGAATTTGGAAAATTTCTCGAATTTTGGCCCCAACAAGGAGTCGGTCCCCTTAACCTGGGGTTACCTGTACCACAAAAAAGCGACGAAGGTCGGCACGAAGAACCCGTGTCTTCGTGCCGACCTTCGACCGTCGTCGGTGCTCTTTTGTTCCGAAAAATATCCTTTTTATGGTAACTTTCCTCAGTCGACGAAGGTCGTCGCTCAACCTTCATCATGACTCTCGGTACGGGCCACTGTGTTGTCAAGCGAGGTTATAACTTAAAAGTACGGTTGCCGCGTTGGTGGAGGGGCACACCTTCCTCTCACCAAAAGCAGACCGGGCTCGGCTAACTCGGTAGTCCCTCTGTATATTCCAGCTAAGTATTTCGGTTATGTGTTAGCCTTGTTTGTCTTGTGTTTATAGGATGTTACTTATACTTTTTTTGTTAGTTGTTATTGCCTATGAGTATGTTGTGATAACGGTAAATGGTAATATTCTTCCTGTGAATATTCGTTGTAAACCTACATAATATATAACTTAACTTTATTTGAGGTGTTACACTTGATATCCTAACTGTTGATTTTGTAGCGTTATCAGTTGCGTAACATTGGCGACCTTGCTAGGATCTATTATATTTTTCCCCATAAATAACTCTTGCCAATCATTCACCATACTTTGATTATGACTGAAGATGTAGGCATTTCTGTAAAATTTGAACCCGAGTTAGAATATATTTGCCTCTCTTACGTTCACGAGCTAAAGCTCATTTCTAAACATGTTTGGTATAAATATTGGCAACCAAGTTACCAAAAAAGGAATTGGTGTTTTTGTTTGAAACAGCATTAGCAGTGTCATGTGTACTGAATCCTGAGGATACTCAGCATGTTGCACGCGATTCAAGTGTTACTAGAATGAATACTGATTCAACCTCAGATTCGAAACCTCAAGGCAGTGCATCTGCTCAAACTGATGCCAGTGTACAACTTGGATTGGCTAAAATCAGATTGGATGAGGCAAAGCTCATTGCTAGGTTGCAGGAGGCGACGATTGATGCGAATGCTCAGGGTTTAACAGGCTCGAATCATTGCTCAAGTATAACAAACTAGAACTTACACACCAGAATTTAAACTCTGGTTTGCCCGAATTTGACGTTACTAGGTATGCTAGAATGGTGACTCCCTTCTGTGAAGATAATGTAACTAAATATCTTCATATGTTTGAAAAAGTGGCAAACGGTCTGAACTAGCCGAAAAGCTATTGGTCAATATTGATACAGCTCAGAGGCTCAGAGCTCAAACTTACATTGTTACATAGAGTATTGTTACAGCTCAAAAGCTCAGAATGCTTACTCTGCCTTGTCTACCAGTCAATCAATCAATCAATCATTGGGGGCATACGCCGGGGGGCGCGTCGCCTCGCCCACCCTACGACGCCACTCCCGGGGGTCACCACGCGCGAGCTCCCATGCAGGCTTCTTTCCCATACCAAGCAGCTCTCGACAAGAAACATCAACTTGCCCCAGCCACGAGCCTTGTGGGCGCCCCCTTGGCCTCCTCCACGCCGGATTGTCTCTTACAGATACAACCAGATGGGAAGGATCGGTTTCAGGGTAGCGTGCCACATGCCCATATAGCCGAAGTTGGCGCTGACGGACTATACAGGTAATAGGCCTCGATTCAGTCTCACGGTGCAATCGCTGATTTGACACGTAATCATCCCAGCGATACCCCATGATTCTGCGAAGACACTTATTACCAAAGGCATTGATTCGTCTCTTCAAGTCACTATTTAGTGTCCATGTCTCACAACCATAGAGTAAAACAGGGATCACAAGCGACTTGAAGATCCGGATCTTTGTCCTCCTGCACAGGTACCGACCACGCCAAATACTCCCACTGAGCGAGTCCATAACACCGTGGGCTATGCCAATCCGCCGTAAGGCTTCTTGACGTGACCTTGACGTGACGTGACCAGAAGGACTGCGCTACCAAGGTATGTAAAACTTTCCAAGATCTCAATGTCCTCGCCACACGCATGAACAGACTGTACTGCTTCATCTAGTAAGTCTCCAAACACCTGGACCTTGGTTTTGAGCCAGGAGACCTCAAGTCCCAAAGGCTTTGCCTCCTCGTGCAGCGCCTCGAAAGCCATCACCAGGACCTCCAGCGACTCAGCAAAGATTACTGCATCATCGGCAAAAACAAGACCAGTGATCTTGGTGTTGCCGACGGATGCTCCACAATCACTTTGATCTACAACCTTGTCCAATACCCAGTCCATACAAGCGTTGAAAAGTGATGGGGCAAGGACGCACCCTTGCCTCACTCCTGTATTCACAGGAAAAAAGCTGGATACACCTGCCCCACACTTCACAGCACTCTCAGTCCCAGAATACAGACCAGTTATCAAACCAATAGTCCTTGCAGGAATCCCTCGAAGTCGCAGAAGATCCCAGAGTGACTCACGATGCACTGAGTCAAACGCCTTTTGGAAAANGTTCACTCTAGACCCCGGAAGTTTCAAGCATGACCCGAAGTATTCAGTTATACATGTAAAATAAATATATACTATTATCTTCAGAAATGTTTGTTCTATAAGATTATCACATAAAACACAGTAAAACACATTAAATAAATGTCATTATGAGACTCTGAAGAAATATGCATGAACTTAAAATTCACTTAAACTCGTCGCCATGTAAAACATTGTGGGTCAACTTATAAGATGGAACATATCAATGGAAGCAGAATTTTATTAGCTTTCCATTGATATATTTCGTTTCCTGATAAATGCATTACCACCATGCATAAATTAGCGTTAACTAAATAAATCGCCGCGCCGGCCGCTCTCTCTCTCTCTAGCTCTTTTCCTTTCCCTCCTCTCTCTACCTCTTTTACTTTCCCTCTTCTCTCTCTCCCTCTCTCTCTCTCTCTCTCTCTCTCTCTTCTCTCTCTCTCTCTCTCATCTCTCTCTCTCTCCTCTCTCTTCTCTCTCTCCTCTCTCGCTCTCTCTCTCTCTCTAGCTCTTGTCCTTTCCCTCCTCTCTCTACCTCTTGTTACTTTCCCTCTCTCTCTCTCCTCTCTCTCTCTCTCCCTCTTCTCTCTCTCTCTCTCTCTCTCTCTCTCTCTCCTCTCTCTCCTCTCTCTCTCTCTCTCTCTCTCTCCTCTCTCTCTCTTCTCTCCTCTCTCTCTCTCTCTCTCTCTCTCTCTCTCCTCCGTGAAAGAGAGAGAGAGAGAGAGAGAGAGAGAAAGCGAGAGAGAGAAAGAGAGAGAGAGTAACCAAATATTTTTTTCTACTTATATATATATATATATATATATTATATATATATATATATATATATATATATATATATATATCTATATATATATATACTATATATACATATATATATATATATATATATATATATATATTATATATATAATATATATATATATATCCATATAAAGTATATATATATATATATATATATATTATGTATATATATATATATATATATATATATATATATATATATATATATATATATATATATATACCGTATACTAATTATGAAGTAGAAAAGAATATTGGTATTATTCCAGATGAACACCGAACTCACTTTGGTGGACGAAACTATTTTTTCTGGTGAGTTTTGTATTAATCTGATAACTATTTGTCGGAAATGTATTTTTTGTTTTTGTTTTTTTGTAATGGAACTGCGGGATCATTCCTTGTGCACTTCCGCAGGTCTAGAGTGAACGGAGAGGACCTGGCATTAAGATGGCGCCCAGTAGCGTTTAACATAGTGCCTATGAATGGCGGTACCCTGTTTTATCAAGAGATCCTAGTGCGCGTGAGATCGACCGCCGCCGTGCGGCAGGGCTTAACCAGTCTGCTGGCCCATTCACTTGCTGCATATGACTATCATAATTATTATAGACTATGGTTTATCAATATATATGATATACTGTAATCTTCATAAATGTTTGTTCTATAATATTATCAAATAAAAAACAGTAAAACACGCTAAAGAAATGCCATTACGTGACTGAAAAAATATGAATGAACTTAAACTTTTTGCCTTTTAAAGCTTTGCGAGTCAACTTGTAACACGAAACATATCAATAGAAGCGCAATTATATTAGCTTTCCATTGATAAATTTCGTTTTCTGATAAATGAATTAGCACCATGCATAAATTAGCGTTAACTAAATAAATAAAATCATCAATCGGGTAATTTTCCCGATTGATGATGTTATTTATTTAGTTAACGCTAATTTATGCATGGTGCTAATTAATTTATCAGAAAACGAAATATATAAGTAAACAAATAACATTATTAATCGGGAAAATTATCCGATTGATGATGTTATATATTTAGTTAACGCTAATTTATGCATGGTGCTAATTCATTTATCAGGAAACTAAATATATCAATGGAAAGCTAATAAAATTGCATTAATTTAAATAAATTTAAAAAAATCAATCCATTATGTCCCATTGTCCCTTAAGAATACTTATATTGTCAAGCCGCACGTTGTTTTGAAATAAACACAATGCAGCCTACTGTGGCACAATATGAAAGAGTGTTTTTAACAATGCATTCTGTTACGTTGTCTTCAGAAAACATATATCAGACGGAGGTGTCCATTGTCCTTTTTCTAAGACCAAAACTTCAGAATCCCTAGCAAAATATTTTGCTTACTATGCATGTCACAGTTGTAGTACTCATGTATGACTACTCAGATCAAAGAAAAAAAAGCGTGTGTTTAAAGCTGATTAAATAGTAATTTCTATGACAATATAAGATTCAAACCTAACCAAATGTGTTTATTCTTACCTACCTCCCAAGTGTATACTTCTTATATTTAAATTTCAGGAAGAATAGGGAGCAGGGCTGGGGGGTTTTCTCCCCATAGAGGCAATATATGCGTTGGCTTCATTTAGAATATCCAGAAAAATTATAAGAACAATTTTGCTTTTATAATATATTGTTACACCCGCGGAGAAATGTCCGTCTGACTGTGTGTATTTGTGAGGTTAAGGGGGGTAGTGACGGCAGTGGGGGCCCGTGGGGCTTGAGGAGCCTAATCCCAGGAGTAATCAGTTGTGTTAATGTGTAGTCGGTTTGTGTGAGCTGTATGAATGGATCGAAATTCCAATGCTACGACATTTAAACTGGGGTGAGTAAAATTACCAAGTTATTTACTAAAGTAAATTACAAGTTATTTACTAAAGTAGATTACGAGTTATTTACTAAAATTATAAAATCATTTACTGACTATATATTTTACCTAAGGTTGTATAATCAATCTGAAAATATGATAATTCTGGTGGCTCGGTACGACAATGTGGCCTACAAAAATTCATATCCTGGACGATGTACAATGATTCATATGCGCAGAGACGAGTTTGTGGGCAGTGGAAAAGGTCTGCGCACCCCTCCCTTGTCTCTTACCTACCCTACCCTCTCGAGTCTATTGTATCACGCGGCAGCACCGAGGACCTTTCCCCTTCAGCCCCCTTCACACATTCCGTAATGGAACCACGAACGCGCCAACAATGCAATGCGCAGCATCCTCATGGTCCTGGTTATGGGTCCATCGTGACCGATCGTGACGCTCGTGACGCGCTCGGCCGAGGCCACAAAAAGTTAGTGCGTGCACTAAAAAATCGGGAAGCTCCCCGATTTTTGTACCCAAAGCAGCGCTATTGTAAGTCTATCGTGACGCTATCGTTATCTATGTAACAGCTTCGTGACACTACCGGGATCGTCTTATGTCTATCGTGACGATAAGAAACCGTTATGCGCGACTTTAATCCTACCTCCCCCCCTTTTTTGCACCCCCTTCCGCCTTCTCCCCCCTTTCTCATTCACCTCCACCCAGTGGCGTAGCTACGGGGGGGCATGGGTGGGCACGTGCCCCCCCCCACGAGAAGCCAGTGCCCCCCCAGGTGCCCACCCACTGGCCACGGCTGCCGTGTGGCGTGGGAACCGTGTTCCACTAGGTAGGACTGAGGCCCGATTCACACTTCACGTTTTTGCTGGACGTAGTCTACGTGCGTCTTGTCATCAGTGACTCACAGTACGTCACAGTGACATCTCTCCCTGCCTGTGTAGTGTGAACCAGGCTCCCTGCGACCACATTGCTGGAGCAGTGATGACGTCACTGACCTTGAGAGACGCACGTCTCAGCTCTCATTATTCGGAGCTCCCAATTCTTTCTACGGGACTGCGGGAGTCGCGTGGCGACGTCACTGTGACGTCACTCATCGCCACGCCCACGTAGACACGGACAGCAAAAACGTGTAGTGTGAACCCCGCCTGAGGGAGCATGCATGGAGTATTATGAATAATTTCTACTGATGACTTACCCTCGACCTCATATACAATAAATATTTTTCTCTGCTTGAAAGAAAGAAACATGCCTCTGAGTCTGAGTTAAATGCATATACTTTCTATTGATCACTTTTAACACCAACGAACATAACTAAATTACACCAGTTACCCTTACAAATTTTCTATAATGCCTTGTGTTGGTACGTGTCTCCCTCTTGTACGTGTCTTATACGCGTTCTCTGGACCGACATAACAACACAAAGTCAGTGACCGATCGCTCGTGGCTTGTACTGCAGCGACCACCCCGAGACGACCACCCCGAAACGCTGTCACGTCTCACCCAGCTCTGATTCATATAATTTATGTAGTATTACCTTATTTCTGTAGTATTTCTGTAGTATTACCTGTGTCATCAGCTTCAGCAGAGAGAAGCTTCTCTGCTTTGAAATTAATCAAAATTACACTGAAAAATACAATGGGCAATGAGAGATTAGGTAATCCTGCTGTGTTGTCAATTGAAAGCAGGCAAGTTAAAAGCCTGGATTTAGAAGTATTTGTTGATAAGTTTGCTGAGAACCACAAGAACAGAAGAATTTTGCTAAGTGAGGTATTCTCACTTTCTCAGTGGAAGAAAAAACATTCTTTGCCTGATGTTTTAAAACTTCTGCATTTTTCTTTATTTTCAGTATCAATTATGTTATTTCCATTTTGTATAAGTGGTAATATATGTATTTCACTTTTGGTCATGACTGCTTTATTTCGTTCTCCATCAGCAACTGGATGATACCCTACAGTACTCAACACACACTCCTAGAATATAATCTAATAACCTTCCATAGTCCATACGACATCAGATATACTCTTGATATTGGTCAGAATGCAAAATTTGCAAGGGGGGGGGGGTCTTGGCACTGTAAGTGAAAGTAAGTCCCCTGTCCCCACCAAACTCCCCAGCTGTATGGGCTTGTTCGGCTCATCTAGTGCCCCCCCCCCCTCCCCCATAGTCAGCTGTGCCCCCCCAGGTGCCCCCCCAATGATAAATACCTAGCTACGCCACTGCCTCCACCCACCCTCTACTCCCTTCCCCCTACTCCCATGACCACGTGGTGATGCCACCCACCCCCTACTCCCTACCCCTACTCCCATGACCACGTGGTGATGGGGAAAGGGGGTAGGGAGTAGGGGGTGGGTAGTGGATCCACCCTCGTTTTAACCACTCACATCCCCAACAACGCCTTCTCCACCCACCCCCCCCCGTTTCCCCACCAACACTATCACCCCCTTCTTTATTACAACCCCCCTTCCCCGTTTCCCCCCTTTTCCATTACCAACACAACCCTGTTTCTCCCACCTTCATCTCTAGCCCCGACCCCTTCCTTTTCCATCACCATGGCAACACCCACCCACGTGTGAGGCATGTTGCATGAGGCATGGCTCTTGACGCTATCGTGATACGTTCATGGCACCGTCATAGCACTGTCGTGGTTATCGTAACTCTATCGTGACGACAAAATGACCGTTGATTTTCCATTCGTGACATTGTCTTACAGCTGTCATGACTCCATCGTGACCATCTTACGACCGTCATGACACATACGTACAGGCAGCGTGACATTGTTGTGAGGCTATCGTGGTCTGCGTTTATCGTGGACAAAGTTCACGATAGCGTCAATAATCAAATTGGTGGCGCTATCGTGGCTCGATTATGGAATGTGTGAAGGGAGCTTTGACAAGTGATCAAGGGGAGGAGGAAGAACTCTAACCCAGTCATCCCTGCAAACGCAGTCACCCTTGTTTTCTCTCGAGCCTCGGAGAGAGTAAACAGGGACTCTCAGCTGGCTACTTGCCAGCTTCCTGTCTCCCCACACAACATTACCACTTGTGAGTCTTATGCCTGTTTTATGTTTAACTAGCCGCAAAGCCGCCCTCCGGGCGGACTTCTTGGCTAGCTCCTGCGGAGGGCTATTGGTGGGCCTTCGGCCCACCACCTGTGTTTGGTGGGCCTTCGGCCCACCAAACATGGACTCTCCAGATAGCCCCTTCTAACTTTCCTGAAATCATGGATGTAGAAATGTATGTATTCCCCCCACCCATTCACTCACCCATTACCCATCACCCCCCACCCATTCACTCACCCATTACCCACCACCCCCCACCCATTCACTCACCCATTACCCATCACCCCCCACCCATTCACACACCCATTACCCATCACCACACACCCATTCACTCACCCATTACCCATCACCCCCCACCCATTCACTCACCCATTACCCATCACCTCCCACCCATTACCCATCACCTCCCACCCATTACCCATCACCACACACCCATCCACTCACCCATTACCCATCACCCCCCCCCATTCCTCACCCTACCCATCACCCCCCACCCATTCACTCACCCACACCCCACCACCCATTACCCATCACCCCCACCCATTCACTCCACCATTACCCATCCCCTACATCAGGCTTCCTCAATTCTCGCAACCCACTTTGTTCACCCAATTCTCGCTAATAGCTGCTATAAAAAAAAAAAAAAAAAAGTACTCGGATCATCTCATAAGTGGGCTTATTACCTTTCCCCTGGTCGCAACCTGATTCCAAAAAATGTGCAAAAAGGTGTGTTGCGCCACGGGGGGGAACTATCCCCACACACACACCAAACAGACCACTTTCGCTTATTTATTACTAGCCGCAAAGCCGCCCTCCGGCGGACTTTGGCTAGCTCCTGCGGAGGCTATTATGTGGGCCTGCACCCCCCTGTGTTTGGTGGGCTCAGGCCCACAAACATGGGACTCTCAGCATAGCCCCTTTACTTTCCTGAATCACACGGACTCAGAATGTATGTATTCCCCCAACCATTCACAACACCATTATCCCACCCCCACCCATTCACTCACCCATTACCCATCACCCCCCACCCATTCACTCACCCATTACCCATCAACCCCCACCCATTCACTCACCCATTACCCATCAACCCCCACCTATTCCCTCACCCATCACCCATCATCCCCAACCCATCACCCCCCACCCATTCACTCACCCATCACCCCACAACCATTACCCATCACCCCACCCATTCACTCACCCATTACCCACCACCCTACATCAAGGTTTCCTCAATTCTCGCAACCCACTTTTTTTTCACAATTATCGCTAATAGGCTGCTAAAAAAAAAAAAAGAAGTGATCGGATCATCTCATAAGTGGGCTTATGACCTTCCCCTGGTCAACCTGATTCCAAAAATGTGCCATATGAGGTGTTTGCGCCACGGGGGGCGGAACCTATACCACACACACACACACACAGACAGACAGACACACTTTCGCTTATATTATTATAGATAGATTAATGTGCAGTTATGTTATATTGTGTGCCATTTTCTCTTTCAGAATGCTCTTTCTACAGAATAGGTAGTACAGTGTGGATAATATAGACGCTGTGTGTTTGTTGTGTTTGCCATTGTTTATTTTAGCCTGAGAAACACGTCTTTTTTTAATATTTTTTTAATTGATGGGGTCCTGGAACCAAACATATATTTTATCATTAGTTATGTGTTTCGTTATACGAGATTTTGCTTTACGAGTATGCCAGGTGGAACCTAACTGCTCGTATCTTCGGGACCTCCCTGTATCTCAAAATCTCCTGCCATGTAAGGGTTAATATCAATGCTTATTATGAAATTCTTTAGATATCTATAAGCTAAATTGAATGCTGGGAGCCATTTGGTCTGTGAACACAACAATAATAATCACTACAAAAGGGGGGGCCATCATGGTAATCAATTGAGCAAAAACCTTGAACTACCATTAGTGAAAGACTACACCATAAAGACTAAAGTGTAATGAATAGGTTGAAGCTGAAAATCAACGTCGTTCATTAGACGTCCAAATCAACAGGAACTAAGTGATTCACGGAGAGATACTACAAAGCGCCTAACTTCTGATCTTTCTATAATTGGGGCAAAGCAAACCTTGTTTTGTTCAATACCTCCAAAACCCAATTTCTTCACCTATCTACTCGACAAAACCTTCCGGACAAAATTTTATCCTCTGTTCTTCAATGACACTCAATTGTTTCCCTCTTCTACAATGAACATTCTTGGACTATCCTTTACTAAAAATCTGAACGGGAAATCTCATATATCATCTACTGCTAAAATAGCTTATAAGAAGTTAGGTGTCCTGTGGCGTCTGTGTCCATTTTTTTCTCCCTCCCAGTTGCTTGCTCTGTACAGGGGCCTTATCCACACATGTTTGGAGTATGTCTCACATGTTTGGGGGGGATCCACTCATACAGCTCTCCTAAACAGGGTTGAGTCAAAATCTTTTTGTCTCATCAACTCCCATCTGACGGACTCCTCATCAACTCCTCTGACGGACTGTCTTCAATCTTTAAATCACCGCCGCAATGCTGCTTCTCTTGCTATCTTCCACTGTTTTTTTCATGCAAACTGCTCTACTGAACTTGCTAATTGCATGCCTCCCCAACTCCCGCGGCCTCGCTGCACAAGACTTTCTACTCATTCTCATCCTTATTCTGTCCATCTTCCTAATGCAAGATTTAATGAGTATCTTTACTCTTTGATCCCTTTCACTGGAATATTATGGAGCTCTCTTCCTGTTTCTAACTAAATTGGCTCACCCCCCTTTTTATATTCTCCTAGTGTCTTCTTTATAGGGACTGGCAATTAAGCGGGCTTTTTGTTACTTCTTTTTTATTTTTGCCCTTTGTCTTTGTCTTTAAGTATCTAAGTCTCCTTGCAATAAGTTTACATCAGATCATGATCTAATAATCCAACCTACCTTAGTATCATCAGCAAACTTGCTGATATCACTGCTAATCCCACTATCTAAGTCGTTGATGTAAATAAAAATAGTAATGGACCCAAAACGGACCCTTATGGCACCTCACTTGTTACCTGCCCCCATTCAGATTTTGAACCATTAATTGTAACCCTTTGTTGCCTATTACTTAGCCAAGATCTAATCCAATGAAGAACCTTCCAATCTATTCCATGTGCCTTAACCATATTTAAGAGTCTCTCGTGTGGTACCTTGTCGAATGCCTTACTAAAGTCCAGGTATACTATATCATAGACCTCATAATTATCTGCTGTCTCATAAACTTTCCTATAAAAACTCAATAAATTAGTGAGACATGATCTACCCTTGGTGAACCCACGTTGCGTATCATTTACCAGACTATGCTATTATAGATGCTCTCTAATGTTTTTTGCAATAACAGTTCCAAATAATTTACCAACCACTGACGTTAGACTAACGGGTCTATACTTTGACATTAATCCTCTATCACCCTTCTTAAATATGGGAACTACATCTCCTTTCCTCCACATTAACGGCACATTGCCTATATCAACCGATTTTCTAAAAATATGCACTAATGACTCACTAACAACCTTTTTGCATTCTTTTAATACCCTGGGATAAACTTCATCTGATCCTGGTGACTTAGAATTCTTCATTCTATCTACAGTAAACCCTCTCTAATTCGAACCCGTATGATTCGAACTTCAGATAATTCGACCTGTTTCAAGCCAAGTTCAAATTTTTAAACAACTTTCCATAATCAGAACTCAAGTTCAAACTTTCAGAGTTTTCTGCAGCATCTTCCACCTCCTCTGTGCCATCCACTTCGTCAGCCAGCCTCCACATCGCCTCCAACACATTAAACACCTCAAGCACTGAAGACCTTACCTTACAAATCCCCAAAGTGACACCTGCCAGGCTGCATTCAGTAGCGGTCACCCCCTCCCTTGCACCCTCCCTACTGAACGATACTGAACGCTTCACAATTTACATTGCTACCAAGATAGCAGCTGCCGAACTATCTGATATATATATCTGATATATAATTGATCTCTGTGGCTATTCTTATTGTTCAAGAATAACTTGCTGATGACCCTGTATTTCATGCAGCAGAAGTTATAGCAGCAGGAAATGAAATATTTAGGAGGCAAGAAGAGGAGAGCGAGTGAGTGCGAGCGAGTGTTTGAGTGAGTTCTTATTGTGTAGGGGGCTGGGGGCTAGAGGTAACCATTGGCTAATTTCACTTTCGGCTAATTCGACCCAGCGTGACCCCCAATTAGATCGAATTAGAGAGGGTTTACCATAAACATGGTATGCGTGAATCAAAATACATATAACAATAAAAAACAAGACCATACCTGTTGCTGCAGCAGCTTTACTGCCTTGCTCATTTACTTCCAGGAATGCTTTATGAATTACATCGGAGACAAACAGGTCCTTATCGCCTGAGATTCCAGACAGGTCAGCCGATCCCTCATCAAAAAGATCCTTCATTCCCATCTACAATAAGATTTTTTCTGTTAAATTGCAATAACATGCATTTGTTTAGTTTCAATTGATCGAATACTATTGTGGTGGTTCTACATACCTCTGAAAAAATTCTTCTACTTCTAGGTTCAATGAATGTATTCAAAATCAAATTATTTTTTTCAATATTAAGTACGTATTTCACTTTCTATAAATGCCTACCCTTGTATTCTCATCCTTTCTGCATATACTTACCCATACAGCATATATATTTTGATTTCCTGCAACTTTCATTATATATCAGTTTTGATATATAATGATATATAATTGATATATAATCTGATATATAATTTTATATCTGATATATATTTTGATATATAATTTTCATTATATATTATATATACCTACCTCTTTCAGATAGTCGACAAGCTCAAGGGTTTCTTCCAGCTTAAATCTAGGAATGGTGACCTCAACTTTAACTTCCTGCAGCTTCATGTCAAGTTCACTCAGGTTTGTATTGGCTAACTTGGCTTCAATTTCTGCTAATCCATCTCGCTTCTCAGGCAACACATATACCATGCTCATCCTGGAGCCCTGCAATTTAGGCATAATGTCATATAAGTAGTACATATACTTTCAGGATTGACGAACAGTAATTTTTCACGCCCTAATTAGTGCTGTGTATGTGTGTATTTACCTAGTTGTATTTACCTAGTTGTAACATACAGGAAAAGAGCTATGCTCGTATTGTCCCGTCTCCAAATCGACTATTATCCAGCTTGCCTTTGAAATCCTGAATACTTCTTGCATTAATCACTTTCGCATCAAAGTTGTTCCAGGCTTCTATGCTTCTATACGGGAAGCTGTATTTTTTGTTGTCCCTCTTGCATGTTGTCCTTTTCAATTTCTTCTCATGACCTCTTGCACTTCTATCGTCCCACACAAACAGATCTTCTCTATCAATTTTTTCCAGACCCATTGATGCTCTATACCAGTGATTTTCAACCTTTTTCATCTCACGGCACAGTGAGCTAGGCAATAAAATGATCGAGGCACACCATCAGTATTTAAGGAAAGATTTGATTATTTAAAGGAATATAAATGATAAGAATGTGTTCATGGGTTAAAAAAACCTATTAATTTATTAATTTGATTTCCAAAAGTATATTGTTGAACATGGTTTTCAATAGAATTTGAAAGTTTTGTACATATTTCTTGTTATTACACTGAAACAAGATGTCATTGGAAAAGCTGCCATTCATTAAGAAATAATATGAAACTTTCAGATATAGATTGTATTCAAATAAAAACGTAAGTAAAAACAAGAAAACCTTCGCTTACATAAAAATATCAGTGGGAAACCTGTGCTTGGTGTTGTCAAATTGTGTTCCTCGTCCGAGGTCGAATGGTTGACAGGCATACCCTCAGGTCCTCCTCCAGTGTCTGAAGCACTGAACTCTATAATAACTGGAGGGGCTATCTTCTGTCAGCGCCGCGCAGTTTGTTGTGTCGCCACCAGGGCGGCGCTCTCGCACTTGACGGCCATCTCGAGACACCACTCAGCCGCGGAAGTTGAACTGCTGCCCTGTGTTTACTGGCAATTATTTCTTGAATTACAATCAAGATGGTGCATTGTGCAGCTTACGGTTGCAAAAATGAGCACAAGAATACTTCAAGAAAAATTGGGATAACGTTTCACAGGTAAGCAAAGCACACTTAGTCCTATTTATCCCGAATATTAAAGAGTCGTAAATATATCTTGTTTCAGTAGATACACTGTTTCTGTCAACATGTTTGATATTGTCAGCATGTTACAGTGATATATCGAATACATAAGTGCAGTGACCATATATATTTAAAAATCATGACTTCACTACTCATATATATGCCATATTTTGCTCGCTATTAATAATTGATGTTTAGCGGTAGGTATACTGCTTCTGTCAACATGACGTATGTTTTAAATATATGACATGGATGCATATATGCAATATCTATATACACTGAAGCGTTTCAACCTAGTCTATATGTCAAATTAACCTGGCAAGGGATAAATAAAGTCCACGGATCAGTGTAATATGCTACAGTCTTAGGACGTAACTAGAGATGCTTGAATTTGTTTCCATATAAAGCTGAAATACATCAGGTTACTTCATCACACCAGCGTATGACTGTCACATACTTCGTTCTTTAGGTTGAAATTTTTCACAACGTATGAAAATATTGTGAACATTTATAGTCAGCACGATTATGTCGATCAATGCCTAGTTTTCATTTCTCCATATAAATTGGTACTTAAGTTATTTTCGCTACCGATAATGTGAATTTTCGATATATAGCTTGGTTTTAACAATGAGAGAGAGAGAGAGAGAAGAGAGAGAGAGGAGAGAGAGAGAGAGAGAGAGAGAGAGGAGAGAGAGAGAGAGAAGAGAGAGAGAGAGAGAGAGAGAGAGAGAAGAGAGAGAGAGAGAGAGAGAGAGAGAGAGAGAGAGAGAGAGAGAGAGAGAGAGAGAGAGAGAGAGAGAGAGAGAGAGAGAGAGAGAGAGAGAGAGAGAGAGAGAGAGAGAGAGAGAGAAAAAAAATTACTTCGATCAATACGACGCAATATTCTGACTACAAATACCTCAAAATGGTAATATTTCGAAGCAGGTACTGTATAGTAATATTTCATTTATCTTTTTTAATAAGGATATACACATATAATTGTTAAAGGAGGAAGAAAAAACAAGCTGAGTGCAGCATTAAGGCTTTGGGACTATTGTGCGGTGCGCCGGTGGTGTTTCAATATGGCTGCCCGAAGTCACGCGTGCTCCGAGAGGAGAGCGCCCCTCCAGTTCATATAGAGCTCAGTGGTCTGAAGCCGTAATCTGGTTTTGCTTTTCATTGTGTTCATAGCAGAGAAGCCAGCTTCACACAGATACGATGTTGAGAAGGGAAGAAGTACTTCAATTGCCTTCTTTGGCATGATGGGGTATTCCTCTTGGAGGGACAACCAGAATGAAGTCATATCTGTCGATAGCTGCTTCAGTTTCAGTCCTCTGTCATTTCTGATTTCCGTCAGCTCATCCTCTTCGGCAACAGTTAATACTGCTGACTCGCACGCACTCAACACAAACGGGTTTCTCACCCAGTCCAAGGAAGATACATCAAGTGATGGGAAATACTTTTCAATTTTTTTACTCAGTAGTGACAAACTTTGTAGAATTAAACTGACAAGATTTTTGTCCACCCTGCAATTTTTTTGTGAGTTCAAACATTTCAACTTTGTTCTCTTTTTTTATTCTGGCTCCCCACAATGTCAGTTTTTCCTTAAAAGAGCTTACTTTGTCAGTACACGTCAGGATATTTTCATCCTTCCCCTGCATATTCTTATTAAGAGTGTTCAAGACTTGGAATATATCGGCCAGGAATGCAAGTTCATTGCACCATGTTTCATTACTGAGCAGGTCAGCCAGCTCAGACACTTCTGATGTCAAAAATATAAGAAGCTCCTCCCTTAGTTCATAAAACCGCGAAAGCACCCGCCCTCGGGATAGCCATTTCACTTCTGTGTGCAGTAGAAGTTGTGTGTGAGCAGATTCCATGGCAGAACATAGTGTTGAAAATAACCTTGAATTTAATGGCCTACTTTTGATGTAGTTAACTATTTTGATCGTCTCATGTAATACTTTCTGGAGCTCGGGTACTAATGATTTTGAAATGAGGGCCTCTCTACTTTTACATTACTGAGCACGTCAGATAGACTGCCCAACGGTGGCGCCGGCTGCCCGCTCACGCAATACACCCTCCCAGGCTTCACTCACGCATGCGCATTACTGCATGACAGTAGAAATTGACAGTTCTACACTACAGAATCCAGGAGAGAATGCCATTTATCCTTTAATGCACAACACATTTCTTTATTGCATTATTGAAAAATAAGAGTTTGATACATAATGTTAAAACGTATCTAATACAATAAAAAAAAAATACTGGGAACCCTGTCCCATGACCCTTGTTTGAGGGAGGATCAACCCTACTCAAAACTCCCGCGGCACACCCTCGGATGCTTCGCGGCACACTAATGTGCCGTGTCACACAGGTTGAAAATCACTGCTCTATCTATACACTGCTATAAAATCTCCCCTTTCTCTTCTTTTCTCAAGAGTTGGGAGTTTTAGTCTTGAAAGTTTTTCCTCATAAGTTAAATCTTTCAGGCTTGGAGCCATTTTTGTGGCTGCTCTTTGTATTCTATCAATCTTCCTTATATCCTTCTTTTTATGTGGTGACCAAATCACTGCCGCATATTCCAACCTTAGTCGACTCAACGATTTTATCAATTTCTTAATCATCTCTTCATCCAGATATTTGAATGCCATTCTTATATTCCTCAGCAACTGATATGTATTTCCTGTGATCTTGTTTATATGCTTCTCAGGTGACAAATTATCCGTAATCCATACTCCCAGATCTTTTTCGACCTTTGTTTTGATTATCCATTCATTTCCTATCGAATACTTTCCTCTCTGTCTCTTTTTGCTAGTGCCAATTTCCATCACTTTACACTTTTTAGCATTAAACTCCATTTCCCATAGTTGACTCTATCTGAAAATCTTATCTAGATCCTTTTGTAAATGCTCACAGTCCTCTTTACTTTCTACTTTTCTTAGTAATTTAGCATCATCAGCGAATAAACTCATATAACTGTTCAGTCCTTCTGTCATATCCTTTATATAGACCAAGAACATCACTGGGGCCAATACTGATCCTTGAGGAACTCCACTTATCACACTGCACCATTCTGACTTCTGATCTTTACCTCCGCCAACGAAGTTGGAGGGGTTATGTTTTCACCCCGATCTGTCTGTCTGTCTGTCTGTCTGTTAGTGTACAGGATTTCTCAGAAAGTTACGAATAGATTTAGACCAAACTCGGTATACCAAGTCTATTTGGTATAAGGATGATCTGATTTAATGTTGGATGAAATCTATTGACAACTGTTGCCATGGCAACCAATTGATGAAATATTCGGCCGGAGGTATGCGCTCATACTGAGTGCATATATATATATATATATATATATATATATATATATATATATATATATATATATATATATATATATATATATATATATATACGTATATTTGATTAAATATTCGGGCGGAGGTATGCACTCTACTGAGTGCCCCCCCCACCTAGTTTATTACTGTTCTCATCTCTCTTTTGCTCAAAAATTCTTCCATCCACTTCAGCAAACCACCCTTCAATCCTCCTACATGTTCTAGCTTCCAAAGCAATCTCTTATGAGGTACCTTGTCAAATGCCTTCTTTAGGTCCAAGTATATGCAATCGACCCACCCCTCTCTTTCCTGTGCCACATCGATCACTCTCGAGTAAAAGCTTAATAAATTCGTTGTACATGACATTCCTCCTCTAAATCTAAACTGGCCACCTGCGAGTGTGTTTGTCTCTTCCAAATGTAATGCGAGAAAATGGATTAATCCTGTGACTCACGATTGACGAAAAGTTACATTGAGTGGTGAGAGTAAAGTAATAAGAGAATAAATAATAAAGAGAATAAAGTAATATATCTAGTAATTAAATGCTCACAACTTTCCTTCACTCCTCAGTCCTTAATCAGTTAGATATAGGTTCCGACAATATTTTATACCCGCGGTCGCTAGTGACGTCACGGCAAGAAGGCGAGGTGAGGGAAGACACGGTTTCTCTCTCTCTCTGGCCATCTTTTGTCGCGACAACACAAGCGCGGAGAGTCGGGTCTTACAACCCTTTTCGAAGGTATGTGTGGGGCGGTGTATTTATAAGAATAAGGATGTGTGGGGCATTGATTAGTTATGTATTGGACATTATATATTCATTGGGTTACGTGTATTCAGGGTTCTGGAGGGAGCTGAGTGAGCTGAGTGGGTGGTTTAACCCATGAGGGATCCACGTGTGTGCTGATGGTGGTTGTGTGTTGCTGAGCTGAGCTGAGTGGATGACCTGCTGATACACCAGTGTATACAGCTAAGGCCATGATTCATCGCGAGTGTGTGTGTAGATAGGTACATTACCTAGTGACGGTGGTTAGGAATTATTGGGATTTTGTTGAACCCGAGTAAGAATCGCGTCGTGTCATGGATTATTATTGTTCATGAATTTTTTGGTGAAACCTTAGAGTGGGGATGTGAATACTGGTATCAACACAGTGATAATATACAGAAACCCTGTTAACGAGTCGTTTATTAAGTCCCAGTTATACTCACATATTCTCTAAATCTAAAAAAAAAATTCCCACTTATTGTGGGTGGTGGCAGCGTAATCGCCAGGTTTGTGGAGCCCTTCAAGTTAACATCAAGCTATAAGGGGGGGCGCTACAAGTTGGTGGCAGCTGGTTAGGGATCCATTTCAGGCTTCCCCTTACCCACGTGCTAACTAATTCCTTTTTATTTTTCAAGTGCCAGTGCCCAGTGATCACATCCATGTACAGGGTAGCGCTAGTTGAAGACCTGACTATGACTATGTCCCTCAGACCGTGGAAGTAGATGATCCTAACGTAACAGTAGATGTTTATAGAGCGCCAGGAGGCAAGATTAGAACTTTTTTTCAGATGATAGATTGAACGGAATATTGCAGAAAGAATTTGAGTTAGTCATCCTATGGCTAGGCAGTAATGCTATCAAAGAAGCCAGTAAGGTGGGAGACATAGTGGAAAATATTAGGAAGGTAGTAAAAACCGTACAGGCAACGTGCCGCTGTGAGATAAGGATTTGTATGATAGAACACAGGATCATAACAGACCATTACGCTAGGAGGGTTGAGCAAGAAACATACGATAAAATAGCTAAAGCGATAAATAACAAATTGAACAAGAAACTAACTCAGTATAGGAAATTAAGCTTTAACGCCAAACCATATGCACAAGACTTAGCGCATGGTGGAGTGCACTTTAACAGGACGGGCAGGAGCTTTATATATGAGAAACTCGTAAATGTAATCATGCACAACTATCAGGCATGGGCTGCAGTGCAGGCTTTAGGAGGCCCGGGTTACCCACCTTAAAAATAATAAGTGTATGTCAGTGTTGAGGCTTTATAGACGCCCCGGCAAGTAAGCAACTTCTGCGGGTTGTCGTGGCTGTAATAGCCACCTTAAAAAAAGCCCAACACCAGATCTAGTAATAGTCAGCATATATTTTTTTTTTTTCTCCAAGATGGAGGATTTGATTAATTTTTCGGAGAATGGAGCAGAGGGTTTGGAGATTAGAAAGGAGGAAGTAGTGACACCCAAGAAAGACGATACCAGTCCAGAAGAATACGAGCGGTTAAATAGGATGATTCTGTTAGAACAAGAAGTG
The DNA here is from genome assembly GCA_016584305.1 of Chionoecetes opilio. Taxonomy (NCBI): domain Eukaryota; kingdom Metazoa; phylum Arthropoda; class Malacostraca; order Decapoda; family Majidae; genus Chionoecetes; species Chionoecetes opilio. The sequence continues at coordinate 84,383 of JACEEZ010021836.1, read as the reverse complement.
GAAAGAACGAAAGAGGCTCTTGAGTTATTGTTGAGAGATAAGGGAGAGGAGAAGGATGTCAGGAGACCAGTGAGGTCATTGGTAAAGCCTAGAGATATACGAATGCTGAACCTCAGTGATTTGCAGGGAATCGAAGCCGAGGGAAGGTTGAAAGTTTTCTTTTCCCAAGTAGAAAGTTGTTCAGAGGATTTGGAGGAGAGAAAGAGGATCCTTATGGAAAGAGTGGACCCACCGTTAGCGTTATACATACAGAATGACCTAAGTCAGGTCAATTTTAGATCATGGGACACCCTAACTTATTGGTTATATGAAGAACTAACAGACAATAATGTCGACAGAATCCTTAACAGCATTTCGGAGGTCAAGTATGATTGGCTGGAAGATCCTCAAGATTTCGCAATTAAACTCAAATGCAAATACGCCATATTGGAAGCAAAGTCATAACATCCAGGAGAAATTCCCCGTAAGGATAAGATCATAAAAACAAAACTGTTGAGAGGATTACCAAGCCAAAGTAGGGAGAAATTAGAGTTTTTCATGGATGAACAAATCCCACTGAAAAAATTCATAGAGAGAGTGGAGACTGAGAGGGCCATCGCCATCGGAAGAGACACAAATAGAATATACGCGGTAAACCAGAACCTGCAGCTGTCAGAGATAACATCCGCTCCCCAGAGTATTCCTCCCAATAAACAGGAACAGTCACAGGAACTGTCAGCCAGTCAGTCAGAAGTAAGAGAACTGCGAGCACAGATGGAAGGAATGGAGAGGAAATTACAAGATTTGAGAGTAGGTAAAGACCAGAAGCTACCCAGTTTAGATTGGAGAAGGAATTCCCAGACGTTTTGTCCCTACTGTAAAATGAACAACCACTCAGCCGCAGACTGTCGAAGGAAGCCAGATAGCAACGCTTGTTTTGATTGCTGGAGAGTAGGATGTAGGAGAGGCAGTCCGAGTTGTCCTGGGAGGAAAGTGTTCTCCAGGTGACTAGTTAAACATCGATCCCCAATAATCCCCTTAGCCATTAATGACCACGTCACGGAAGTTTTATTAGACACTAGCCGCAAAGCCGCCCTCCGGGCAGACTTTTTGGCTAGCTCCTGCGGAGGGCTATTGGTGGGCCTTCGGCCCACCACCTGTGTTTGGTGGACTTCGGCCCACCAAACACAGACTTTCCAGATAGCCCCTTCTAACTTTCCTGAAATCATGGATTTAGAAATGTATGTATTAACGCCAACCCATTCACATCACCCCCAACCCATTCACTCACCCATTACCCATCACCCCCCACCCATTCACTCACCCATTACCCATCACCCCCCACCTATTCACTCACCCATTACCCATCACCACACACCCATTCACTCACCCATTACCCATCACCCCCATCTATTCCCTCACCCATCACCCATCACCCCCAACCCATCACCCCCCACCCATTCACTCACTCATCACTCCACACCTATTACCCATCACCCCACCCATTCACTCACCCATTACCCATCACCCTACATAAAGGTTTCCTCAATTCTCGCAACCCACTTTTTTTTCTTCATAATTCTCGCTAATAGGCTACTAAAAAAAAAAAAAAAAAAGATAAAAAAAAGGGACTGGATCATCCCATAAGTGGTCTTAAAACCTTCCCCTGGTCAACCTGGTTCCAAAACTGTGCCATATGATGGGATTCCGCCGCGGGGGGCGGAACCTAGAGCGGACACACAGACACACACACAGACAGACACACTTTCGCTTATATTATTATAGACAGGAAGCAAATATTCACTTATAAAGAAGAGCGCAGCTTTAAACTTACAACTTAAAATAAAAACTCACAGTAACATCCCTAGTTTGACAGGCATAACTGGCAAGGAGTTGAGAATCTTAGGTCAAGTGAAAGTAAAAATAACCATAGGAGCAGATAGAACAATAGAAGTGTTAATGTTAGTAGTGCCAGACCAGTATTTATCCACCCAAGCCCTGGTAGGGATGAATATAATAGGACTAGAAGAAATGACTATAAATTACAAACAAAAAAGTCATATGGGCTAACCTAACTTACCCCTTGAATTTTGTTGAACACCGATACGGCACCATAAGAGCAGTTAAGAGCGTGGGGTGCAAAGATGAAGTGCCTAAATCAAGCTGTCATATAAGAATACAGTAAAGCGTGACCATAAGACCAGAAAGAACTCAATGGTTAGAATTACCAGTGGACGAGATAGAGGGAACCATTCTCTTGGTGGACCCTGGGAAAAGACAAGTGCAAAATATAGCACCTATGTGTGTCCAGGTTACTAAAGAAAGAACCATCTTTCTACCAATAATTAATAACAGTAATGGACAGTTGAAGTTACGTTCTGGTACAGTTTTAGCTAGGTATGGAGTAGTAAACTCGGAAGAAATTCAAGAGCAGCAAGTTACGGCAGGACCACGCTGTCTCACCACTAGGATGAGTAACGCTATGTTACCCGACAGTGATGCTAGCAAAGGTAGTGGTACCCGACAGGAACGAATACAGGCTATTCTGGGAAAGGGAGACTGGAAGCACCTAAGTGGACAGGAGAGGCACCATCTTTTCGTCTTGATAAAACAACATCATAAATTATCTATCTTAGATGCAGGAGAGCTAGGCACCGTGAAAACTGAACCAGCTCATATTCAGGTGTTAGATCCAAAACCGTGTAGAGGAGTCACATATAGGTATCCGGAGAAAGCCAAGGAATTAATAGCTAAAATGTTGAGAGAAATGGAAGAGAAGGACATAATAGAAAATTCCACAGCTGCGTGGTTAAGTCCTATAGTACTGGTTAACAAGCCGAATGGGGAAAAAAGGATGTGTCTAGATCATAGGAAAGTGAATCAACATTTAGCCACTGATATACACCCCCTACCCAAATTGGAAGAGTTAGTAGAGTCTGTAGCGGGCTATGAATACTATGCCACCCTAGATATGAAAGATGCATATTATCAAATACTGTTGGATGAGAGTAGTAGAGATCTAACAACTTTTAGTGAAGGAATATCCTTATATAGGTTCAACAGACTTCCCTTTGGGTTGAATTGCAGTGCGGCAATTTTCTCTCGCAAATTAGCCCAGATTTTAACCCCTTTACTGAAAGAGAACTGGCTTAAAAAGTATCTGGATGACATTATCCTGATGGCACCCAGTTACGAGGTCTTGTTGGAAAGGATCGATAGGCTATTTGAACATCTGACTAAATTTGGAGTCAAATTAAATTTGACCAAATGTAAAATAGGGCAAAGAAAAGTTAGTTTTCTAGGACACGTAGTGACCAAGGAAGGTTACCAGCCCAACCCAGACAACATAGAAGCCGTAGAGAAAATGAACCCCCCCACTAATATCAAGGAAACCAGAAGATTTCTGGGAATGGTAGGTTTCTATAGGAAGTACATAGAAGGATTCGCTAAAATAGCGGTGCCGATCACTAATTTGACTAAGAAAGAAAACCCATTCGAATGGTCAGAGGAAAGCCAGAAGGCATTTCAGATACTAAAAAATAAACTGACTAGGGCTCCCATCTTAACTAAGGCCAATATCTATAAACATTTTGTGTTGGATACCGATGCTAGTCAAACCCATGTAGGAGCAGTACTAATGCAGTATAATGAACAGGGCAAAGCCCAGGTAATCTCTTACTTTTCCAAAAAATTAAAACCAGCTGAAACGCGATACTCAGCAACAGATAGGGAAGCCCTAGGGATAGTTTTAGCCTGCAGACAGTTTCATCATTTCCTGTGGGGAACCAAAGTTATCATCAGAATAGACCACCAACCGTTAGTGTCAGTGCTTAAACAACGAACCAAGTCACCTAGGATGAACAGGTGGATCCTAGAAATGAGAGACTATAAGAATCAAATAGAATATAAAGCAGGGAAAAAGAACACTAGCAGGCCAGCTTAGTAGACCAGTAAGAATAATTCGATGTCAAGTAGAAGAGAGATGGTTAGGAAAAACTAAAGAAGAAATCAAGGAAATGCAACGAGAGGACCTCAGATGGAGAGAAATGATAGAGTATCTAGAAGGAGGCAGAATACCCAGATCTAAATACCCCAGAAGTACTTTAGATCAATTTGTGATAGAAGAAGGAGTTTTATATTTAACTAAACAGCAGTTAGATAACAGTGTACACTACTTATTGGTTTTGCCTAGTGAACTGAAGCAAGCGGTCTTGGAATAAATTCATAATGAGGAATCAGGTCATTTAGGGCAGAGGAAGTCAATAAGTAAAGCAGAAGGCTATTTTTATTGGCCCAACTTGAAAACGGATGTGAGAGAATATGTGAGGAACTGTTTAACCTGTCAACAGCATAAGGGTAGTCGTGGACTCCACCAACAATGGCAAGAATTACCGTCACTAAGTAGACCTCTAGAGAGGATAAACATAGACATAACCGACATGGGAACGGGAGCCCACGGATACCGCTATGTATTAACTATAATAGATCATTATAGTAGGTTTACTGTGTTTTATAAATTAAGAACTAGGATGACCGAGGAAGTATGTAAGAATGTTCGGGAATATATTAGTGTATTTGGGGCACCACATACATTTTTGTTAGATAACGCTAAGGAATTTATGTCTCAGCAATTTAAAGAATTGTGTGATTCATGTGAAATACAATTAGGATACACCACGCCTTATCATCCACAAGGTAATAGTATCTCTGAAAGGATGCACCGAACAATGAAAACAATTCTCTCAAACCTGTGCAAGGGTTATCCCAATAGATGGCATAGTTTTCTCTTAGAAACCCAAAGAGTGCTGAATAGTGCAGTGCATGAGACAATGGGTACCCAACCTTTCTATGCTTTCTTTTCCCAATACGCTCCAAGGTTGATTAGTGTGAAGTTACCACAAATTGATTCAGAGGAGGAAACAGCAGTGGCACACGAAATCATCATGAGAACAAATTTGGAAAGAGGTAGAAAATGGCGAGAGAAAGCTAATGTGAAAAGGAAAAACGAGAGGTTGGAGAAAGACGAATTGGCGTGGGTGAAAAGAGAACGCTTTGAGCCGGGCACCAACAGAAAACTCTCGGTTAAGTGGTTGGGACCGTGCAAAATAGTGGAAGTATTGAGAGATGGAGGTGCATATGTGTTAGAAAATATATTTGAAGGTGTACGTGTACAGAGAGCGGCCGAACAAATTAAGCAATATATAGGACAAGATAGATGGCTGTTGGAGCCAGCAGAAGTAGTAATAGTTGAGGAAGAACTTGAACAACCACCACCTAGAGAGAGGAGGCCAGTGAGGAGATACGTAGAGGAATGTTAATGACAGATGGTAAAAGTCATCTTTAGAGAAAGAGGTATTTTGATGAGAGTCCCCTAGACCAAATTGTAAAGGTTAGGAGAATGATTACCTTAGAGGGTGTACATAGATTACACTATACACTAGACCCGCAAAGGATGTCGTTAGACCCGAGGATGTACTTGGCTCTGAACTTTGCTCGTTGGGTGATTGACGCAGGAGTGTATGCCTCAATAAGAAGGTGAGCCTTATCCCAAGTTACGGAAGGGTATGGAGAAATTCCAGTCGTGATTTCTCCCTACGTGCCTATGCCTAGGTTTAGTGGGGTAAAGGAATAACCATTACAGACTAGAGGGATGAGTCCAGTCGCGACTCTATATGGCTTCGGCCTAAGTAAATAAGAGATGAAGTGAGAAGGTGGAGTAAAGTCATTACATTGATTATGTATCCCCAAACTGGTTAAATCTGCTCTTGGTGAGGGAGGTGAAGAAATTAAGAACGCATTACTATTTAATTATTGTGTTTGTAAAGTTCATTTGAGAATTGTATTATCCAACTTAAGTATTTTTGTTTGTGGGTGGATAGAAAACCCTATGTGAATTTAAAAAGGAGAAGAGTCATGATTTGGTGTTGTGTATATGTTACTATTTTTTTTTTTTATACTTAGTTAGATATCTGGTAGGATGCGTGATGAAGGACTGAGGAACAAGGACATTTTTTTTTTGGAGGAAGAAGCCATGTAATGAGAGAAAATGGGTTAATCCTGTGACTCACGATTGACGAAAAGTTACATTGAGTGGTGAGAGTAAAGTAATATATATATATCTAGTAATTAAATGCTCACAATTTTCCTTCACTCCTCAGTCCTTAATCAGTTAGATATAGGTTCCGACAATATTTTATACCCGCGGTCGCTAGTGACGTCACGGCAAGAAGGCGAGGTGAGGGAAGACACGGTTTCTCTCTCTCTCTGGCCATCTTTTGTCGCGACAACACAAGCGCGGAGAGTCGGGTCTTACAACCCTTTTCGAAGGTATGTGTGGGGCGGTGTATTTATAAGAATAAGAATGTGTGGGGCATTGATTAGTTATGTATTGGACATTATATATTCATTGGGTTACGTGTATTCAGGGTTCTGGAGGGAGCTGAGTGAGCTGAGTGGGTGGTTTAACCCATGAGGGATCCACGTGTGTGCTGATGGTGGTTGTATGTTGCTGAGCTGAGCTGAGTGGATGACCCGCTGATACACCAGTGTATACAGCTAAGGCCATGATTCATCGCGAGTGTGTGTGTAGATAGGTACATTACCTAGTGACGGTGGTTAGGAATTATTGGGATTTTGTTAAACCCGAGTAAGAATCGCGTCGTGTCATGGATTATTATTGTTCAGGGATTTTTTGGTACAACCTTAGAGTGGGGATGTGAATACTGGTATCAACACAGTGATAATATACAGAAACCCTGTTAACGAGTCGTTTATTAAGTCCCAGTTATACTCACATATTCTCTAAATCTTTAATTTTTTTTCCCACTTATTGTGCGCGGTGGCAGCGTAATCGCCAGGTTTGTGAAGCCCTTCAAGTTAACATCAAGCTATAAGGGGGGGCGCTACACAAATATTTCAACCATCTGTCCTTCACAATTTTTTCACACATTTTTGCCACTACACTTGTTAATGATACTGGCCTGTAATTTAATGGTTCTTCTTTGTCTCCTCCTTTGTGAATTGGCACAATATTTGCTCTTTTCCAATCAAGCGGGACTCTGCTCTCCTTGAGTGAACTCTCAATTACACTATGTAGTTTTCCTGCTAGTTGGTTACTGCACTCTTTCATTATCCAATTCGACACTCCATCTGGACCCGGGGCTTTTCTCACATCTTGACTTTCCATTAGCCTTTTTACTTCTATTACGTCTACTTTTATGTCTTCCATTATATTTTCTTTTGCTATTCTATTTTCCGTTTTAAATTCACTTTCTCTTGTAAATACAGTCTGTAAGCACTTATTCATCACCTCAGCCTGTTGTAATGCATCTTCGTACACTATGCCTTCTACCTTCAGCTTATCTATTCCTTCCTTGTTTTTCATTTTTCCATTTATATATCTATAGAAAAGTTTCGGTTCGTTCTTACATTTTTCTATTATATTTCTCTCATAGTTACTTTCTTCTTCTCTTCGGATTCTTACATATTCATTTCTAGTTTTTTTTTTTTTTTTTGTGTGTGTGTGTGTGTGTGTGTGTGTGTGTGTGTGTGTGTGTGTGTGTGTGTGTGTGTGTGTGTGTGTGTGTGTGTGTGTGTGTGTGTGTGTGTGTGTGTGTGTGTGTGTGTGTGTGTGTGTGTGTGTGTGTTTAACTAGTTGTATTTACCAAGTTGTGATATACGGGAAATTAGTTACACTCGTGGGGTCCCGTATCCTTGTCTCATTTGGTCAATCTTTACTTTAAAAAAATGAATACTTATGGCATCTATAATTCCACTGTCCAGGCTATTCCACATATCAATGCACTGATAGAGAAAACTGTACGTATTTCTTGATATCCTTCAAGCACCTTGTCTTCTTAAGTTTCTTTGTATGACCTCTTGTGGCTCCTACATCCCATACATACATTTCCTCTTCGTCATTTATCTCCATTCCTGACATAGCTCTCTATACATTGCTATCAAGTCTCCTCTTTTTCTTATTTCTTCCAACGAAGGCAACACTTTTATCTTCAGCCTAGCCTCATTAAGTCAGGTCTGACACGCTAGGAACACTCTTTATGACTGCCCTCTGTATTCTTTCAATCTTCTTTACATCCTTCCTCTTGTGCGGAGACCAAATTTCTGTGGCGTACTCCAGTCTAGGGCGTATCACGTCCACAATCAATTTCTTCACCATTTCCTCGTCCATATAAACAAAGCCATTCTGATGTTTGTTAAAAGATTATATGTGGCACCAACGACTCCATTAATGTGTTTCTTTGGGGATAAGTTGTCCTGAATTATTACTCCAAGATCCTTTTGCAATACTATATCCAAAGAATTTGCTCGTATTGTGGAGAAGAATGCAAATTTGTGCATCTCATATAATCTAATTCTTGTATAATGAATGTTCATGTAATGTGAGTACCGTATTTTACGGCTTATACGACGCACTTTTTTCCAAAAAAAATACCCTGAAAAACACTCATGCGTCTTCCAAGACGAATGTTGTAGGAGGTTAGCTTAGGTAGCTATTCAATTCAGCCTCTTATATGATGTAACCTCAGTAAATACCTATTAAGAGTATTTAGAATACCATAAGACATTGAACTACCAATCTGTCCTCACCCTGTGATGTTTACACGATACTGGCGGGAGCCTTTCCGCCCCGGCAGATTGGCGCCAACAGACATTGCGTGTATAAGGATCTTTGTTTGTTACATTAAATGAAAATTTGTATACTTATGTACATGCAGCCACCACAAATACTACACGCATACAGGAAAATTAAAACAATACGTGGTGAGGCACAGGAGGCAGGCAATGTAGTGAGGCACGGGAGGGCGTGAGAGGTGTTTACACTCAGGACAACAAAGCCAGACTCAGCTGATCGACACATCAGGCAGGCATGCAGCTGCACACCGCCGCGGTAGGTTTATTCACTCCCATCATCCGACCTGCGTGCACATGTTCAGCCAGCCAACATGACGATTTACTTATACTATCGCATACAAGCTAGAAAATAAAAACTACTGATGAGCAGTGCTGATTGAAGATAATGAATAGTGAGTGTTCTTGTGTGAAAATGACTATATGGGAGGATGTTTGCATTATTTGCTGTTTTGAGTTATTCATGTGTGTGTCGGGGGTGGGGGGGGGTCAGTACGTAACCCCCGAGAATTTCGGGTCTCCAATAAGGAAGAAATTATTTTTTTATTTGAGAAAATATAAAAGTAGGACGAGGACACAGTTTTCTGACAACAGTTTTTTTTTCTAGTTTTTTTCTTAGAAATTTCTTTCCAAAATCAGGGTGCGTCTTCCAAGATGCAACATCTAATAAGCCGTAAAATACAGTATACTGTATTTGTAGATAAAAATTTCTATATACACTACAACTGTGTGCATATCTCCAGCCCACATATATTTTAAAAGGAACACCTTCACCAAGACGAACCAAGCCTGTTATCCATACACCCACGTGCCTCCATCGCCCCTTTGGCACACCTATGCTACCCTTTACCACGCTACCATGCTTACAGCTACACCAAGTGTTCACTCTACAAATCCTTTTATTAAACTGGTGCCAGCAGGTCAACTATTATAAATTATATCGGAGATATAGAATATCTTTTTGAGGAAGAGGGGCTAGTGTTTACTTAAGCCTTACTCTTCTTATTCTTATGACTTACATTGCTTTTGTTTTTCCCTTGTTGGGGACACTTTTACTAGGGGCTGGGTTAGGTTAGGATAAAATGTGGGGTTGGGCTTAGATTTGGTTAGATTAGGTTATGTTATGAAGTTAAAAGGTGGAGTTAAGTTGTTCTATAAATGTGTGATTGGGTTAGGTTGTGGTAAAATTAGTGTGGTTGGGTTAGGTGGTCACAACCTGGTTTTAGTACTATTTGGATGTATTTCTGTCGATTTTAATGGTGACTATTGTTCGAAACACATAAATTCATATGGGAATATTAATTTTGCCAACTAAATGCATTATGGTGTTAGAGCAAAAATTGACATTCATGGTGAATATGGTGTCAAGACTCTTGTTTACATGCAGCCTCCCCCAGGTCGGCCGCCCGGCCACCAGGCGTGGACATAGGCTTGTACCAAGAGTCATATGGCGGTCGAGCAACGAGCGACGAACGACCGACGAAGGGTACCATGAGAGGGATATTTTCTGGAACAAAGAGCTACGATGACGGTCGTAGGTCACGGTCGAAGACACGGGTACCCCCGTGTCTTTGCGCCGACCTTCGTCGTTGCTCTTCGTTCCAAAAAATATCCCTCTCATGGTCCCCTTCATCGGTCATTCGTCGTTCGGCGCTTGACCACCATCATGACTCTTGATACAAGCCATATTTTTTATATTTGTTATCTATTGTTATTTTTTTGGGGCGGGGGGAGTTAGATTTGTATATTTGTATTTGGGTTTGGAGGCTTTATGGGAGGATGTTTGCATTATTTGCTATTTTGAGTTATTCATGTGTGTGTCGGGGGGGGGGGGGGGGTCAGTGCGTAACCCCCGAGAATTTCGGGTCTCCAATAAAGAAGAAGAATTTTTTTTATTTGAGAAAATATAAAAGTAGGACGAGGACACAGTTTTCTGACAAATCCCCTCCCTGTGACAACGATTTTCGCCAACATACCCATCAATCAAGGGTTAAAAGGAGCTCCCAGTGGAAGCAATTTTTCATTAATTAGCTTAACTTAATTTTTCTGTCAGCAAACGAGGGCACTATGCAAATTTTGAGTTTGTGCATCTTCAATCCATTCTAGTGACATCCTAATCTCTGATAATTTCCTTATCTTTGCTGCATAATTCTGAAGTAGCAAGGCTCTATAACCATGTAATATTTTGCACTGAAATTTGCGTGATTACTCTAAGGAAACTTTACCTCCCTCTAAGCATTTGCTTTCTGAGATTACCACTTACAAAATAAATTTTTCCACCGATATTTTATCTACAAAAATGCCAGATCTTTCTTATGGTCCTAGCTACGGTTGTTACTGATATTCTGGTGGTTCATTCATGGTGTATATCATAGACCACTGTATACCTGGACTGCGCACGGAATATCGGCCTGTTGCACATGGGCCTGAACTTGCCCTGAAGTCGGAGGGCCGCTCGGATTCATATATATATATATATATATATACGTATCATATAGACTGGTTTATCAGTATATATGATATACTGTAATCTTCGTAAATGTTTGTTCTATAATATTATCAAATAAAAAAACTGTAAAACACGGTAAAGAAATGCCATTACGAGACTCTGAAGAAATATGCATGAACTTAATATTCATTTCAACTCTTCGCCATTTAATACTTTGCGAGTCATCTTTTATGATGAAGGGTATCAATAGAAGCGCAAATGTATTAGCTTTCCATTGCTATATTTTGTTATCTGCTAAATTAATTAGAACCATGCATAAATTAGCGTTAAATAGATAAATAAAATCATCAATCGGGTAATTTTCCCGATTGATGAGGCTATTTATTTTGTTAACGCTAATTTATACATGGTGCTAATTCATTTATCAGAAAACGAAATATATAAGTAAATAAATAACATCATCAATCGAGAAAATTACCCGATTGATGATTTTATTTATTTATTTAACGCTAATTTATGCATGGTTCTAATTAATTTATCAGATAACGAAATATAGCAATGGAAAGCTAATAAAATTGCGCTTCTATTGATACCCTTCATGATAAAAGTTGACTCGCAGTTTTAAATGGCGAGGAGTTAAGTGAATATTAAGTTCATGCTTATTTCTTCATAGTCTCGTAATGGCATTTCTTTAGAGTGTTTTACTGTTTTTTATTTGATAATATTATAGAACAAACATTTACGAAAATTACAGTATATCATATATACTGATAAACCAGTCTATATGATAGTCCATAGACCACTATATCTCTTTGTCGGGCGCCCCGCAGACCCCTATGCAGCCCCGCAATTCAAAACATTGTCGCGTGTGCAGTCCAGGTATACAGTGGTCTATATGAAACAAGAAGAGTTTTGGGTTATATGTGCTTAATGTTCTTATCTATAAAATGTTTTTTTTATCTATAATGATTGCTATCCAACAATATCAGGTTTGTAAGGAGCAAGTGAAATTAATGCTTGAGTAATGACAAAATGCAGAAATTATTCGTAAGCTCTTAAATAAATTTCTTTTAGATATGAAATTCTGACCCATTTTGCATATGCTGTTTGGACATCCAATGCATCCAAAGAACACAGAAAATCCCTATTTTGAAACTAAGTCCATGCATCTTAAAATTGCATATCATTGAACACATTCTGTATAGTTTTGAATGGCTATCTCAGAATATGTAATTCACAAGCATCATGTCACAAGGCTATACCATATATGTATGCTAACCTGGTAATCCATTGCCAAGATAGTGGCTCCAAGGTCCTTATTAAAGATGATACGATACTCATCCTCCTTGTGCATCATGGGTACCTTGACATTTTCACTGCTTGAAATCCAAAATTCTTGGTCAAAAGTTGATGCTTTATCAAACTGTTTATCCCAAAATCCCTTGAAATAAACAGCATTCACAAGCACCATCCTTGTCAAAGAGTCTAACACACCTGAAAATAAAAATCATAATCATCAGGAATCCATGTGACAGATTCAATGAAATTAACCACAAACTATCAATGTCCTTGATCCCAAACACAACTCATTGCTTACTTATTCACCACAACTATTGAATGTATGCTACAATGTAATTGTACTTGTGTACATGTAGTCATCACAAATACTACACGCATACAGGAAAATTCAAACAATAAGTGGTGAGGCACAGGAGGCAGGCAACGTAGTGAGGCACGGGAGGATGTGAGAGGAGGTGTTGAGGCACGGGAGGATGCGAGAAGAGGTGTTTACACTCAGGACGACAAAGCCAGACTGAGTGATCGGCAGTCGTCACGCCAGGCACGCACGTGCGCACCGCCATGGTCGAGTTTGTTTTCACTCCCGCTGTCCGACCTGCGTGTACATGTTCAGCCAGCCAACATGACGATTTAATTATACATACTATCGTTTTTTTTTTTTTTACTGCCTCCCCAAACTTATACATATAAGCTAGAAAATAAAAATGGCTGATGAGCAGTGCTGAAAGAAGATAATGAATAGTGAGTGTGTTCTATGTGTGAAAATGACTTTGAAATGAAAATGTTTCGGTGGTCTGTTTTTTTTTTTTTTTTTATTAGAATTTTTTTCTCCAAAATCAGGGTTCGTCTTCCAAGATCTTATAAAACGTAAAATACGGTAGATAGCTAAAATCTTTTATGCATCAGAAAATTCAGAACCATATTTTCCCTCTCATACAGTTTAGGTTTAATATACTGGCAGCCCTATTTACATGCATTTAAGTTTCACTCTTTCAAAGTTTCATACAAATTTGTCTAAATGCAAATTTTTGTTTTCATAGATATTTAATCACACTAACATGCCTCAAAAGCATTAGAGTGAAGTCAGTGGGGATGGTGTAGGTAGAAGTATTGAACTACAGTATACTA
>JACEEZ010021836.1:18379-65879 GCA_016584305.1 Chionoecetes opilio | reverse complement strand
CTTGAGACCCAGAACGTAATTTCCATTGTAATTTGGCTACCATTAGACGATTTTTAGTGACTATAAGCAATATTTTATAGCTATGACCTGTTTAGTATCCTTGTCCACTAACTACTGTGGTATATTCAGTGACTTTTCGTTATTTTATGGCTGACAACAGACAGTTTTATATCGCAAAGGAAAGATCTGGACGTGAAGGAGTTAACTTCAGAAATTTAATTTTTTCAGGTTTGCCTGCACCTTATCCTTTTGGTCTTCAAGGTACTTCCTTTCTCATTTGATACTCTGCTCCCAATGCCATTTCCACTTCTTGAAGTAGTCCTTATTTTTAAAATCATGTGTAGGTATGAGGTCTAGATGTAAATATTCCTTGATGTCTTTATAAGTTTTGAATCTTTATCTTGTCAACCTGTATTTTAGTTTGGGAAACAACTGAAGGTCTTCAGGGCCCGGGTGATGTAAGTAAAAAGGCTGGGAAAGCATAATTGTCTCAATGTCAGGACAAAAGTCACGAATGTGCAGCTCAGCTCAGGTCGGGTATGGATGCACAAAAGCAGAAAGGGACTGTTACCTACTAAAACTCATAGATCACTAAAGTGAGGTGCTCAAACTTCAAAGGTCTTGTATGAGAATCGTCGGCAGTCCTTTGTTATAGGTTGCTGGGCACCACCCTTTAAGCTTTCCTCTGTAGACTGTATTTACCTAAAGTGATGGCTAGATTTATTTATTCATGATCATATCCTCTGCTAACCACTTCCAAAAGTATTTTCAAGGTGGCATGAGTGTTTTGAGATGTGAAATATCTCTCTCTTCTAAGGTATTTAGCTGTAATAAATTGATATATTTTTCTTTTATATTTATTTTTATTTATATTTACTGGTGCTGCAGATTATGAACTTCGCACATCAAACATGGCCTATGTATCAAACAAGCTGTCAGTGCTGAGTCTGTTTGAGAAAATCCTGAAAGAAAAATACCTGAGTACTGTAAAAACAGTTGAATTCGGTGCAAGTGAAGAAGTCCGGCAGGAGATCAATGCTGTAGTGGAGAAGGACACCAATTCTCGTATAAAGGACCTCTTTCCTACAGGTATGAAAGTCCAAAAGTCTTGTACTGATTATCCAGCAAGAGAAAATTTTGTGCATATTTTCCTCTTACTGTATTCTCTTATGAAATGATGTGAGCCTTAATCAACAAGCTATATTTTCATAGTAAAACACAGAAAAATGAATGGGATTAGAATGATGGCATCAAAACTCAGGTCAAGTGTTACAATATGTTGTGTCCAGTAATTTTCAAGTGTAGATAGAAATATTTTTTTTTCCATTTCTTGAGAAACTTGACTTTGTAACTGCAGCTGTGCTCTTCAGATTATTTCAACAAAAATCTTAAGCTCTGAAACCTTTACAAGGGAAGGAAGGGAAAGCAGGTAAAATTTTTGAATGCGAGTGATCTTGGCCAAAAACCTTATTCACAAGCAGGGATGGAGTGAATACAAGAGTTTAGTACTAAGTTATTTATGGAGATATGCCAGAACGCTTAACTTCTGATCTTTCTTTAATTTCTGAATGGGGCAAAGCAAACCTTGTATTGTTCAATGCCTCAAAAATCCAATATCTTTACCTATCTACTCGCCATAACCTTATAGACAACTATTTCCTCCTCTTCAATGAAACTCACTGGTCTCCTTTTACTATGATATTTTTGGGGCTATCCTTTACTAAAAATCTCAACTGGAAATTTCACATCTCATTTCTTGCTAATTCAGCTTATAAGAAGTTGTAGCATCTGCGTCCATTTTTTTCTCCCTCCAGATGCTTACTCTGTACAGGGGTCTTATCTGCCCATATTATGGAGTATGCATCTCATGTTTAGGGGGGATCCACTCTCACAGTCATCCTAAACAGGGTGAAGTCAAATACTTTTCCTCTCATCAACTCCCCTCCTCTAAATGACTGTCTTCAATTTTCAAATAACCGTCGCAATGCTGCTTCTCTTGCTGAACTTGCTAACTGCATGTCTTACCCCCTCCTGCGGCCTCGCTGCATAAGACTTTCCTCTTATTCTCACCCCTATTCTGTTCATCTTATAAACGCAACAGTTTACCAGTATCTTTACTCCTTCATACTTTCACTATAGTCTATTTCACTTACCGTGAACAAATATTTTGCTTCCTGCGCTCACCCGGACGTGGTAACACTGGACAGGCTGCTCTATCTTGTCTCTGATTGGCTGGCGGCCACAGGCAGCCTGTCTCACCGCTCATCCCAGAATGAGTCCTGCTGGTACTGTACTCACACTACATGTCTCACTTCTTTTCACTGTAGCTCACTTAATTCATTTAATGGTCACTTTTTGACCTCTTGACTGTATGGTAAGGTAAGGTAAAGATGGGAGTATACGCAATGCTGCGCATGACATTCGGTGCTCATCTCCGTGGCATTAGCCCTTAGAGCCTGTGGTGGGTGAGGACCCGTTACCCCGGGACACAGGGCTAGTGTGACTCCCGGGTTACCACAGCTACCTTCCCCAGGTTACCCCAGGTACCCATTTATCCACCCCGAAAGGAAGGAAGAACAGCTGGGTAGGCTGGTCACTGACTTGCCCTGGCCCGGATTCGAACCAGGGCCCGCAGATTCGTAGCCAGGCACGCTAGCCACAGCACCACGGAGGTGACATTGACTGGATGGACACTGGAATAATAGTGGATTACGACAGTTTAAAAAAGAACATCTAATCTAAAGAAATAAACGAGATTAAACCAGTTGAATTCGAAGTCAGGGCTACAAATGTTTATACCACCTTTTTTTCTATGCCTAGTTTTTATTATAATTATCAATCAACTGTAAACATAAATTGTGCCATGTGATTGAAAAACTTCTCTTGGTGTGCTCACACTTTTGATAGAGGGAAAATGAAGGGAGATTAACACCATTATATGCCAATATGTAAGCCCCGAAATGTCCTCTTGCATCATTACACACTCTCTCTCTCTCTCTCTCTCTCTCTCTCTCTCTCTCTCTCTCTCTCTCTCTCTCTCTCTCTCTCTCTCTCTCTCTCTCTCTCTCTCTCTCTCTCTCTCTCTCTCTCTCTCTCTCTCTCTCTCTCTCTCTCTCTCTCTCTCACTTTAGATTGTATGGTTTTTTTTAAACCGTCGTAAACCACTATTATTCTAGTGTCCAGCAAAGAAGTAAAAAAGTGAACATTATGCCCCCTTCACATACACGGATTTTTCTTACGAGTCCTTATGGATGGCACAAATTCACGGATCCTTACGATTTGGCCACTTTTACGACCGATTTAAGAGTTGTTACGAGTTATTATGAGCTATTTACGGTTTATTACGGATTATTACGAGTTATTACGATGTATTTACGGCAAAATTCCACGATTTGTTACGAGTTGTCACTTGTCACGGATAACTATGAGCAACTTACAGGCATTTTACGAGCTTTTTACGGATTGTTACGAGTATATTACGGAATGTTACTATTCATCGAAGCTTTTACGTGTTAGTTACGACCTGTTTACGTGTTGTTACGAATAGTTACGAGTTAGTTACGAGTATTTACGAGTCCTTACGATTTTTTGCCAAAAAATATATAAATCCTGCAAATCTCAATGTATCATCATTCGGCTACTGACATCCAGAGAGACAACATGGCATATGAGAGAAACAGATTGCAGTTATATCAACAATTTCAACAATTTTAGATTTTCGAAGAGCAGGAGACTTCTTGTTGACTGCCTTCTTCTTTGGACCCATGCTTGTAGATATTGTAGAGTAGATATGCAGAGATGTGACTTCTATGACTTCTTGATAACAACTGCAAATGAAGTGTTCGATTTTGCAACTTTTTTACCTTTCCCCAAATCGTAAACAATACGTAAGAATACGTAAAGTATACGTATCTATTCGTAAATTACTCGTAACTACACGCAAAGTGCTCGTAATAACTCTTAACAATCCGTAAAGCCATCGTAACACGACCCGAATGAAATCGTAAACAACACGTAAGCACTCGTAATAATCCGTAAATAATCCGTAAACAAATCGCAAACTAACCGTAACAAATCGTTAAAAAAATCGTTACGAGTCATTTACGGATTCTTGCGAGTAGTTTACGGATGGTTACGTGTTATTGCGAGCGGTTTACGATACTTACGGATTGTTACGAGTTATTTACCGAAAAATCAATCCGTGGACAATCGTAAGAAGATTTTTGACATGTCAAAAAAATTGCCTCTCCTTTCACGGATCCTTAAGAGTGTCTGCGAGTTGTTGCGAGTTGTGACGAGTTATTTACGGATACCAGCGAGTTATTTACGGATGCTTGCGATTGACTACGAGTTGGCGACCCGTAAGGACTCGTAAGAAAAATCCGTTTATGTGAAGGGGGTATTAAGTGAATTAGGTGAGCTACACTGAAAAGAAGTGAGACATGTAGTATGAGTACAGTACCAGCAGGGAATACATGACCTTTCGAGCGAATGACTTTTCCAGCGGAGGACCATTCGGAGGACCCAGGTGTGTGTGTGTTGCTGGTGCTTGCGTGTGTGTGTGTGTGTGTGTGTTGCGTGTGCGTATGCGTGCAGGTGTGTCAATGTCTGTGTGTTGCGTATGCTTGCTTGTGTGTTGTGTTGCATGTGCGTATGCGTGCAGGTGTGTGTGTGTGTGTGTATGTCTGTGTGTTGCGTGTGCTTGCGTGTGTGTGTGCGTGCAGAGGAAGCTACACGAGGCCGTGAGACTTACACGTGGTAGTTCCTGTAATATTACTGGTATATATGCTTATAGATAATAGCAATGAAATAGTAGTGTTACGCAGGGCACTCACCTTTCTTATCACCCCAAAGGGCGCCCCACGTAAACACTTAACTCCTGACGAAGGTTCGGTAGAAGAACCTGAAGCGAGTAACTTTCTTCACCGCTGATGGCACCTTTCAGATTCACCCGGAGGAAGAGGACACTCATCATCATCATTGGGGGCATACGCCGGGGGGCGCGTCGCCTCGCTAACCCTACGACGCCACTCCTGGCGGTCACCACGCGCGAGTCTCTATGCAGGCTCCTTTCCCATACCAAGCAGCTCTCGACAAGAAACATCAACTTGCCCCAGCCACGAGCCTTGTGGGCGCCCCCTTGGCCTCCACCACGCCGGATTGTCTCTTACAGATACAACCCGATGGGAAGGATCGGTTTCAGGGTAGCGTGCCACATGCCCATATAGCCGAAGTTGGCGTTGACGGACTATGCAGGTAATAGGCCTCGATTCAGTGTCACGGTGCAATCGCTGATTTGACACGTAATCATCCCAGCGATACCCCATGATTCTGCGAAAACACTTATTACCAAAGGCATTGATTCGTCTCTTCAAGTCACTATTTAGTGTCCATGTCTCACAACCATAGAGTAAGACAGGGATCACAAGCGACTTGAAGATCCGGATCTTTGTCCTCCTGCACAGGTACCGACAAAGCCAAATACTCCTGCTGAGTGAGTCCATAGCACCGTGGGCTATGCCAATCCGCCGTAAGACTTCTTGGCGTGACCCGCCGTTATTATGGACTGCGCTACCAAGGTATGTAAAACTTTCCAAGGTTTCAATGTCCTCGCTGCACGCATGAACAGACTGTACTGCTTCATCTAGTAAGTCTCCAAACACCTGGACCTTGGTCTTAAGCCAGGAGACCTCAAGTCCCAAAGGCTTTGCCTCCTCGTGCAGCGCCTCGAGAGCCATTACCAGTACCTCCAGCGACTCAGCAAAGATTACTGCATCATCGGCAAAAACAAGATCAGTGATCTTGGTGTTGCCGACGGATGCTCCACAATCACTTTGATCTACAACCTTGTCCAATACCCAGTCCATACAAGCGCTGAAAAGTGATGGGGCAAGGACGCACCCTTGCCTCACTCTTGTATTCACAGGAAAGAAGCTGGATATACCTGCCCCACACTTCACAGCACTCTCAGTCCCAGAATACAGACCGGTTATCAAACCAATAGTCCCTGCAGGAATCCCGCGAAGTCGCAGAAGATCCCAAAGTGACTCACGATACACTGAGTCAAACGCCTTCTTGAGATCAACATAGGCTGCAAGCATCCCCTGTCGAAACTCACGTCGGCGTTCCACCAGGACACGAAGCGCTAAGATACGGTCCGTTGTTGACTTACCAGGCGTGAACCCAGACTGCTGAGGTCTCTGATGCTTCACCAGATGACTGCGGATCCGTGTCAGCAATAGATGGGCAAGCACCTTGCCTGGCACGCTGAGCAGTGTAATACCGCGGTAATTGTTGCAGTCCTGACGGTCCTCTTTCCCTTTCCAGATAGGGACGACCAGCCTCCTTTTCCAGTCAAGAGGAATGGTACCTGATTGCCACACGGCAGTCAGGACAGCAAGCATGCAACCCGCGGATTATGGCCTCAACCCCCGCTTTGAGGAGCTCCGCACTGATATTACAAACACCAGCTGCTTTTCCACCCCTCAACTTAGCTACAGCCTCTCTGACTTCGTCAAGAGAGGGTGCGGTTTCGTCAATGGGAGGATCGGCATCCACTGCCTGTAATCCAGTGGTGTGAAGCTGCTCAGTTGGAGGGTCCACCGTGAACAACTGCCCAAAGTATTCAGCCCAACGAGCCATCTGCCCATCCATGTCCGACAGGAGGCGCCCATCTGCTGTTCGAATAGCACTCGCCCGAGATGGAGACTTGGAACGGAGCTTCTTCAGGGCTCGGTAGGCGGGTCGGAGGTCATTAGCGTTCAAATGACCCTCGACATCCTCAGCGAGACTCATGACATACCTCTCCTTTTCTCTCCCCAGGAGGGTTCTAGTCCGGCGTGACAGAGCCCTGTGTTGATCCTGGTTCCCAGCGAGCCTGGCAGCGCGAATCTCCTCGATTTTCTCCAGCGTCTCCGTCGAGACAAAACCACGCCTTGACCTCGGGCGCTCCCCAATACACTACTTTGCAGCCTGTAGAGTTTCACGTTTGAAGGTATCCCACAGTTCTACAGGGTCCTCGAGGGCACCGAGCACATCAAACCGATTTGAGACTGCCACCGCATACTCATGAGCACATGTTAAGTCCTTCAGTTTCTCAAGATGAAACACAGTATGGTTACCTCCTGAGATTCTTCTGGACTTGATATGAAGCTTAAGTGTAGCAACAACAAGTCTGTGATCTGTTCCAAAGAACTCAGCACGCCGGTAAACCCTGCAGTTCTGGAGGATCCTCCAACGAGTACTAACGAGGACGTGGTCGATCTCCTTAGCTACCCCTCTGGCATTACTATACCATGTCCAGCGGTGCAGCTCTGGTCTCTGGTGCCAAGAACCTGCAATTCTCAACCTTCTGGACCTTGCAAAGTTCAGAAGCAGAGAACTGTTGGTGTTTCTGATACCGGAGCCATGGGGACCAACACATAACTCGTAGCCATCTCTCACAGTGCCAGTAGTAGCATTGAAGTTGCCCAAGACAATGAGTGTGTCCCGAGGAGGACACTGGTCTAAGAGGACACTGATACACTGTAATACACTATCTAATTTAATGGCGGAGGTCATAATACACAGTCCTGATTGGGGGGGTGGACAGAGACTTACATGGTCACACTGTCTAAAAATGGTTGTCTAACACACACTGAAGGCTTACGTGAATGGCACACAACACATGGGTACTGGCTTAATGCGAGGCGCTGACTTAACGAGACACTGGCATTCTCCTGACAGCGCTGCAGATACACCAAGGGCGGCCGCCGCCGCTCTCCCAAGACCACCTTGCTCGTCCTCTCCCCGCTGTGCTCTCTCTCTCTCGCTGTGCTCTGTCTCTCTCGCCCCACCCTCCTCACCGGCAACGCCTCGTCTCAATGGCAACGGCCCCACATGGCCACGTTACCCACTCGTACACACACACAGACGGACATTACTCGCTGCTCATACACACAGACATACGGACACTGTTTACACCCACACCACACAGATACACACAGACAGACGGACATTCCTCAGCGGCGTAACATTATTCTCCTCCCTCCAGAACAGCGTCCCGCTGTTTCCTGTATCCTAAATCCTTTTATCCTAAAAGTCCATAAAAGAAGAAATAGGGAAACCATAGTTGAAACACACAAAATTAACACAATAAAAGATCCTCAAATGAAGGGCAACTCGACCCATCATTAAACACACTCCTAAACCAAACATTACCACCCAAAGCTATACATCTGCAATTAAGTCCCTCCATCGCCTCCACCAGCCGCCACACAGTGTTGGCAGGTCGCGCCAGGCCGCCCTCCTCTTCGCACGCGAGACACACAAGCAGGAACTCCAGCTGCACCCTCTATCAGGCGCCACAAACCACAGGGGACGCGTCCTCTACCCTGGGCTCTCCTCAGAGATAACCACGGCCCAAGAGTCACTCTCCATTGGCCCCGCAGTTCTCTCTGCTCCACTGCTCGTCTCCGCGGCAAAGGGCGCCACAAGCCACAGGGGACGTCCTCTACCCTGGGCTCGCCTCAGAGGTAACCACGGCCCAAGAGTCACTCTCCATTGGCCCCGCAGTTCTCCCCTCTGCTCCACTGCTCGTCTCCGCGGCAAAGGGCGCCACGACTTCCCGACCGACCATGCCCTCCACTGCAAAGCGCCGGTGACGGAGACAGGACTCAACAGCAACATGCTGTGGCTGGCTCTGCCTGGTAGAGGGCACGATGCATCCCTCCACCGTCGTCCACCTGCAACAGCTACGGCGGGGTCCACACACTGCGCTCGCCATCCTCCTGAAGGCGCAGCAGAGGCAGGTATGGGGACGTCCTCTTCATCCTGGCTCTCCAGGGCCTCCACTGCTTGTTGCGCGGCTCCCCCCGCTTTCCACGCCGGCGGTTCTTCTTCCGGTGACTCCATGCCGAGGCGAAGTGAGCGGGCCTCTTGCCCTTCCTCCGTGGGCGCTTGATCCGCACCCGCCGGGGCGGCAGGCCCCCCTTCCTCCGTGGGCGCTTGATCCGCACCCGCCGGGGCGGCAAGCCGCCCTTCCTCCGTGGGCGCTTGATCCGCACCCGTCGGGTTGGCAAGAGCGGGGGTGTGCATAGAGATGCCGCCGCTCCCTGTGTCCTCCCCGCCGTTGCCATGGGAACCACATGTGAGCCCGCGTGTGTGCCAGACTCCGTCATACCAGCTGAAACCTTCATCCTGCGACTCAGCCTACAGGGCACTTTTGTCTCGGGTTTCTGGGCCAGACGCACTCTCTCCACGGCCACTACCTCTGCAGGGGTGTCACCTGGGAACAAGGGCAGCTCTTCCTCGCCTACCCTTAACAGCTTCTTCCCCAGATCGACACACGCCCTTGCCTGCGTCAGGTAGTCCAGGCCGAGGAGACAAGAGTCCTCCACCGCGGCGACGTAAACAGGCAGCGTCACTTCACTGCTCCCTACGCTAATTTCCACGCTCACTGGCCCTTTCAGAGATGTACAGTGCCCCGTCACGCCACATAATCGCTGGGTGGCTTCAGGCAGATAACGTCCTTCCACAGCAGCGCATGCCTCGTCAGTATCCTGCCTCGCGTCAGCCGATACCTCGGTTAAGCCTCTGCTCAGTGTGTCTCACAAAATTAAAATTCTGTTTCATTTCACTTAAATTTTCATTTGTTCTAACCATTTCTTTCCTCAGTCTCTCATTTTCACTTCTATTATGGCTCATCATTTCTTTCATCATGGCCATGATCCTGTTCGTGTCCACGCTCTCCCTATCCACCATTAGAAGCGCGCCACTTTCTTCCTCAGTGACGTCACAAGGCGTCACCTCGCTTTCCCCTTCCTCCTAGCCCGCCATCTTGACCGCGTGTTACACAGCTACCGGCCACCAATTTTTCTACAATCAATCCCAAACTCCTGACAACCAATGTTACGCATTGCACTCACCTTTCTTATCACCTCAAAGGGCGCCCCACGTAAACACTTAACTCCTGACGAAGGTTCGGTAGAAGAGCCTGAAGCGAGTAACTTTCTTCACCGCTAATGGCACCTTTCAGATTCACCCGGAGGAAGAGGACACTGACACACTGTAATACATTATCTAATTTAATAGCGGAGGTCACAATACACAGTCCTGATGGGGGGGGGGGGTGGACAGAGGCTCACATGGTGACACTGTCTAAAAATGGTTGTCTAACACACACTGGAGGCTTACGTGAATGGCACACAACACACGGGTACTGGCTTAATGCGAGGCGCTGACTTAACGAGACACTGGCATTCTCCTGACGGCGCTGCAGATACACCAAGGGCGGCCGCCGCCGCTCTCCCAAGACCACCTTGCTCGTCCTCTCCCCGCTGTGCTCTCTCTCTCGCTGTGCTCTGTCTCTCTCGCCCCACCCTCCTCACCGGCAACTCCTTGTCTCCATGGCAACGGCCCCACACGGCCACGCTACCCACTCGTACACACACACAGACGGACATTGCTCGCTGCTCATACACACAGACATACGGACACTGTTTACACCCACACCACACAGATACACACAGACAGACGGACATTCCTCCGCGGCGTAACAGTAGCGATGGCAATAATTTAAAGAGGAGTAATTAAAGCATCAATAATAATGAAAACAATAAAATTAATACTTACGTAGGTGAGGAGAGGTAAGGCAGGGTAGAAGTGGGAAAAGGATAACACCTGGGGAACACCTGGAACAGTGGGGACACCTGGGGAACCTGACCTGACCTCACTCCCCTCTACCTGCAATGTCCTGACGGTAGTACTTATAGAAACAGGACGCCTGGCTGGTACACGATTGTGTGTGTGTGTGTGTGTTTTTGTGAACGTTGATTAATTAAAAGAAAAAGTGAGTGCATTATAACCTAAAACGCAGAGGCAGCTGCAGCATCCTCCTCACTCACAGACATCCTGAGAACAACAGTTACTGAAGTCTGGACAGGAAACATTTAGGAAACATCGAACAAACGTTCAGTTTAGTAGCAGATGATATAAAAAAAAAAAAAGAATTATCAATACTACGGCAGTGAGAAGCGGAGCAAGGTTAGCGGGGCGGGCACCCCCTACACGTGTAAATAAAAATTTCTTTCCGATAAAAACGAGTGCCAGATTCACTCCATACACATCAAAACTATTCAGGAAAACTAAGTTTTGGCCTCGAAATCGTTAAAAGCCCACTACCGAAATTATACCGAAAATGTATTCCCTCAAATGGTCCTCCGCTCCAAAAAGTATTCGCTAGAATTATCCAGACACCCCAGCAGGACACATTCTGGGTTTAGAGGCGAGACAGGCTGCCTGTAGGAGTTCGGGTCGATTCGGCCGTATTTTTTTCGGCCGTGAACCATTTCGGCCGTGAGACGTTTAGGCCGTGAGACGTTTAGACTGTGAAACATTTAGGCCGTAAGACGTTTAGGCTGTGAGATGTTTAGGCCCCAGGGACCTTTAGGCCGTGAATCGTTTAGGCCGAAGGGACCGGTGCAGGGATGTGAACTATTGTAGCCCACATTCACTGGTCTAGATAAGTCAAGGAGTTGGGTCCAGGTCGTTTCGGCCGTATACAATTTAGGCCGTATGTTGTTTAGGCCGTGAGACGATTGGGCCGTTTGTCAGTTTGGGCGTCACGGCCTGAATTACATACGGCCGAAACGACCTGGACCCGTCTGTAGCCGCCGGCCAATTCAGAGACAAGATAGAGCAGCCTGCCCAATGTTATCATGTCCGGGTGGGCGTAGGAAGCAAAAAAACATTTACACGGTGGGTGAAATAGACTATAGTAAACTCTGGAACTGTTCCTGCATATATTTTTCTACCTTTCTGCAACTTTTTTGTTTTCAATAGATGGTTGTCAGTACACCTCCCGAACTAAATGAACCCACCCCCCTTTTTAGAAGTTTTTTTTTTCTCTATAGGGATTGGCAGCTATACCTTTTTGTTGCTTCTTTTCGTTTTTTGCCTTTAGTTAGTCCAAAGACTATTGTATACTGGACTTGTTACTCGTGCCCCGCGCCAACCCGCCCATGACCAGTGGAGGCCGATCGGCAAGGGAAAAATGTGTTTCGAACATCACTCCCATTTCCCTTCCAATGGTTTATCAGTATAAATGATATACTGTTATCTTCGTAAATGTTTGTTCTATAATATTATCAAATAAAAAACAGTAAAATACACTAAAGAAATGCCATTATGAGAGAGTGAAGAAATACGCATGAACTATACCGTATATTCATTTAAGCTCTTCGCCATATATTACCTATTTTGCGAGAAAACTTTCTACATGAAACTGATCAATAGAAGCGGATTTTCATATTTTCATTAGCTTTCCATTGATATCTTTCGTTTTATGATAAATTAATTACCACCATGCATAAATTAGCGTTGACTAAATAAATAACCTCATTAATCGGATCGGCAAGTAAAAAAGTGTACGATAAATGCAGTACACCAGGGGTTCTCAAACTGGGGGTCGCAACCCCTTGACGGGTCGCGAATGTCCTCTGGGGGGTCGCGAGATTTCTAGAATCTGCAATTTTTTTTTTATTTATTTATTCATTTATTTATTATTATTTTTTTTTTTTACATCACAAGGAACTGGCCAAGGGCACAACAAAAATGGGTAACACAAAGCCCGCCTAGTTGCCAGTCCCTATAAAGAAGACAGTAAGAGAATAAAATAAAAAAGAGGGCCAAGTTAGTTCGGGAGGTGTCTTGTTACTCTTCTTTTGAAAAGATTTAAGTCATAGGAAAGTGGAAAAATAGAAACAGGAAGAGAGTTCCAGAGTTTACCAGTGAAAGGGATGAAAGAGTAAAGATACTGATTAACTCTTGCATTAGGAAGATGGACAGAATAGGGATGAGAATGAGTAGAAAGTCTTGTGCAGCGAGGCCGCGGGTGAGGGGGAGGCATGCAGTTAGCAAGTTCAGAAGAGTAGTGAGCATGAAAATAACGGTAGAAGAGAGCAAGAGAAGCAACATTGCGGCGGTGATTTAAAAATTGAAGACAGTCAGTCAGAGGAGAGGAGTTGATGAGACGAAAAGCTTTTGACTCAACCCTGTTTAGGAGAGCTGTATGAGTGGATCCTCCCCAAACATGTGAGACACACTCCATACATGGGCGGATAAGGCCCTGTAGAGAGCAAGCAATTGGGAGGGAGAAAAAAAAGGACGCAGACACCACAGGACACCTAACTTCTTAGAAGCTGTTTTAGCAAGAGATGAGATGTGAGATTTCGAGTTCAGATTTTTAGTAAAGGATAGTCCTAGAATGTTCATTGTAGAAAAAGGAGTCAGTTGAGTGTCATTGAAGAAGAGGGGATAGTTATCTGGTAGGTTTTGTCGAGTAGATAGGTGAAGAAATTGGGTTTTTGAGGCATTGAACAAAACAAGGTTTGCTTTGCCCCAATCAGAAATTATAGAAAGATCAGAAGTTAGGCGCTCGGTGGCATCTCTCCGTGAAACACTTAGTTCCTGTTGAGTTGGACGTCTAATAAACGACGTTGAAAGATGCAGGGTAGAATCATCAGCGTAGGAGTGGATAGGGCTTTGAGTTAGACTTAGAAGATCATTAATGAATAATAGAAAGAGAGTGGGTGATAGGACAGAACCCTGGGGAACACCACTATTAATAGATTTAGGAGAAGAACAATGTCCGTCTACAGTAGCTGCAATAGAACGGTTTGAAAGGAAAGTTAAGATGAAGGTACAGAGAGAAGGATAGAAACCGAATGATAGTAGTTTGGAAATTAATGATTTGTGCCAGACTCTATCAAAATCTTTTGATATGTCAAGGGCAACAGCAAAAGTTTCACCGAAACCCCTAAAGCAGGATGACCAAGATTCAGTTAGGAAAGCTAGAAGGTCGCCAGTAGATCACCCTTTACGGAAACCGTACTGACGATCAGATAGAAGATTGTGAGCAGATAGATGCTTAAGAATCTTCTTATTAAGTATAGACTCAAAAACTTTAGAAAGGCAGGAAGTCAAAGCTATAGGATTAGAGCGGTCACCCTTCTTAGGAACAGGTTGGATGTGAGCAAACTTCCAGCAAGAAGGAAAGGTGGAAGTAGATAGACAAAGACGGAAAAGTTTGACCAGGCAAGGTGCAAGCACAGAAGCACAGTTTTTGAGAACAATAAGAGGGACTCCGTCATTGTGCATTAGCGTAGTAGTAGTAGTAGTAGTAGTAGTAGTAGTAGTAGTAGTAGTAGTAGTAGTAGTAATAGTAGTAGTAGTAGTGCAATAGCGTAGTAGCAAACTGCATTAGAGAACACAATATTTATAATTTATGATTATTCTTTTAGATCTATTTTCAGTATAAAACAAAACAATGATTGTACCTTCCTAGGTTATAATACATTACTCACAAAAAAGAACAGGTAGCTACATAATCTGACTGAGAAAAGAGTCGCCACCACGCTCACACGTCCAGTAGCCATATAGGCTACATACGTACTAGTATCATCACTGCCCGACCCTTGTTCTTGCATTACAAATTCACATCACAAATCTAAACATTATTTTAGGTTAGACTTACTTTTATGCTGAGTGTAAAGCAAGAATATAGGATATAGCTTGCACTGATTTTGCACGGTATCAGAATGTTATGATATGGAGCAATACAACCTACCTATGTGTGTGTGTGTGTGTGTGTGTGTGTGTGTGTGTGTGTGTGTGTGTGTGTGTGTGTGTGTGTGTGTGTGTGTGTGTGTGTGTGTGTGTGTGTGTGTGTGTGTGTGTGTGTGTGTGTGTGTGTGTGTGTGTGTGTGTGTGTGTGTGTGTGTGTGTGTGTGTGTGTGTGTGTGTGTGTGTGGGTGTGGGTGTGTGTGCGTGTGTGTGTGTGTGTGTGTGTGTGTGTGTGTGTGTGTGTGTGTTGTGTGTGTGTGTGTGTGTGTGGTGTGTTGTGTGTGTGTGTGTGTGTGGTGTGTGTGTGTGTGTGTGTGTGTGTGTGTGTGTGTTGTGTGTGTGTGTGTGTGTGTGTGTGTGTGTGTGTGTGTGTGTGTGTGTGTGTGTGTGTGTGTTTTGGTGTTGTGTTGTGTGTGTTTGTGTGTGTGTTGTTGTGTGGTGTTGTGTGTGTGTGTGTGTGTGTGTGTGTGTGTGTGTGTGTGTGTGTGTGTGTGTGTGTGTGTGTGTGTGTGTGTGTGTGTGTGTGTGTGTGTGTGTGTGTGTGTGTAGGAGAGAGAGAGAGAGAGAGAGAGAGAGAGAGAGAGAGAGAGAGAGAGAGAGAGAGAGAGAGAGAGAGAGAGAGAGAGAGAGAGAGAGAGAGAGAGAGAGAGAGAGAGAAGAGGAGAGAGAGAGAGAGAGAGAGAGAGAATTTTCTTTTTAACTGTGTCAGGTTGTCAGAAATGCTTTGGTAAAAGGGGGGGGTCGCAAGCCTTTCAAAATTATTTGGAGGGGTCGGAGGCCAGAAAGTTCGAGAATTTATGCAGTAGACTATGGTTTATCAGTGTTAATGATACACTGTTATCTTCGTAAATATTTGTTCCATAATATTATCAAATAAAAAAATGGAAAATACACTAAAGAAATGCCATTATGAGACAAGAAATATGCTTGAACTTAATATTCACTTAAACTCTTCGCCATTTAATATTTTGCGAGATTTTTTTTACATGAAACATAACAATAGAAGCGGAATTTTATTAGCTTTCCATTGATATATTTCGTTTTCTGATAAATGAATTACCACTATGTATAAATTACCATTAACTAAAAAAATAACATCATCATGCGGCTAATTGTCCCGATTGATGAGGTTATTTATTTAGTTAACCCGCTGAGTACCAGCTAAATATAATAAAAAGTACACCCACAGCCCAGCAGATTTTGGTTTTTTTTTAAATTTTTTATCAAAAAGGTGAAAAATGAAGAAAACTAAAATTATCACTCCTCTCGAAAAAATGGGGTTCTCCATATCATGTCTGTTGGACACCCTCAGACATCCGCTAATTTAAGGTTCCTGCGCGCCTAGCCCTCAGCTGAGCGCGCAGCATGGCAGATGTACGGTGCGTCCAGTTTTCGGGTGGCGGTTATTTTCACACCACCCGAGCATCATATGTGCCTTCATAGTTCATATATACCACGTATATATCACATAATGTCATAATGAGTCAATTTCAAGTGTGATAAGTTGACATAGTAAAGTTTTCTAAATGAAGACGAGTGGCACCAGCGCCCTCGCGTCCCAGTAACCATGGCGACGGGCGGCCATGATGGATTTGTACCCTTTCTATCTGTATCCGTGTGTACGATGTCCTTTGTTCCTCAGTAATGACTCATGCGCATCCCCCATCCCAACAAGCCTATACTTGAGGGTTGCCACGTATATAAGGCATATTCCATACCAATCTCAAGTCAATAGCTATCATAGAACAGGAGTAAATAAGGTCTAAAGTCGCGGCGAAAAAAGTGGATAAGCTCGCGCCTCTAATCCGTCCCCCACTACCCGCACGGCGTGCCCACCCAGTTGCCGGATACCGCCACTGTTGCCCCACATATCAAGCAGTGCCCCGTATCATTTTCAGGCCATTCCTTACCATAGAAGCCGCGTACCAGCTTTTTAAATGGCGGACGCACAGGGTGCGTCGCTGGGACTGGGCGTTGCATAGATACTGGACGCATCACGTGCATCTCTGGTATCCAGGGGGTTAACGCTAATTTATGCATGGTGGTAATTCATTTATCAGAAAACGAAATATATCAATGGAAAGCTAATAAAATGCCGCTCGCTTCTATTGATATGTTGCATGTAAAAAGCTTTTATGCAAAATATTAAATGGCTAAGAGTTTAAGTGAATATTAAGTTCATGCATATTTCTTCACTCTCTCATAATGGCATTTCTTTAGTGTATTTTACTGTTTTTTATATAATAATATTATAGAACAAACATTTACGAAGATAACAGTATATCATTTATACTGATAAACCATAGGAAGGGAAATGGGAGTGATGTTCGAAAATGTCAGGAATCGCGGCATTGGCCTCCACTGGAAATAGCCCATACTGAGTAGCAAGTCCAGTATACAGTTGTCTTTGGTTAGTCCCTTATGATGAAAAAAAGAAAAAAACAATTGTACCATGCCCACTCGCCAATGTATGAGTATTCAATATGTAAAATGAATACAGTGCGACACTCTTCGGATGTGTGGAGAATCCTTCAAGATACCAAAACGTGCCAGTTACCATTAGACCACATACTCTCTGTGTTCTGTACTATTTTTTGTGTATCTGACGCTTTGTTGCAGTGACTATTGCAAAGAAATTAGTATATTGCAATAACAAAGCCGCCACCATCCAAAGAGATGCAAAATAGAATAGCAAATGGGAGGAAATGCATGGCAATAAGAGCAAGGAAAACTAAACCAAGTAACGCTGTGGACAGCAAGCAGCCTCACAGGTCGTCCATCCTATGCTGACCCATGCATTATTATACAAGGTTTGAAATGTGTTTATTAGTTCTACTATTTGTTCTGCTAACGTCATATAACAAGTAGAAAGCAATTGCACAGTAGTTGGTAGCAATGAAAGCCAAGTTTTAGGTGCTGGTCAAAATTGTTTTGACGTAAACACAAAATCACCATTCTATTCCTGAAAAGTTGCACCTTTTCTTGTTATAATTATAACTGCTCCAGGCCTAATGCAAGGATATTTATGATTTATGTCACAAAATATAGAGAAAAGAATGCACTTTAATTCATGTGATACAAATTATTATTAGACATTTGCAATTTTCTACGAAATAACATAGTATTTGCCAAAACACAACTTTTTTGCATGGCTTAGTTTCAATAGCAATCACGGGCCTCAGAATTTAGCTGGAAATTGTTCTACTCTACCAAACCTTTACCAGAAGGTTTGTTTTGCTGTGATAAACGCACACGCCTATAGGACCAATAATATTGAAGCAGTTCCTAGATAAATAGTGTAAAAAAGAGATCTAAAAATGTGTTGTTACCAATAATTCCTCAAATATGATAAAAACTTAATCAGAGCATGATAAATGATGTCTGTTTAAACAGCTAAGGCCGCCGAAGATCAGCCTACAATAAAAAAATATATACATACTGGAAAACTGAAACCAGGCGTCTTAAAACTGGATTGCCCCCTTAAGGGTAAGGACACAGGATGAGGAGAGAGAGGGAGATGCTTCAATTTTATCATTCTCTTGGACACAAGACAGTGGCCTGTAACCAGAGACAGTGTCAGGTACAAGGTGAGAGGGTGTAGAAATACCATCTTTGGATCCTCATAAAAGTATCACCTCCAGAGACATAATTGATGACATTTCCACATAACCAACGTGTCACTGACTCTTGTTTACATCTACATCACTATCATTCTAACATGGATTGACACACACTGAATAACATTAGAGATATAATGCTTAACCCGGGAACTGCGGGAGCAAAGATTTGTTTTGTGCCACCAGTGCGGGGATGTGAGGAAAACAGTGACCATTACAGAATTGGATGAAAATTACATCAACGTCAAGGTAGTAAAAATCCGCATCCGGAAATATATCTATTTTTAACCCAAACGTATGGGGTTGTGGTGTGGTTGTGGTCGGGAGTTGAAATATCTGGGGCGAATGGCACCAAACCGCTGGCGAGAGACTGCTGAGGTGAGATCAAGGGTGCCACTCCTTGGGATTTTTCCCAAGATTTTGAGAGGATTATCCAAGTATTTCTGGAGTAGTTTATCTGAAGGTAAGCAAAGGTACCGTTGTACCGTACCTTGAGATAAATTACTGTAGAAATACTTGAATAATCCCTCCAAAAGTCCGAAGATAGACAAAAAATATCCCAACGCCAGGACCTAAATCCCAAGATCTTGGGAGAAAACCCAAGGAGTGGTATATCTCTGCGTACAGCGTAGTTAGGCAGATGGTGGTGTGTGTTATCGAGGGCTGACATCAAGGCGTATATGTGACATAGTTTGTAGACTTCTACAAATGTTGGCGCGGTATGCAATTGAAAATTGCGCTTACGGAAGGCTTGCCGCAGTCGCTCAGCAGAGCCTTCCGGAAGGCTTGCCGCAGCCAACGGGTTAATTAGATTATTTACAGGCTATATTGACACAAAATTAATGCAAAATAAATAGGGAGTTATCGCTGTACCAAATCGCTGTACACCAAAAACTCTTATCATCCACTAAAATTTGCTCATACTGTGAAGATGGGTGCAAGTTCGTGAAACTCGTATTATCATTGAATTCCTGTATACATAATGCTAATATAATGTGATCATACTGTACTCATAATGTTCGGGCAACTAAAAGACTATGGGATGATATATTTTCGGAAAATTTAAGTATCAATAAATAACTCTAACATGCATGAATTGATGACAAGAAATGAAGAGGAGTCAAGAAGCATTACTTTAGGGCAAACAGTTGATGGAACTATAGTTTTAGAATGTATAAAAACAGGATGGGCTAGGCTGGAAGGTAAGTGACCCCTCTTGGCTCTTGGCCTACCATCTTCATTGACGGGTTACTAATTTTTTCTTCATCAAAGCAACTTTTAAGAATTGTTTGTATGTGAGATATAGGCAAAAAACTCGTTGCTAAAAGGCTCCGATACATATAAAAAAAAAATCATTGCTTTATTACTCTGCATCCCATGATTTTTCATCCTACGGAATGTTGCAGTACCAATGGTATACATGGGATGCGAGACTTTACTGTATTTACAAAAGTACCCTGCAACATAATATCTCCTCTCTACAGTATGCTGATGACTACAGTTCCCGAGTTTCACGCTATGCGAGTTTTGCGATCCTCGAGTTTCGCGCTGAGTCCTAAATTCTTACCATCCCGACTTTCGCGCATTATCTACCCGAGTTTCGCGCTGCTTCGTACACTTTTTTTTTTTTTTTTTCTTATTTTTTTCCCCTATAGCACCGTTCGGCAGTGACCTCCAGGGGTGGGATGGTAGGCCCTGTATTCGAGGGCTGAAATGGTTGGCCCTCGCCCGTGGTGGCGCAGTTAGGAGTTTTATAATAAGAGTTAATGGGCTGCATTAGTAGAAGCGAAATTGGATTAGCTTTCCATTGATATATTTCGTTTTCTGATAAATGAATTAGCACCATGCATAAATTAGCGTTAAATAAATAAATATCATCTTCAATCTGAGTATAAGCAAGCGCGCCACCCTCAGTACTCACTGATTGTGTAAGCGACTGGGCGAGGCTCTCTCCGACGGCCTCCGCTACGACTCCTCTCCGATGTAGGTGGGTTGGACTCAGAACCAGGATAATGATACCCTGCAACCACATCCTTGCTGGACACACCGAGTATGCTTTTCTCAAACACAGAGTTCTCAACCCAATCCACCCGGGGTGTATCTAACGGGCAGCCTCGGCATCCAAGTTAGACTTCCCGGGAAGGTGAGTAGTACAGGAGCATTAGCTAAAAGGTGGAAATAAATAGTAGAAAGCTGGTTTTTTCAGGAGAGCTCCAAAATATTGTATATATCGCCCTTATGCAAAGTTCTGCAAATTGAACCTCGTGGCATTTTCATAATTCAAAATGGCCGCCATCACAATTAACGATAAAATGAAAAGTACTATGCTCATCCATCCGAGTTCGTAGTAATAAGATTTTTGTGTGTACATCTACGTTTTATAGTGTGCTGAATACAATGGAGCCATAAAAAATATTTTGAGTTGACATAATTAGCATAAATTCAATAAGGTGAATTCTTTTATATTTTTTTTATTTTTTTTATTTTAATAATACCACAACTATGTACGTTACATTTATAATAGCCAAACTATGTTATATTGTACAAAACACCAATTAGAAACCACAAATAACCCAACCATATGTTGAAGGAATGTCTAATCAGTGGTATCCCCTTCGCCTTGCACATCAAGAACATGCGAATTTTTACAATTGTACCCACTGCAACCAGTGCACATTATGGTACACTCCATCCGTGCCTTGTAGCAACGACATGACTTTCCACACCTTACCTTGCAGCCGCAAGATACCATTTTCAGTACCTTCTCGGGAGCAACAGGCCTATCGGTATAGATTGGAACAAGTATCCCCTCTCTGTACTCCCACCCCCACTCATTTGGTGGTAGCTCATTTCCCTGCCATTACTGAACAGCATGGTATGTTCTATAGCTATGGAACTTGGCAGCTGCTGAAGTTGGAGGGATTGATTCCAACTTGAAACCAGATGAGGATAAGGGCGCTCTACGTGTAGATCGGAAGTACATAACATAGCGATGCTTGTCCAGTGAATTTGACCGGACAGCTCCATACAGCTTTAGTAGAAACAACTCTCCTATGCGTGCTATCTCATCCTGACTGCTGTCAGACTGAGAGAAAACACCCAAACAGTCCCAATTGTCATCACTATCGAACAGCTGAAGGGCCCTTTTTTTCCCTTGATTGTATATGGAAGACACAGTATCACATCCAGTGATTGCATGTACAAACATCAGGTGTTGTTTGATGCTAGAACAAGCTTCCTGGATTTCACGTATACAGTACACATGCAAAGGGTTCCGTCCATAGAGCATATGAAGATTCATGTTTGGGGTGGCTTGTGCGACCATCATCACCAGCAAGTCAGTATCAGTTCCCACGACAACGACAGACGAATTTTGAGTTGGGGCACCATCTACGGCAGTTGATGTAATCATGGCACTTGATGCAATCAGCCAGTCAGCATCTGCAACACTCTGTTTGACAATTATACCCACAGCCTCATATTGGCACAACTTCTGGAATGCCGCGTGTTTTGTGGCATTGACAGGTCGGCCCCGTTGATATCCATCACGGGTATTCTCGCTTGGAAATTGTTTGCCAGCATAGAAGAGAACCTGACAGTCATGGTGGTACTTGACTTCAGCAGCAATAAAATTTAACTCATTGGATACGCGAAGTCTAACAGCATCTCCCTACTCATTATGGCAATCGCCAGCTTTCTCAATTACGCTTTGAAGGGTGTCTTTTGTCATAGCATCATGTGCCCGTACCCGACGGTTGCGGGGTATCTTTGTTTCTACATTGTAGTCTATTACAGTCTTTGCACAATAGAGACAATCTTCTTTTATATTGAAAACTCGAGTTCTTGAACGTAATTTTGAAGATGATGTGCCCCAATTAGAGTCCAATGGCTCTTCTTCTCTTTTCCTTTTGTAAGAAGTAATACTGCATGGTCGAATGTATTCGCGACGACATTTACCATGGACTGGGATTGGCAATTGTGACCTCTTCCTCTCAAATACAGACTGCAAACCATCTTCTCTTTCAATGCTGGCTCGTAGGAGTCCCTCATGGACCTCTGCACGATCTGATGTGATCTGCTTACCGCATGTGGGAATACTGCAAAACTCGGCCATCATGACAGTACCTGAAAAAACGAGAAAATTATTATTATAATTATTATTATTATTATAATATACTATTAATTATAATTTATGCTAATTATCACTCACTATTATTATAATATACTAGTAATTACACTTTATGCTAATTATTTTAACTCAAAATGAACATGGCATGGGTCCACTGTAATAAGTTGCCAGTTATGCCGATTTTGGTATTTTAACCATTTATCGCAAATTGTTATAGCAGCCATCTTCAATTCTGAAAATGCCACGAGGTTGAATTTGCAGAACTTTACACAGTGGACATGCTTATGGTTTTCTGGAGCTCCCCTGAAAACATCAGCTTTCTACTATTTTTTTCTAGGTTTTCGTTAAATTTTTACTAATGCTCCTGTACTAGAGGTAATAATATCACATTCTACTATTTATTTTTTATTTTTTGTTTCTCGAAATCACCTATGGGCCGCCATCAGGCAAAGGGCCCATGTCACCCGGAAAATGGGTGACGAATCTACGCACACACACATACGCTACCGCACACCACAGTCACCGTTCCTCTCACGCACACAGTAGTAGCTACAGCTCATTATTATTACTACGTTTGCAGTATTTAAGCTGTGTATTAAACTGCAGTGCGAGTTGACTAGTCTATAAGAATTGTAGACATGGGTAGAGTGATTAAATATACTTTTCAACCTCACAAGGTAGTGGTATATATCACTGGCGTAAATAGCCTGGACATAGACCACTGTATACCTGGACTGCGCACGGAATATCGGCCTGTTGCACATGGGCCTGAACTTGCCCTGAAGTCGGAGGGCCGCTCGGATTCATATATACGTATATATACTAGGGTGATGCAAAAATTTCGACTATCTCCGAATTTTCGGGGCACCCCCTAATTTGATTTATTATACTATAAAAACAATCTGTGCAAAATGTTGTGTCAATCTAGAAATATTTAGAGGTTGCTACCACGATTCAAAGTTTTAGGATTTCTACTTTTTCTGTGTGATTTCAGTAAATCTCCTACTTATTATAAAACGCTTGACTGCTGAACTTGGTATAATGTTTGCACTTGAGCGGAAGGAGTTCCTCTCTATGTGATTGTTAATGCACCCCCCTTCCACCTCCCGCTACCTCCCCCCGGGCCCCCACCCCCATGCCCGGTGCTGAGCTCTAGGGAACCCCAGTGCAGCCAGTACCCTCACAGCAGTCACACTCGGAGGTTATTATTTGGTGTCCGTGTCAGTGTATCAATAATGGATCCACCTACTCGAAGTGCAACAGCTATTTGGCTAATTGGTCAGCCATCAGAAACCCTAAAAACGTCTGTCCTTCTATCCAAAAGAGAAACAATGGCATTATTAATGAACTATAAAATAAATGGGAAACAAACCGTCCGAGAAGCTTTAGCATCTACCGCTATGGACGTCATGCAAGTCTGGGAAACGGCACGCATTCCAACATCAATTTAAAAAAATGTTATAAAGAAATTGAATGTAATATACGATGAATGGTTAAAATTAAAGAAAAACTAAGAACACAAGAAGAAACAATCACATAATTTATTGATTAAACAGGTTGAATGGAACAAAGATTTAGATAATTTATTTGATATTGCTCATGCTAATGCACTGAAATTCATAGATATTAATGAAGATAAAGAATTTCTACTTCTGCAAAGGCAAAATGGACGAAAAGGAAAAATGGTTGGTGTAGATAAAACACTTTAAAACAGTGAGGCAATGGTTTGTGAGAAGGAAAACAAACAGGAAATGAAAAGAAACCGACAAACAGCTAATTTTGACAACACAGTGATGCTTAGTGATTCATCATCTAATTCTGGAGAAGGGTCTACAACAGAAGGCGAATCGGTTGTTTATCCCAGTAAACCATCAACATCAGGACAGGCCAGCACAAGAAAAAGAATGAAAATGTTCGACAATACCCTTTTTGCATCACTTGATGCTGCTAAGGTCAGTGATAGAAGTGCTTCTTTAATTATGATTCCTACCGTTAGTAATTTCGGCCACCATCCGCAAGACTTTAATATAAGTTATTCGAGTATAAGATGAGCCAGGCAGAAGCTCCGGAAGAAATGTGCAGAAAATGTGAAAGCTGAATTCAAATGTGACGTTCCTTTAACCTATTCATTGGGATGGAAAACTTCTGCAAGATATTACTGGCCAAGAAGTTGTCGACAGGTTACCCATCCTAGTTTCGGGAAATGGAGTAGATCAGCTTCTTGGTGTTCCTAAACTCGTTAGTGGTATGGGGGAGAATACTGCAACTGCTGTGCACGAAAATATTTTAGAGTGGGATCTGTCTTGTCAGGTAAAATGTATGTGTTTTGACACAACTGCATCAAACACAGGCCGTCGCAATGGTGCTTGTGTATTACTGGAACAAAAAATGGACAATGACATGTTATGGTTGGCCTGCCGTCATCATATTTTAGAGATTGTTTTGGAGTCGGTAGTTTCTATCTCATTGCCAACGTCGTCCGGACCAGATATATCATTGTTTAAACGTTTCAAAGCAAATTGGCAGAAATTAGATAAAAAGATGTACCAAACAGCAGTAGATGATGAAGACATAGCTACTAACACTGCCAATATCAAAGTTGATATAATTAATTTTGCGAAAAAAACTACTAGATCAACACCAACCTCGTGATGATTACAGGGAATTACTTTAATTGACAAAACAAATTCTTGGAGGAACACCAAAATCAGGAATAAACTTTAAGAAACCAGGAGCTTACCACAGAGCACGGTGGATGGCTAAAGTTACTTATTCAATAAAGAGTTGGATGTTTAAACAACAGTTCAAGTTAACAAAATCAGAGGAAAAAGGCCTGAGAGACATTTGTTGTTTTGCAGTCGAGATCTATGTAAAATCCTGGTTTACAGCGCCTGCTCCGCGTCTTGCTCCGCGTCTCAACTTGCAGCTTCTTGGTCTCATGAAATACAAAAAAAAATATGCAAGAATTGCTTCTGCTGCACTGAAGAAAGTATCGAATCACTTGTGGTATCTTTCAGAGGAATTAGTGTCCTTGCTTTCTTTATGAAAATGTATCTATAGAGACAAGAATAAAATGAGAGAGTTTATAAAAACCCTAAACCCAAATCACATTAAAGGACTACTATTGATCACGAGTCATAGAACGCGAGGTGGGGTTTGTAACTTATACTAGAAGTTCTTGAATACGGGTTGCCTTCGGGTTTTCCGAAACACTGCGAAAATTGGGTCTAAAAGGGTAACACACAGGAATGCAATAATTATCATACAGTATAGAAAGTGGGAAGGATTGCAGACGAGAGTGAGTAATGGACGAAACAAACAAACTTCTATACACGTGAGGAGCAAAAGCAATGTCTTTGCAAGTATTCAAGAAGTACAGGGTCTGCGCTCCCTGATAAAACAAAAACGATAATGTCATTAATTAAGTAAAGCATAATGACTAATAACCGGGAACAATTAAAGAAAATAAAATTGTTGAGTTAGATTTTGAGCTTATTTAGACTAAATTGGCAGCTGATTCCAATCTGTAGTCAGTTTTTTTCTAGCACGTCAAGTTTTTCTCCACAGTACCTCCAGATAAGCAAAATTCCACTTGGAGCTGTAGTAAAAATTGCAGCGATTACGATTGACTAATCGAGACATGGGAAATTTTTTGCATTTACAATTGAGACAGTGCGGTGAGAGTATGGCAGCTCCAATAGGTCAGTATATAAAAATGCAAACAGAAAGCTGGATAGAGGAATTAGGGGGATTTGTTATGGCTTTTCTTTTAAACTTGTAACAACAACCATTGTAATTTCTATTTGTTTTATGCTGTTTTGTTTGTTTCAAAGCTTGTAACTTCAGTTTAGTGTTTTATTAATTGGAAATATATTTCTTTTGTTCAGATCATGTCTGCTCCTGCTACGTCTCATCGTAAATGTTTAAAAAACCCCTGACTCCTTCTGCTATATATGGGTAGTTTCACTTTCCCAAAGTCAGAGGGCAAGCATCAGCGTATTTGTCAAACAAGCATATTTCGCATATTTTAAAGTAAAACCCGGTGATCAAGACAAGCTATGGGCCCTCACAAAGTGTGCAAGCAGTGTGTCGAGAGATTACGGATATGGACCAAAGGAACACGTGAAAAGTGGCATTTGGTATCCCATGGTTTGGCGAGAGCAAAAAGATCTTTCCACAGACTGTTATTTTTGGGTTTAGTGAAAACATCAGGATTTAACAAAAAAAATAAAAGAAAAAATAGAATATCCTAATCTACCGTCAGCTTTAAAAACCAATGCCTCATTCAGCTGAAATTCCAGTGCCAGTTTTCGAACAACTCCTCCTCTAGAAGATCTGAGTGATGTTGAAGAACGCAGTGACAGCAATGATGCAGATTTGACATTCACGAGGTTTCAGTTCGTAGGGGATTTGATCAGCACGAGTTGAATGATTAGCACGTGATTTGGGCCACCCAAAAAAAGCTTCAGAAATACTAGCATCAAGACTGAACGAGAAAAACATACTTGAACAAGGAGTGAAGGTATCATACTTTCGAACCAGAGAAAGTACATTTCTCAGTACTTCGAAGTGCCAGCGGTTTTGTGTTTGCCATAACATTCCTGATTTACTGAAGGAATTGGGGTTTTCCCAATCTACAATCCAAATGAATGGCGATTGTTTATTGATAGCTCAAAGCGGAGCTTGAAGTGTGTCCTTCTACACAATGGAAATTTTGTTTGGCGCAGTCCCTATTGGGCATTCGGTCTGTCTTCGGAAGAATATGGAGATGTAAAAGAGAGCATTGAGTTATTGCAATATGACAAACACAATTGGACATCTGTGTGACCTTAAAATGGGTCCTTCCTTCTTGGTCAACAACGTGGATACACAAAAGTATCCCTGCTTTCTCTGTATGTGGGATAGCAGAGCTCGAGAGAAGCATTTGGGGTTTAGACGAATTGGCCCCCGAGATCTGATCTTAAACCTGGAGATCCTAACATTGTACATGAGGGCCCCTTGTTGACAGGAAGAAAAAAATATTCCCCCTCTGCACATAAAAATAGGTCTCATGAAACAATTGTAAAAAGCATGTTAACTGATGGCGACTGTTTGAAGTACATTTATCTTGGCATTTCCTGGACTGTCAATTGAAAAAATCAAGGCCGGTGGTTTGAGGTCCAAATTCGACAGCTCATCAAAGATGAACATTTCAACGGTAGGCTACTATGTCAGACCTTGAAAAGAATGCTTGGCTATCATTCAAAGACTTTGTCAAGAACTTTCTTGGAAATACAGTGCAAGTAATACACAGAAAATTTTCAGAAACTATTGGGGAGCTACAAAGCGCTTTGGGTTTCAACATGAGTATAAAGTAAAATTTTTGCATAGCCATCTTGCCAATTCCCCGGGAAAAACTGGTGCTGCTAGCGACGAGCAAGGTGAACGATTTCACCAAGATTTTAAGGTTATGGAAGAACGTTACCAGGGTAGATGGGATGTGCATAGATGGCTGACTATTGTTGGAGCATCAAACGCGATAGTCCTCAAGTTTAACACTCCAGACAAAGCTAAAAACGTAAATTTGTACCCTTAACCTGCACACAATTATAGCCTTATCCTTCTAAAAACATGATAATGTTAAATAACATTTTTATTCATGCCTATTTCTTTCATTTTTCATGTATGTTAACATATTTCAACTTTTATAAAATAAGCAACTGTTACTGTTATGTACAGTATTTTTCATATTTTTAAGAAAAACGAAAACCTACAGTTCAAAAACTTGACGTGATAGAGAAAAACTGAGATCAGTTTTGGATTCAGCACCCAAAAATTACTTAATAACAAGTGTCAGACCTAACTCAACAAAAATTTGTTCCCCAGTGTAATCGTTATGTTAGTGGTTATGATAGGCCTACAGGGTAACTTCCACTTTTAAAAAAAGGGAACGCGCTAAAAACTGTACCTCAAGAGGTGGTGTGGAAACCAGTTTGATTTATGCTTCAAAAATATTAGCCTGCATATTTTCATTTTTTCAAGTGCCGGTAGCATCCTCTAAAATGAATCAGATTGGCCTCAAATTTTGCACACTTTGTTTTTATAACATAATAAACCAGATTAGAGGGTGCCTCGACAAAGAATAAAAAATAAAATAATTACCCTTATTTTTGCATCACCCTAATATATACGCATCATATAGACTGGTTTATCAGTATATATGATATACTGTAATCTTCGTAAATGTTTGTTCTATAATATTATCAAATAAAGAACAGTAAAACACGGTAAAGAAATGCCATTACGAGACTGAAGAAATATGCATGAACTTAATATTCAATTCAACTCTTCGCCATTTAAAACTTTGCGAGTCAACTTTTATCATGAAGGGTATCAATAGAAGCGCAATTTTATTAGCTTTCCATTGCTATATTTCATTATCTGATAAATTAATTAGAACCATGCATAAATTAGCGT
The DNA here is from genome assembly GCA_016584305.1 of Chionoecetes opilio. Classification (NCBI taxonomy): domain Eukaryota; kingdom Metazoa; phylum Arthropoda; class Malacostraca; order Decapoda; family Majidae; genus Chionoecetes; species Chionoecetes opilio. Next base: position 37,076 of record JACEEZ010021836.1, on the reverse strand, counting down.
TAAATAAATAAATAAAATCATCAATTGGGTCATTTTCCCGATTGATGAGATTATTTATTTTGTTAACGCAAATTCATACATGGTGCTAATTCATTTATCAGAAAACGAAATATATAAGTAAATAAATAACATCATCAATCGGGAAAATTACCAGATTGGTGATTTTATTGATTTATTTAACGCTAATATATGCATGGTACCAATTAATTTATCAGAAAACTAAATATAGCAATGGAAAGCTAATAAAATTGCGCTTCTATTGACACCCTTCATGATAAAAGTTGACTCGCAAAGTTTTAAATGGCGAAGAGTTAAGTGAATATTAAATTCATGCATATTTCTTCATAGTCTCGTAATGGCATTTCTTTAATGTGTTTTACTGTTTTTTATTTGATAATATTATAGAACAAACATTTACGAAGATTTCAGTATATCATATATACTGATAAACCAGTCTATATGATAGTCCATAGACCACTATATCTCTTTGTCATGCGCCCCGCAGGCCCCTATGCAGCCCCGTAATTCAAAACATTGTCGCGTGTGCAGTCCAGCTATACAGTGGTCTATGGCCTGGAAGATCGCCACCAAGCAGAGTCGTGATGTCCTTCCATTTGTGCCGCGGTATGCTATATGGATCTATATTAACTATTTCTTTACATTTTTCAATGTAACGAAGAATAGATCCAGAGTCCAACATCTGGAGGACATAATCTGACAGATGAACACCATCAATCACTTTCCCAACCCTCAAAAAAGAGATCAGTAAGCGTGAGTGTACCGCCGCGTTTACAGGGGAGGTTTGTTCACATCACTGCACGGCCACTGTCGGCCAGCCATGTGCTCGGGGCACACGACGCTCACGGCTCACCTGCATCACCTCCGTCTGTCCCCTTACCCCTACTGCCCTTGGTGCATGAATGTTCCATGAGACTATTGAACACTTTCTGCTGCAGTGTCCACGCTTCCACTCTCACCGTGTAGTGCTACAGTCTCAACTCCTCGCCCTGAACGTCACCACCTTTGACCTGCCCACCCTGCTGGCGGCGGATGGCGTTCCCCCCTCCCGGCAACACGCCGTTATCCTCCTCACCTGTGCCTTCCTGAGGAAGACAGGTCAACTACCACGCCTGTGATAGCATCATAGGACAACACCAGGGCTCATAGTGTTCCCCAAGGGATCCTCGCAGCCCTAAAACAACAACATGTGCTCGGGGCGGACCACTCGGCCACCGCCTCTCCCAGCGGTGATCCAAAAGTGTCTTTCTGTTGGTCTGTTTCCATTTTCTTTGCGTATCGTATAACTTTTAGCTTGTATGCGATAGTATTAGTAAATCGTTTTGATGAATTCGCCATGAATGATCATTTCCAGGAATGAAAAGAGCCTAAGATACCTGTGACAGCCTAGTGGTAAATGATACGTCAACACTAGCAGACGATAGATGGCGCTGTTGGCGGCAATCGCGGCAATCTGCCGCCAAAAGTAATGTAAACATACCAGCGTGAGGACAGATTACGTAGTTGATTTGAATGTCTTATGGTATTTGAAATACTTGTAACACTGTAACAGGTAAGTACTGAGGTACTGAGTACTGAGGAAGTACTACAACATTCGTCTTGGAAGACCATTAGTATTTTTCAGGGTATTTTTTGGGGAAAAACGTGAGTCTTATAAGCCGTAAAATATGGTACTACGCCTAGCACAGGACTAAATAAGCCTTTTTACAGTGTTTTCAATACCCGAGTTTGGCGATCCTCGAGTTTAGCGCTATGCCCTCGGAAGAAAGCAAGCGCGAAACTCGGGAGGGTACTGTAGATGTCTCTTGATATGAAGGTATACTATGGCATTGATCAGCTTTGATGGATCACCTTTATGATCCATTTTATTGAAAGCTATGTAGCAATGTACATATATAAACTTTCATAAAATTAACAAAGTTCCTTATACACGTAATGGCTGTTGGCGCCAATCTGCCGAGGCGGAACGACTCCCGCCAGTACCTTAATAAACATCACAGCGTGAGGACAGATTAATTGATATGGAAGTCATATGGTATTCGAAATATTTGTAACAGGCAATAACTGAGGTTATATCATATAAGAGGCTAAATTGAATAGCTACCTAAGCTAACCTCCTACAACATTCGTCTTGGAAGACGCATGAGTATTTTTAAGGGTATTTGTTAGAGGAAAAAGTTAGTCTTATAAGCCGTAAAATACGGTATATATATATATATGTGGAGGCGATGGCAGAGTGGTTAGCACCTGCAAGTGGCGAGCTCGGTGTTTCGAGTTCGACTTCCGAGGGGTGCCAAAAATCTTTCTGCATTCGTCGAGTAGCTGAAGAATATCCACATGCTGCCCACAAACTCCATCTTTGACGGCGAGTACATCACAGGACACAGGGGAGGCAGCATGAGCCTCTAATCAGAGGCGCCACTATAAATCGTGCCTGCGCCACCACGGGCAAGAGCCAACCATCACAGCCATCAAATTCAAATGAACCTCCAGGGCCTACCATCTGAGCCCTGGAGGTAATATTGCCTTCAAGTGCCATAGGCTTAAATGTAAACAAAAATAAATAAATAAACAAATAAATAAATAAAGACTGGTGGTCTGGTGATGTTATGACAGCTCGTAGGTTGTGGTTATAGCGCATTTTCGCGACCATTCTAGCCCGGTCTAGACTGGCTCAGTCCAGGGCGGACACTGTTTTCGCGAGGCGGGTTAGACCGGGCTGGAACGGACTAGTCTAGTCCAGGCAAGCGAGCAGGACCGCCTTGGCCCAGTGTAGGGAGAACTGGCGCATGCGCACTAGCCATAGTGCGACTATACGTTGACACTACGTATAGTGGAAATAGTGGACACGTAATAGCCACAAACGGGCTAATCTCAAACTAGCCACTATATCCACTAGTGTCCACTATATCCACTAGTGGATATAGTGGACACGCATTAGCCACAAATACAATAAGACATTCAAATCAACTAATCTGTCCTCACGATGTAATATTTACGTTCTGCCTCTGGAGGCTAAGCAGATTTGCTTCTTCTTCTTCTTGTGACCTCTTCTGCTTAGGATCGCTTTTTATCGTCGTCTGTCAAGCTCGAGCTCGAGTTTGACACATATCTTCCTTCTACGCCACTCTGTAGCCGTTTCTCTCCCTACCACCAACGGGGTTGGCGCCGCCAACAGCGCCATCTATCGTCTGCTACCGTAGTGTTGATGTATCATTTCCTACCAGGCTGTCACACACGTATCACAAGCTCTTTTCAGTGCTGGGGCCAGATCCAGCAACAAAGCGTAAGTCAAGCGGCGTAAGTATGGCGTAAATGCCGTATAGGGTCGCCGGTTGCTCCGGCGAAACCCCTCCTTTCCGGAGGTAGGGGCCCGGGGGACGCGGAAATGGGCGCCCCCGACCCGGTTTTGCCGGGGGGCCCGACAATGCAGACCCCTCCTATGCCGACGCAGGGGAGGGGTCTGCCTATGACGAGTGCGGGACAAAGCCCTCGGGAATCCCGCACTCTAAATCAAGTGGTAGGTCCCCCAAGCCCAACTTTTTCTTATGGGGGGGCCGGGGCGGTGCAAAAGGCGGCGCCTGCCCCGTCGAATCACTCCGGGGTCAACCTGGGGAGGGTTCTTCGTGTGGGCTCGTGGAACGTTCTGAGCCTCTCAGACGATCATCGACTACCTTCTCCTATCAGGCGAGCTCAGTGGGCCTGAGGGTGGGATATAGAGGGACTCTCTGAGACGAGGAGACCTACAGTGGCGAGACTAGCAGTGGGGGTTAAAACCTACTACGGGTCCGGCATGACAATCAATGGTCACCGTGTACGGGGAGTAGCTATAGGCATCTCCAGCAAACTGCAGCCGTCAGTTGTTGAGGCTACTCGGTTGATGCGGGTGAGATGAAACACCTTTGGGTTTCATGTCTCTTGTTGCAGTGTACGCTCCTACCGAGATGCGTAAAACTGAAGAGAAGGAGAGGTTCTACGCCAAACTCGACTCTGTATTAGACCAGGCCCTCCTCGGGACACACTCTTGTCTTGGGCAACTTCAATGCTACTACTGGCACTGTGAGAGATGGCTACGAGTTATGTGTTGGTCCCCATGGCTCCGGTACCAGAAACACCAACAGTTCTCTGCTTCTGAACTTTGAAAGGGTCCAAAGGTTGAGAATTGCAGTTTTTTGGTATCAGAGACCAGAGCTGCACGCTGGACATGGTATAGTAATGCCGGAGGGGTAGCTAAGGAGATCGACCACATCCTCGTTAGTACTCGTTGGAGGATCCTTCAGAACTGCAGGGTTTACCGGAGTGCTGGTTCTTTGGAACAGATCACAGACTTGTTGTTGCTACACTTAAGCTTCATGAAAGTCCAGAAGAATCTCAAGAGGTAACCATACTGTGTTTCATTTTGAGAAACTGAAGGACTTGACATGTGCTCATGAGTATGCGGTGGCAGTCTCAAATCGGTTTGTGTGCTGGGTTGCTCTCGGGGACCCTGTAGAATTTGGGGATCCCTTCAAACGTGTAACTCTACAGGCTACCAAGGAGTGTATTGGGGAGCGCCCGAGGTCAAGGCGGGGTTTTTTGGTCTCGACGGAGACGCTGGAGAAAATCGAGGAGAGTCGCGCTGCCAGGCTGGTGGGAACCGGGACCAGCACAGGGCTCTGTCACGCCGGACTAAAACCCCTCCTGGGGAGAGACAAGGAGAGGATGTCATGAGTCTCGCTGAGGATGTCGAGGGTCATTTGAACGCAATGACCTCCGACCCACCTACCGAGCCCTGAAGAAGCTCCGTTCCAAGCCCTCCATCTCGGGCGAGTGGCTATTCGAACAGCAGATGGGCGCCTCGTGTCGGACATGGATGGGCAGATGCTCGTTGGGCTGAGTTTTTTGGGCAGTTGTTCACGGGGGGAACCCTCCAACTGACAGCTTCACACCATGGGTTACAGGCAGTGGATGCCGATCCTCCCATTGACGAAACCGCACCCTCTCTGACGAAGTCAGAGAGGCTGTAGCAAAGTTGAGGGTGAAAGGCAGTGGTGTTTTTAATATCAGTGCGGAGCTCCTCAAAGCTGGGGGTAAGGCCTGATCCGCGGGTTGCATGCTGTCCTGACTGCCGTGTGGCAATCAGGTACCATTCCTACTAACTGGTAAAAGGGGCTGGTCGTCCCTATCTGGAAAGGAAAAGGGACCGTCAGGACTGCAACAATTACCGCGGTATTACACGCTCAGGTACCCGGGAAGGTGCTTGCCCCTCTATTGCTGACACGGATTCGCAGTCATTGGTGAAGCATCAGAGGGCCTTAGCATCTGGGTTCACGCCTGGTAAGTCAACAATGGACCGTATCCTAGCGCTTCGTGTCCTGTGGACGCCGACGTGAGTTTCGACAGGGGTGCTTGCAGCCTATGTTGATCTCAAGAAGGCGTTTGACTCAGTGCATCGTGAGTCACTCTGGGGTCCCTTTTGCGGGCTTCGAGTATTCCTGCAAGGGCTATTGGTTCGAAACTGGTCTGTATTCTGGGACTGTGAAGTGTGGGCCCGGTGTATCCGGCTTCTTTCCTGTGAATACAGGAGTGAGGCAAGGGTGCGTCCTTGCCCATCACTTTTCAACGCTTGTATGGACTGGGTATTGGACAAGGTTGGTAGATCAAAATGATTGTGGAGGGATCTGTCGGCAACACCAAGATCACTGATCTTGTTTTTGCCGATGATGCAGTAAACTTTGCTGAGTCGCTGGAGTTCCTGGGGGATGGCTCCGAGGCGTGCACGAGGAGGCAAGCCTTTGGGACTTGAGGTCTCCTGTCTCAAGCCCAAGGTTCAGGTGTTTGGAGACCCTTTCTAGATGAAGCAGTTAAAAGTCTGTTCATGCGTGTTTGGGGAGGACATTGAGATTTTTGGAAAATTTTACATACCTTGATATGTAAGTCCATATTCCATAGTTGCAGTCCATAATGACGGCGGGTCACGTCAAGAAGTCTTACGGCGGATTGGCATAGCCCACGGTGTTATGGACTCGCTGAGCGGGAGTATTTGGCATTGTCCCGGGACCTGTGCAGGAGGACAAAGATCCGGATCTTCAAATCGCTTGTGATCCCTGTCTTACTCTATGGTTGTGAGACATGGACACTAAATATGACTTGGAGACGAAACAATGCCTTTGGTAATAAGTGTCTTCGCAGAATAAAGGGGTGTCGCTGGGATGATTACGTGTCAAATCAGCGATTGCACCGTGAGACTGAATCGAGGCCTTTTTACCTGCATAGTTTCCCTCAACGCCAACTTCGGCTATATGGGCATGTGACACGCTACCCTGAAACCGATCCTTCCCATCGGGTTGTATCTGTAAGAGACAATCCGGCGTGGAGGAGCCAAGGGGGCGCCCACAAGGCTCGTGGCTGGAGCAAGTTGATGTTTCTTGTCGAGAGCTGCTTGGTATGGGAAAGGAGCCTGCATGGGAAACTCGCGCGTGGTGACCCCGGAGTGGCGTCGTATGGTGGGCGAGGCGACGCGCCCCCAGGCGTATGCCCCCAATGATTGGGTTGATTGAACCCTATATTTTTTAAACAGCTTTTACCCGTGTTTCTGAATGCAGGGATTGAATATCGGGGTTAGTTTAGCCGAGGTTAGTTTGGGTGATGCCCTCCATCACTAAAAAATGAGCAGTTGAGAACCATTTGCTTAATAGGAACTCTCGCCGACGTAAAAAAATGGAACATTCTCCGACGGTGGCGAGTATTCCGCTCGGGACAATTCCAGGTACCATTAAAGGCTGCAACTTTGACCTAACTACCATATGGGGCCAATGAGGGTCAAGCGCCCCTGAGTGACCTAACCATAGTGCAGGGTCACTGAGGGGCAGGCATCAGAACAAAAGGGTTTTATTCTCAAAAACGTCCAAAATACGATAGTGAAACAACATTAATCTAGTCGTGGGATGCCAACCCGCCTCGTCCCACAACAATTCCGCTCAGGACCCCGCTAGTGGTCTAAAAAACCGGTACTGCCCAATAAAGAACTAATACACTAAAAACACTGAAGGCAGTCCCTACGGCCGGGAAACGGGCCCCGTACCCAGGCTTGTATCTCCTAAAAATTTGTAAACATACGCCGCTGCCCGGGTACCAATAGGCTTATATTTCAATCCTTACCTCGGTGGTAACGTCTATTAGGCATGATAAATGACGTTTTATTCATATATATGAGATACGCCGGGGCTACCCTCCCCATGAGGTGGTGTAAATCTATGCCATAATATTGGCCCTGTGACGTCACGGAAATGGAGTAAGTACGCTTCCTGGATCCAGAGCAAGAGAAAGACCACCAACTACCGAGAAAATTAGTAGATTTTACTACGATTTTACTACCCGTAGAAAATCTGGTTATTTTTATTTGTTTTTCTAGAAATCTTTTTCCAAACTTTCTCTCACATTAGAATTACGGTAAGGGACTAAGAGTGTATGTTTACTATATATTGATTATTGTAAAGGCAATGTAAGTATTGCAATGTGTTAATATTGGGGAAAAGGTACAACATTTCGGAGGTGTCCACCATAAGTACATTATAACATGGGTTTCTATGATTCGTACAACACGATTTCGTACAACACGGCATGCTATGTCGCCCATAAAACTGTGTTGTATGAGTATGCAGTGTAAAAAAATCCCGCTTAGTTGCCAATCCTTATAAAGAAGACAGTAAATAGTAGGGTCACTTAGGGCGATTCGCTTCGCATTAGGTGAAGGAAGTATTTTGAGGGTCTTATCCTAAGCATTTTGTGCCGCTGAATCCAAAAATCGTAGTTGGGTCACTCGTTAGCGGTAAGTTTTCGCGCAATTTGCAATTTGGCAATTTGGCAATAAAATTGGCAATTACAAATTGCAGAATGAGAACCAGACGTCGTAGAGACCTCGTTTTGGACTCAAATTGAAGCTTATTAAGAGTGCATAAAATGTTATTGAGTACTCCGTGGTTGTATCTGTTCGCATTACTGAACTATAATGGAAATTAGAGATAAGTGGAAAAAAATGGAAAAAAATATAAAAGGAATAATTTTGGCCTTAATTTCACATCAAAAGTCATGAAATGTTTCTGGCTGTATCTGTTCTCATAAAGGAACTACCGTCTGATTAATAGAAAATGGTAACTTTTCTCTGACTGTCCCCTCATGGTCGTATTTTATGACATACGGTAATGAAATTTCGCAAAAATAAAAAGTAAAATTTCATTGGCTATAATTTTAGAAATTAGCTATAAACCCGTAAATAAAATAAATTCATTATTATATCGCACATTTTCCTTCCCAGGTCTCGCAATGAAATCGTGTGTCATTTGCGGTGCAACTAACGGAGATGTGGTCCTTCGACCTCGGACGCCCAAGGAGGATGTTCGGAGTATGCTGGCCAAGTGGGCTTCGAAAGGCGAATTCGTAGAGGCCCACAGGAGGTCCTCTAGAAGGGACGATTGGTCGTGGCACCGACAGTGCATTGCTAAAATCCAGCCCCACAAATTCGCGAGGCAGTACGGAGATGAGCAACAGGACCTTGCGGCGGAGGCCGCCCACCCCGGACCTTCAAGGTAAAGAAGAATTTTTTTTTTTTTTTTTCGAAAAAATCTTTCGACATGAAAAATATTGCTTGATTATGGTCTAGTGATTCAAGGATAGGGAGCGCTAAGTGCGTGGCACTGATTTCCGGATAAAACGTCGCAGATGATGAAAAATCTAACTCGCAGTGCGAGGAGTGGAAAGCCGTGGGCCGCTTGGCCGCGAGGGCTTTTAAGCTAATAAACATTCTTTGAATACTTTTAAATTGATGTTTCGAGAAATATCTTATTTGCTATAATTTTTGCATAGGATTCCTGAAAGTATATTCCCATTGGTAGTTTTCCATTACATTCCCGACTAAATAATAAAAGCTTTTATCCATCTCTACTTCTAGGCCTGCCACCCCGCCGCCTCGAGTCCCCCGCCGCGCCAGCGCTCCTATTCCCCGGAAGGGAAAGCTTCTTCTGCGGTGATGGAGACAAGCCAAATGAAGTCCTGCACCGGGTGAGCACGACCTGGAGTGCCAATCGAATCATTGAGGCGGTCCACAATGGAACGAATTCTGAGTGGAAAATCCAGCTTCCTCCCGACCTCGACGTCCTGGCTGCCGACGTGATGTACCATAAGGGCTGCTGGAGCATTCATGTCGTCAAAAAGTTGCGGACAGTGGCCTCCACTCAACAAGAGCCAGAAGATCGCTCCGTGATCGAGTTCGTGGAAGAGGTTAGCGAGAAGCTGGAGAGTGGAGTGGTTCTCTCGATGGAGACAGAAAGGACAGCATTTGGGCCCCAAGACCCCCGCCNAAATTAGGTGGGGGGGGAAGGGGTAAATTGGGTATAATATAAGAAAAGCGAAAGTCTGTGTGTGTGTGTGTGTGTGTGTGTGTGTGTGTGGTGTGTGTGTCTGGTATAAGGTTTTCCCGGGCCCCCCCCGTGGCGCAATCACCTCATATGGCACATTTTTGGAATCGGGTTGACCAGGGGAAGATTTTTAAGCCCAATTATGAGATACCGATCACTTTTTTTTTTTTTTAACCCAGCTTATTAAGCGATAATTGTGAAAAAAAAGTGGGTTGCGAGAATTGGAGGAAACCTTGATGTGGGGTGATGGGTAAGGGGTGAGTGAATGGGTGGGGTGTGGGTAATGGGTGTGGGGGTGAGGGGTGAGTGAATGGGTGGGGGGTGAGGGGGGTTTGGGGATGATGGGTGATGGGTGAGGGAATGGGTTTGGGGGGTGATGGGTAATGGGTGAGTGAATGGGTGGGGGTGATGGGTAATGGGTGAGTGAATGGGTGGGGGTGATGGGTAATGGGTGAGTGAATGGGTGGGGGAATACATACATTCTAACATCCATGATTTCAGGAAAGTTAGAAGGGGCTATCTGGAGAGTCCATGTTTTGGGGGGCCCCAAAAGGCCCACCAAACACAGGTGGTGGGCCAAAGGCCCACCAATAGCCCTCCGCAGGAGCTAGCCAAAAAGTCCCCCCCGGAGGGCGGCTTTGCGGCTAGTATAATAATATTAAGCGAAAAGTGTGGTGTGTGCCCTGTCTGTGTATGTGGTAAAAGGTTCCGCCCCCCGTGGCGCAATCACCTCATATGGAAACATTTTTTGGAACCAGCTCGACCAGGGGAAGGTTTTAAGCCCACTTATGAGATGATCCGAGCACTTTTTTGTTTTTTTTTTTTTGCAGCCTATTAGCGGCATTGTGAGAAAAAAAAGTGGGTTGCGAGAATTGAGGAAACCTTGATGTAGGGTGATGGGTAATGGGTAGTGAATGGGTGGGGTGATGGTGAGTGAATGGGTGAGGGGTGATAGGTGAGGGAATAGATGGGGGGTGAGGGGTAATGGGTGAGTGAATGGGTAATGGGTGGTGAATGGTAATGGGTGAGTGAATGGGTAATGGGTGAGTGAAGGGGTTTTTGGGGTGATGTAATGTAATGGTAATGGGTGTGGGTGATGGGTGAGTGAATGGGTGAGGGAATAGATGGGGGTGATGGGTAATGGGTGAATGGTGATGGGTAGTGGGTGAGTGAATGGGTGGGGGTGATGGGTAATGGGTGAGTGAATGGGTAATGGATGAGTGAATGGGTAATGGAGAGTGAATGGGTGGGGGTGATGGGTAATGGGTGAGTGAATGGGTTTGGGGTGATGTGAATGTGATGGGTAATGGGTGTGGGGTGATGGGTGAGGGGTGATGGGTGAGGGAATAGATGGGGGGTGATGGTAATGGGTGAGTGAAGGGGTTTGTTTGGTGATGGGTAATGGGTGAGTGAATGGGTGGGGGTGAGTGAATGGGTGGGGGGTGATGGTAATGGGTGAGTGAATGGGTGGGGGGTGATGGTTAATGGGTGAGTGTGGGGGTTTGGTTAACTTGTTTGTTTGTTAAACGAGAGTCAAACTCTCGTTGTCGTCGTTCGCCCAAGGTGGCAACAGAAGCGCCCATGGGCCAATCCAGCAAACCATACGCCGTGTATGTCAGTGTAAGTCTGACATACTCCTCTTTCGAAAACTTTCTTGGATCAGGCTACATCTGCGCCAAATCGATGACGTCACAACGCCAGACTTTACCCCTCGGTGCAAGTCTGCGCCAACCCTCCCTGGCTGGATCCAGCAAGCGTACTTACTCCATTTTCCGTGACGTCCACAGGGCCAATATTATGGCGTAGATTTACACCACCTCGATGAGGTGTAGAGAAGGTGTATCTCATATATTATAAATAAAATGCCCATTTATTATGCCTAATAGACGTTACCCACCGAGGTAAGGATTGAAATAAAAATCTATTAGTATCTGGGCGGAGGTGTAAATGTTTTACATTCGTGGAGAGCATTACCTCTCTTCAGAGACTGCTTTCCTGAGCGTTGGTCGTGATGGAGGCATTCCTCGGCTTTTCTTTATTTGCGGGCCCTGAGGAGAGAGAGGAGGTTTCGCGACCGTCTGGACCTCCTCGCCTAACTGACCAAGAGCTGATGAAGCCCCTACGGGTTTTCCCTCGCCATGAGCTAATAGAGCTTATTGAGGAACTTGTGCCCCCACTAGGGGAGGACGAGAAGGACTCGCGCCTTCCCCCCACACAAAAGTGTTGTTGGCCCTTCGGATACTGGCTAGTGGCTTTTTTTCAACAGGGGTCATTGGAGATACCACAGGTACGTAACCCGAAATCAAATGTACGAAGTCTTATACACTACACCGGGTCAAGATCCCTATCGTCAACAACATGTGTCGCCAGCCGCGTCATATTTATGAATTTGGTAAATTCCCTAGAGTCCTTTCCCGCCCTTATTAGTGTTTTTTTTCCCCCAGACCTTCATAGATTCCTTGAGATACCTCTAAAACGTAGCTAATTATAAGGTAGGTAGGGGTAAAATCCGAGAAAAAAATGCCCCCCAAACCTCCCTCAAACCGTAAATGACCCCTGGACCCCCAAAAAATATCACTAACTTCTAACCTCATTATAACCTAACATAAACAAACCCCTTACCAATAACCTCCCTTGCCGAGACCTAAGGGCTGGAAAGGACTCTCCTGACATATCTGGGATCCATTTTATGTCAGAGAGTTTTTCAATAGGGGAGTTTGGTTGAACTCCATTTTACCCAGAGTTTTTTTTCCCAGATCTTCACAGATCCCTTCAATCCTCTCTAAAAACGAAATTATAAAGTGAAAGATTCCCGCAAACCCCCCTTTCCCCCCCTTAGACCCCCCAAAAAGGGTTAATATTACTAATCTAACCCCCATCAATAACTCCAGACCCCCTGCTATAATACGAACCTAACCTGTGTTGGCATTGATTTCGTTTAAACCCAACCTCACTGGGGGGGTTTTTTTCTGACTCACTGTCTGTTTATCACGAACCCCCCTTGTGTTATTTTTAATTTCCGACGGCTGTTGTAGGGGTTAGGAACACTCCATACTCCTTATGAACGAATTGTTCATGATACTTAAAACCACCGATCGTGTATTGGATTAAACTGCACATATAAAAACACTAATAAGGGCGGGAAAGTACTCTAAAAATGTTGTATTACTTATGATTTGTATGTGCCATTGAAGACATGTATATTATATACACTACTGTGCACGCCTCTTCAGTGACACATAAAAAGTCTGTAGTGATGCTAAAACTCAAAATATGGCCCTGGCGACCCTAGTATCATTGCGGTAGTTTGTTCTTAAGTAGTAGTAGACGGTAACATGATCCTGCATTTAGGTAAAGGGCAGTCAGGGGTCCCTGCCCCTCATTGATCCTGCATGTTAGGTTAGGTCAGTCAGGATCCCTGCCCCTCATTGATCCTGCATGTTTGCCAATGTTAGGTCAGTCAGGATACCATTCTCTAACCTAACTCATTGTCATTGCTCTTTAGACCTCTGCTCTGACTAACTTTAACTATATTCAGAGATGATCCTGTGGAAGAAGATAATTTTTATACCTGTGACTATTTTCAGTTAATTTTCACGATTTCTTTCAGGGCCTACACAGGCTAGTGTTAGCCGTATCTTCCCAATTTATGTGGTTGTAGCCCTAGCCAACAAGGCCGTGCAGGGGGTAAAGTATGCCGGCAACAGAACAGCATCGTCGGGCCACAGCACAGTTCTTTGCCCGATCAGAGGCCCTTTTCCAAGTCATTGGGGCCATTGATTGGGGAGTATGATATGCATATCTTACTTTTTGAAATTTAATTTCTCGGACAAATGGTTTGAATCATTTATATGTCTAAAATATATACGTGCATTCTCTAATGCTTGTTTGTCTACAGGTACACACATTGCCCTCAAAGCCCCGAGCATTATGAACACCTGTTTCGTGAACAGAAGAGATACCACTCCCTTTAATGTACAGTTTGGTTTGCAATGCTCGGGGTCTGATCACCACTTTTGCGCCAGATTTTTCCCGGTAATTGTTTGTATGGTCTAAAAAAGCATTACTATATACAAAGTATGATATGATAGAAGTAACAATCGTAATAAGCAAAGTAACGTTGAAAATATCTGCAAATACTTTTGAAATGTGTGACTTGTAAAAGCAGTTTTTACATTTGATAGTCACAAAGAAAAAAACCCCTAGGGATTTGTATTTTATATACATGTCTTATTTGCGGGTCGACACATGACTCGTTTGTCTGGCGCAACAGCGATTTGTTTCAAGACTTTGCTGCTGGTAGATTTGGGGACTACCTGCTTCTTGGTATGTATAATTGTATATAGCATAGTATTAACTTAAACATAATCAATCCATCAATCTCCCAATACATCCTCTAAACAATCGTAAATAACAGATACTTTTTGCATCATATCTTCTAAGTACTGCAGAAAGTAATTAAACCATGGTATTCTAAGTAATTGGGTGGTGTATTATAGTAAAAATGTTATTTTATAAAATTAATGAATGTTTTCCTTTTCAGGGGACGGTGGTTAACCCCTTAAGCCATTTTTAATGGTGCCCTATAAGCAGCCAGAAACACTGTCTGAGCATCGCTTCAATAAAGGGCACACCCGCACAAGGGTCCCTGGTTGAGCAGCATTTGGGGGGCTGAAACTCAGTTTCCGGTGAGTATGTGTAGGTAGGTTACCGGCCTGCTAGTAGGCAGTAAAATTTAAGTTTAAAGAACATTAGAAAATAAGGAAGGTACAGAGGCCTTTCACTTGGTAGTTCCTGTTTTCTTAACACTACCTACACTTCCCACCTCTCATTTCCCCCTCCATGCAATTATCTAGCCTCCTTTTAAATCTCCCTATTGACGCCCCTAGGTCCCCGTCCGCTGCCGCCAATCTGCCGTGGTCCGTACTGATTACCTGACACTGAGTCCATTCCAATCATTTACCACCCTATTTGTGAATAAGTTTTTCCCTAAGCATCAGTCCAATATAATAATATTGCATCGGCAACACCAAGATTACTGATCTTGTTTTTGCCGATGATGCAGTAATCTTTTGCTGAGTCGCTGGAGGTCCTGGTGATTGGGCTCTCGAGGCGCTGCACGAGTAGGCAAAGCCTTTGGGACTTGAGGTCCCCCCTGGCTCAAGACCAAAGGGCCAGGGGTTTTGAAGGCTTAGTAAGATGAAACAGTACAGTCTGTTCATGCGTGGGGGCGAGGACATTGAGATCTCGGAAAGTTTTGCATACCTTGGTAGCGCAGTCCAGAAAGACGGCGGGTCACGTCAAGAAGTCCCTTTCGGCGGATTGGCATAGCCCCGGTGTTATGGACTCGGCGAGGCGAGGCGACGCGCCCTCTGGCGTATGCCCACAATAAAGAAGATTATTTAATATAGTAGGGTCACTTAGGGCGATTCGCTTACATTAGGTGAAGGAAGTTTTTGAGGGTCTTATCCTAAGCATTTTGTGCCGCTGAATCCGAAAATCGTAGTTGGGTCACTCGTTAGCGGTAAGTTTTCGCGCAATTTGCAATTTGGCAATTTGGCAATAAAATTGGCAATTACAAATTGCAGAATGAGAACCAGGACGTCGTAGAGACCTCGTTTTGGACTCAAATTGAAGCTTATAAGAGTGCATAAAATGTTATTTAGTACTTCCGTGGTTGTATTGTTCGCATTACTGAACTATAATGGAATTAGAGATAAGTGGAAAAAAATGGAAAAAAATATAAAAGGAATAAGTTTTGGCCTTAATTTCACATCAAAAGTCATGAAATGTTTCTGGCTGTATCTGTTCTCATAAAGCACTACCGTCTGATTAATAAAATGGTAACTTTTCTCTGACTGTCCCCTCATGGTCGTATTTTATGACATACGGTAATGAAATTTCGCAAATAAATGTAAAATTTCATTGGCTATAATTTTAGAAATAGCTATAAACCCGTAAATAAAATTAATTCATTTATTATATCGACATTTTTCCTTCCCAGGTCTCGCAATGAAATCGTGTGTCATTGCGGTGCAACTAACGGAGATGTGGTCCTTCGACCTCGGACGCCCAAGGAGGATGTTCGGAGTATGCTGGCCAAGTGGGCTTCGAAAGGCGAATTCGTAGAGGCCCACAGGAGGTCCTCTAGAAGGGACGATTGGTACGTGGCACCGACAGTGCATTGCTAAAATCCAGCCACACAAATTCCGCGAGGCAGTACGGAGATGAGCAACAGGACCTTGGCGGCGGGAGGCCGCCCACCCCGGACCTTCAAGGTAAAAAAAGAATTTTTTTTTTTTTAATTTTTCGAAAAAATCTTTCGACATGAAAAATATTGCTTGATTTATGGTCTAGTGATTCAAGGATAGGGAGCGCTAAGTGCGTGGCACTGATTTCCGGATAAAACGTCGCAGATGATGATAAAATCTAACTCGCAGTGCGAGGAGTGAAAGCCGTGGGCCGCTTGGCCGCGAGGGCTTTTAAGCTAATAAACATTCTTTGAATACTTTTAAATTGATGTTTCGAGAAATATCTTATTTGCTATAATTATTTTCATGCATAGGATTCCTGAAAGTATATTCCCATTGGTAGTTTTCCATTACATTCCCGACTAAATAATAAAAGCTTTTATCCATCTCTACTTCTAGGCCTGCCACCCCCGCCGCCCTCGAGTCCCCGCCGCGCCAGCGCTCTATTCCCCGGAAGAATGCTTCTTCTGCGGTGATGGAGACAAGCCAAATGAAGTCCTGCACCGGGTGAGCACGACCTGGAGTGCCAATCGAATCATTGAGGCGGTCCACAATGGAACGAATTCTGAGTGGAAAATCCAGCTTCCTCCCGACCTCGACGTCCTGGCTGCCGACGTGATGTACCATAAGGGCTGCTGGAGCATTCATGTCGTCAACAAGTTGCGGACAGTGGCCTCCACTCAACAAGAGCCAGAAGATCGCTCCGTGATCGAGTTCGTGGAAGAGGTTAGCGAGAAGCTGGAGAGTGGAGTGGTTCTCTCGATGGGAGAAATAGACAGCATCAAGGAGCAGCATGGTGTTGGCCGCTCACGCTGGCGGATAAAGGACTCCTCTCCACCATGGTCCATGGCGTGGAGTTCACCAAGCCCAAGAACCCTCGCGAACCCGAACTGGTTCATCTGGCGGAGGCAAGGAAAGAGGCCCTGACAAACCATCGGGACAATCGAGGACTTCAAGCTTGCTACACTCCTGAAAGCTGCCAAAATCCTGCGTGAAGAAACCCTCAAAGAACCGAACTGGAAATTCGAAGGAGACATGGCCAACTTTAATCTTCCTCCCCTCGTCAAGAGTTTCGCGACCTGGGTCGTCGGTGGAGCTGGAAGAAACAATCCGCGAACGGAGAAGGGAGCCTCGATCGTCGGACAAGTCCTCATGACAAACATCTTGAGTGCAAAGCAAGCTGCGACGAGCACCCAAGCTTCCCGAACCCGAGAGACCCCTCTCCAGGTGGCGACGGCGCTGCCATTCATCAGGAGACGCGGAGCAAAGCAATGATTAAAGTGTTCCACGGTGCCGGGCTGGCTATCTCATACTCCTCCCTTCTCCGCCTCGAGGCATCGCTTGCCCGAACGGTGCTCAACGCTGGACGGCGAGATGGAGTGTTCATCCCGCGCCGCCTCGAGAAGGGCCTTCTCGTTCACTTTGCCATCGACAACATCGATTTCCAAGAAGACAACAGTATGACGGGAAGGGCACCTTCCACGGCACGGTTAGCGTTGCCTTTCAGCCCGGCCCATCTTCTCCGTCAGAGCTGGAGCCCCTCAAGTTTCATTCTGACGCTGCTGAACCCCTCCCTGCTTCCATTTACGAGGTCAGCCCCTGTCCCATGAACCGCTCGCTTAAGCCGAAGCTTCCCCCGCTCTCTTTCGAGAAACCTCGCCTCGAGAGCGCTGAGAACTCCAAGGACAAGGACACTCTCGTCCTACTCTCCTTCGGCATCGCTGCCCTGAAAGACCTCCCGCGGAGCATGCCCAGCTGGTCAGCCTTCAACAGCCGACTCGAGGATGTTCCGCCTGTCCCACCGACGACAATCTGCACCTTGCCCATTCTCGACTCTCCAGCGCCAGAGTACTCGGCGTAGACGTACTAGATATATGGTATGGCGTAGACGACTAGATATTCGATTTTTTTCAACTTGTGAACGCTCGCTATCGCAAGTAAGGGATTTTTTTGTGTTCTAATTGTTATTTTCCAAAAATACGCGGAGGAGACTCGGTTTCGTTGTTTGAAATTTTGTGTTCTGGATTAATACTCGGGTCACTTCGGGCGGAAAAAAGGCTTTCGCTTCACCTTAGGTGAAGGAAGTATTTTGAGGGTCTTATCCTAAGCATTTTTCAGTTGAAATACCCTGTTCTACGCAATAATTGTACCCACCCTTGCACAAATTCGTTAATTAAATGTGTCCTAAGAACAATTGTTTGTTATTTTACTTTTTTTACTAATTAAAATTTAGTTTTTAATTATTAAGAACTCAGGCTTTAAGGCCAAAATTATTCCTTTTATATTTTTCCCAATTTTTTCCCACTTATCTCTAATTTCCATTATAGATCAGTAATCCGAACAGATACAACCACGGAGTACTCAATAACATTTTATGCACTCTTAATAAGCTTCAATTTGAGTCCAAAACGAGGTCTCTACGACGTCTGGTTCTCATTCTGCAATTTGTAATTGCCAATTTTATTGCCAAATTGCCAAATTGCAAATTGCGCGAAAACTTACCGCTAACGAGTGACCCAACTACGATTTTCGGATTCAGCGGCACAAAATGCTTAGGATAAGACCCTCAAAATACTTCCTTCACCTAAGGTGAAGCGAAAGCCTTTTTTCCGCCCTAAGTGACCCGACTATTAGTTAATATATGATAGAATGTTTACGAAATATATATATATTTCTTAATTATCACTATATTTTTATTACAGATGTCTTCACAAATCAGGGGGTGCCCTGCAATATACACCGGTGAAATGTGCAAGAATAATGATCGGCTGCATATCTCTCCACAACCGGTGTGCGTTACGAGGAATCCCACTTCCCCAGGAACAGGTAGATTTTCTAATCATTTGCATAATAAATCTTATTACAATAATTTATATTTTACATGGATTTTACATGAATTTACAAGACACATACAAATTTTTTCTGGCCTACAATAGGTGTTTTTGGTATTATTCTTGTGTTTGCCCATACTCCCCCTCTCCCACCAAACAAACTTGGGGACCTGGGGAATGCAGATATTGGCGGGTACAAAAC